>CM040190.1:80557149-80757149 GCA_022606455.1 Callitettix versicolor
TGGTCACTATTCAACAGATTCTATTCAGTGATCATATCACTCCAGTCTGGACTCCGACCGTTGGGTTGGACGTCTCGAGTGCTTTTACGAGCTTTAGATCTTTTGATCGCTGTCGCGGAAATATTTAATTTGGCTAGTCAAAATTACAACGAATATCAACTTTGAAAACTGAATTGCTGGCTTGTTTACCTAGTTTGAAGAATTGAGAAGTATCTGTGATTCGATAATTTACTACATTTATTCCAAAAGCTGTATTGTATTTTACTTTACATACTGTTAAGTATTTTGGGTTTTAAAAGTATATAAGTTGCCGACGTGTTCCAGGTGGTCAGGTATCCGGTCAGTTTGCTGCGTCCCGTACTTGCACATATCAACGTGGGTTTGAGTATAAAGCTACTGCCTTAAGATTTTCCCTTGACGTTAACCGTTTTCCATCGGATTCTTTAGTATGGCTTCTCGGCCTCTAGCCGAAGCCAGTATGATAACGTTTTGTGTATCTCTCAAGGAGAGTGCCCGTAGGATAGAATCTGGATCCCGTAAGTAGGTTCGAATTTAGTTACTACCGTTGGCTTTTTTTGTATGTTATGTCGATCTTTCGCCTTCTTCAGTCTAACTAAAAGACATACGTAACCCTCCTCCAAATACGTACCAGCTTATATGAATATATCATTCAACTGCACGTTTGTTTTCAGGGTGCAGGGAAACTGCCTTCATCTATGCTATAACCAGCGCCGCCGTGACGCACGCGGTGGCCAGGTCCTGCAGCGAAGGCAGCATCGAGTCTTGCACGTGCGACTACAGCCACCAAGCCAGAGGAGCGCCGTCACCCACTGGCACGCCGACTTCGGCCGGTGTCAGAGATTGGGAGTGGGGCGGATGTTCCGACAACATAGACTTCGGCTACAAGTTCTCCAGGGAGTTTGTGGACACGGGGGAAAGGGGAAGGAGCCTTCGGGAGAAGATGAACTTGCACAATAACGAAGCCGGGAGAGCGGTGAGTAGTCACTTGTAAAGTTCTTGTTCAAGGTTAATATTATTGCAGATTTGGAAAGCGACCTCGGGGTTTTTTACGCAGCTTCGTATGTACAGACGGCCTCCTCAATCACTGTTAGTAATAAGAATTTGTGAATGTTTTGACTTTAAAACAATATCTGCACGCAAGTATCTCGCTGACGCGATAAAGGCAAATTTCCAACAGATCCTTGACAGATAACTTTGGTAATTGCATGGACTCTTGCGTTGTCCAGCAACATCTGCAAATCCGATGCATATGGCCACTAATTTAGTCTGTTACAAAATCACTATTTAAAAAAATCTAATTTTAACATCGTAATCAACGTTAAAATTTTGAGAAAATTTGGAAAATACGAATATCGTAACCACCTTCAGAATGAAATTTGAAATACGTTTCTTTATGAATGACTGTCCTTATATAAGTTTGTGTGCACAGACTGATAGGAATTCGGAATCTCATAACCGGGGTTCTGTAAAAAATCAATTATTAATGGTTCGGAAATGTTTTTTAATACATACAACTATTTTACAATCTTCTTGTATCCGTTTGGTTACTTCTGTACTTAATAACAACCCAAGAATGTACACTGTTGTACCCGATCCTAAAGGTTCCCCGAAATAATGTTCCGAAATCCTTTCCTGAAACTCGTGCAACAGTTTATTTAACCCAAAAAGAAAAAAGGGGAAGAAGTGTCTACTTACCCCGTAGACTGCGGTCCGTTGTTCTCCAGCACCGCCTGGCTGGAATGTCTTTCTGGCGCAACAGTCACAATTAGCTCACTAACGGTCCTCCACTACCCCACCCCCAGAATCGACTGACCGCGTCCTACTTCTTCCACCTCTCAGGGGGGTGAAGACTAGCTGCACCTATTGAGAGGATTTAGACGTCCCTCGCGGTACCCGAGTCTAACACACACTTACACTATACTTACGACTCTTTACACTCACACTTATATTTAGGGAGGCGGTAATAGCCTCAATGTGCTTTTCGCCTCAAATAAAAACAACCTACTTCTTCCCCAAGCTTTATCTAAACTACTATTCTACAGGGCCTATAGCAACAGGCAGTATGTCGGCAGATTTTTAATTTGCCTGAGTCTTTGTCAGTAGTGTTTACTCTTTGGCTTTACCCTCTTTACAGTCTTTAATTCCTAACAATAAACCGATTTCGATGAAACCTGGCATGAATGAGGGTTTTTCATACAATACAGTGACTTTACTGGTAATATTTTAAACTCTGTCCTAGAAAAAATTTAAAACTTTAATTTTTCTTATAATCTACTTTAACGATATTAATCAAATTTTGTTGAATTGTAAAAATATTCAAACAAAATCACGGGTTAGTTTGGCTGTACTCGTCGAAAATCACAGTCCGGAAACTGAAAAACGGCCTAATTTACAAAAATCGATTAATTATGTTTTCGTGACGTCATAAGACAAAAGTGTGTCTTTCAGAGACACAGCAGACTGACCGGTGCCTTAACCACCTCAACACCGTACCTTTAACTACTCTGAAATGGTCGTATCTTCCAGTAATAAGGAAAGACTTACCCTTGACACAAAAAGTTACAAATTGCCAGCGCTTAGCGTTAATAGTGTATTGTCACTTTAAAAAAAACGGCTACTATTCATAACCTATATAACCAAAACAGGATTTACGATAAATATTTATGCGTAATTAATGCCATTCGTATAAATGCTAATGGCAATTGTATGTTACAACTCCAAACATAGGACAAAGGGTATTGTTTTGTTTTAAAGTTGGCAGCCATGAAATGATACTATCATTCCGTCATAAGTTATACAGCGCATGCGTTACACTTGTGGCATTTATATTCGAGATCAATCAATCTAGTGAACGCGGCAACGTTCCAGCAGTGATTGACGCTTTCAGATCGGAACGTAAGATTTACGGGTCTAATGTTTCTACGAAAACTCTTGGTTTCGTTTGTTATCACGCCTAAGCGTCCAAACGGTAACTGGAAGGATTAAAAGAAAATTATGAAGCCTAATGGGAGTCAAGTCCAGCGGTTCTATTCGATCTTGCTTAATTTTTTTTTAACTTGTATCGTGTTTTAGAGCTGGTTGTGATGTTGGATTTTTCGGGACGCAAGATGCGAGGAATATGTTATATATATATATAGCCTATAACAGTATATTTTGCGCGTCGCAAGTCTTGTATTAAATTAATTATAATTAAATTTACTGTGTTTTCGCCCGGGATCGAACTGGGGATCTTGCGCGATGAGGCGGACGCGATAACCACTACGCTACGGAAACTACAAAGACGATTTAAGACCAATTTAAGTGTAAGAAATGAACCGAATTGTATTAGTTTAATTTTGGTAGTTATATTAAAAGATCAGTTGTTTTATATTAATTCGTAACTATCAGCTGATTTCATTGAACAGTTAATAGGCTATAATAAGTTTTAGGTTATGTTGTTAAAAACAAGTTGTGTTAATTTGTTGTTTATGGTAATACGTAACGATCAGCTGATTTCATTGAACAGCTGATAGATAGGCTATAATAAGTTCCAGGTGTTATTTTGTCGTGTTTTCGAAAAATTATCGCAATTAAAATAAAAAAGGAAGAGAAAAAACATGATGCACGATTTTTATGTTTTGTTCAATAATAGATTTTTTTAACTACAGCTATTGGTAGTTGCCAGAAATGTCATCAGTCATTTAGACTATCACTTTTCCCGTTGATTCAAAGCTTCTGTGTTAGCCTTACGGAGAAGATTGTATTTAACGTACGTGTTTGTTCATACTTGTTAAGCATACATATATGCTCATTAACATACAGAGTTCATCAGTTTCACCACAGAATGCAGCACATAGAACTGCTTTATTACTGTCTTGTTTACATCTATATTTGCGCAGATTGTCTGCGGGAGGCATACTTGTTAAATATGTTTTATTTTTACTTCCGTTTGAACTTTTTGTGTTTATATTTTCACAGTTGGCAAGTATGAAACGAGGGTTAGAAAAGAATTAAACAATTTGTTATTTTCTGTAGTTTTATTGAATATGCACAATCATCATATGTCGAAACATGCTTTGCTTGATGACAATTAGCAAACATATTTTATGCCAACTAGACTATTGAGATCGACAGATCGGAGTTAATGAAAAGAGTAAAGCTTACTATAGTAACTGCTGTCTCGAACCTAAACCTATTACTTTAAGATGTGCATATTCAAAGACGCAGCAAACTGACTGGTGCCTAGCCTTCTCTGAAAAGCCTCCCATATATATAAGCAAGGAGAGAAAGAGAGAATATGTGCAGTTTTTAATCATTCTCTGAAAACGTGTTATTAAGTTGAGGTTCGATGAACATGTCCCTATATCTGGTTTTTACTGTAATGAAAGCCAAAAGGCTCATTTTCCAATAGCAATTAGCTAATAATTTTTTTTAACATTTGAATGTAACCAAAACCATTGTTGAGGCCAGGCCATCGTATCCCCTGTAATGCACCAGCTACCGCGAGCCTGCCAACTGATATAATAACTGGTTTAAGTGTAACTAATTGTTTCGGACCATGTAACACCTGACTGAATGAAGACGTCAGGGGGCAGCTCCCCGGGATGTTGACACTTGCAAACCGGAACTAATCTTACACGGCCTACCCGATCACAGTTCTTGTCAAAAGTACGGGAATAAATCGAGGGAAAACGAAAGTAAACCCTGACCGCTGTCATGATTTTTACCGTCGAAAGGTAATTGTTGATTTGGTTTAAAATTTTGTGCACCGACTTGAGTTACGCATCTTTAAATAAGACTTAATAATAAACTGATGAAAGGATTTTGAGAAATTACGATTTTTTGGTTGTTTTTTTCAAAAGCTCTAGGAATAAACTTTTTAAAAGTGATTCTTCGTTTTCATGTATATTTAAGTTCTTAATTTGAATTTCTTTTAGGCCTATATGATTTAATTAAATATGAGTAATGTAAATGTGAACACTATTTTATTTTAGAAAATTAGCCGCGATCATAGGTAAGAGCTAAACCCAGGGCAATGCTGGAATCTAGAGAACTTTCTGATAAATCGTTGTACAGGGGAAAGAATTAATAATGATAAGTAATTGGTAAGTTAGTAGAAAGGTCGACACCCGTAAATTATCTGCAGTTTAGAGAAGTGTGAGTGCTGTTGTGGTACCCTGGCTAATACGCGTTATTTGCGGGTCGGTCTATGTCAGCTAAAGCCAGCCCACTGTCTGTTGCGAAGGGATTAGAAGTTCAACTTCAGACTAGGAGCGAGAACTACCTCCGGAGATGCCAGATACGATTTTGGCAAAACGTCGGAACAATGTTTCTTCCAGAAACAGTCGTGTCGCACGGATTAACACCGGTTTTCAGTGTAATTCACATTTTCCATCCGTGAAGGAATACGTATAAACATATTTATACATATATTTATTTATTTATACGTGTGAGGGATATATGTGTATTTTTCCACTATGATGGTCAGACTTGATTCAAACTAGGCAGGAAAAAACCGTTGGTAATTGATTGTACAAATCTGTTACGCAAGAAAATCCGGTCAACCGTTTCAAAATGGAGTTCACCCCCAATTAAATTAACATTTCGTACTTTAAATTTAAAATTTGAATATTAAAATCCTTTTTGTAACTTTTTACGTTGAAATCGTATTGTCAAAAGATGTGAGATTAACAATATTACTTTATTTTTTTGAAATTCGCTTCTATCATCTAAGCGACGGTTAATAGCGAATTTCTGTTGGAAAATGGGATATTGTAGCTGCTGTCATACCGGACCTTGAAGTAAACGTCGATCCTGACCTTTCAGTCACATTTTGACAGGTCTTTTAAAATTATATATATACAGTTTTTGGTCGCAATTTGGTCCGATTCCATGGAAATTAAGACACAGAAATCGATTTTATTAATAGCTTGGACAAGTTCGTTACCCAGTAAAATCCGTTCAGCTGTTCGTAATTTACAATTTTTTAAAATTCTGCATTTGACGGCTGTCAGGGTTCGTTTTTGTATTTTCAGTAGCCTATAATTTAAAAGTTATAAAGCTAAAAAATTCTTAATATAATCATCTTTTTCCCGCTAGGATGTAATTTTTAAAGTAGCTTACATAGGCTATATCTGCATTTCCTTTTAGTAAGCCTAGCTTCAATCATTTTATATTTGTTGACGCGTTTCGGAATACCGCCATTTTTAGTTCAGTCGGCCGGACTATGGTAGTTGATATTGATATAGTGAGACGAATGTATTATATAATAGACAGTATTATAAGGTTTAACAATGTACGCGTTTAAGTAATAACGTGATTGCTTTATACGCAAACGTCAAGAATAAAGCAAACAGTTTCGCTTCTAAGTGTGTGATCTATAAAGCTGAGAAATACTGGATAAAAGTGGAAATAAAAAGTACAGTAAAGGTTTTGTTAATGGGTTTGGTATTTCCTAAACGCGTCAAAAATGTAGGCTTAAAGTGTTTGAAGCTAGGAAAGGCAGAGCTATGTACCTTACAAAATTGTAGTGCTTATATATGAGTAGAATAACATTTATTTTATTAAAATAAGATAAACAAATAATTTGGAAATTAGTTTGCATTACAACAGCGATACAGCTGCGTGCGTCTTCGCTACATTAAGTTTATGATTACGTATGTTTCACGGTCATACTGTATAGGCTACTTATTTATATTTGTCGCACAGCCGGGTTGAGCAGATTCGTACAATATTCCATTGGACGAATACAATATGGCGGCGCGGTTTTAAATCGAGTTTCACTTTTCACCGTACGTCAGCAACTCACAGGTTGTCTCAATTAGTAATCTTGTTTCATCTGTGGTCCGGTCCGAGCCGCCTGAGATAAATAATAGTCTTCCATATTTTTGTTGGTGTCCCGCGAGACGCGGGGCCTTACGTTGGGTGCGCACTGGAGCAGTGTTGTTCGGTTACCTTTATACACGTATCGTGTTTTAGGGCCGCGTAATGCGAAAAAACATGTTTATATATATATATATATATATATATATATATATATATATATATATATAAAACAGTCAGTATTCGCGCATTGCAAGTATCGTATTAGATAAATTGTAATTACAAGTTACAGTTTTTCCGCCGGAATCGAACCTGGGAACCTTGCGCGTGTGAGGAACACGCATTATAGAAACTACGAAGAAATTTGAGTATATGAAATGAATCGTTAATGTAATTTTGGTAGTTATATTAAAAGATCGGTTGTTTTGTGTTAATTCGTAAAGATCAGCTGATTTCATTGAACAGCTGATAGGCTATAATAAGTTTCAGGTCGTGTTTTCGAACAAATTATCGTAATTAAAATAAAAATGAAGAAAACATATATATGAATTTATTTTTAGTTCGATAACAGAATTTGTTTTCAAATTCGTTTTAGTTGTCATTTTTTTTTTTTTTACAAAAACGTACCGTAACTACAAAAATTAATATTATATTGAATTCAAATTAGTACAAGCCTTTTGTACGTTACGATTTACAAGTGTGCCAAACAAAAACACTTCTTTACAATTTTTAAAATAGCGGCCGCTTAACTTTTTTAAAGTCTACTATCTTAACTTTCCTTACAACAGGTAAAATAATTTCTTTTATTGCGACAAATAAGTGTGTTTTAACCTGTTCTGCAGGTTAACCCTGAAAAGATCCTCGCAGGGGCATGCAGACTAGCTGCATCTAGTGAGAGGATTTAGACGTCCCTCGCGGTACCCGAGTCTAACACACTTACACTTACTACATTACACTTACGACTTTAACACTTTACACTCACACTTACATTTAGCGAGGCGATAATAGCTTCAATGTGCTTTTCGCCTTAAAAAAAAAAAGTGAAAACGTATTTTCATGTAAATTGTCTGCAACAACAGAAATTCGCTGAAAACTAAAATATTTTTGAATTCTTATTCTTTTAGTAAATATAATACGTGTTGCTTTGAAATACTTTGGAAATTCAAATACGTCAGTGGAATGTTACTATTTTTTTTTTTTGTTGAATTATTAAAGAATGATAAAAGTTTTGTGCTTCAGTCAACCAAACCTTTGCTGCGTCTCTGAACTTGTACACCTCAAGGTCACAGTTACTGCAGTAAACGTTATCCTTTCTGTTAACACCGATCCCTCGTCCTCGTTAGTCTAACTGGCTGAAAGTATGGACGTTTAGTAGTGAAAAATAATAAAGTCGCCATTTAGAAATTATTATTTCGTCATATTTTTTACTTTTACTCATAGGCTTTTTAGTTTTACTCATAGGCTTTTTTACTTTTACTCGTAGGCTTTTTTAGTTTTACTCATAGGCTTTTTTTACTTTTACTCGTAAGCTTTTTTAGTTTTACTCATAGGATTTTTTACCTTTTACTTGTAGGCTTTTTTAGTTTTACTCATAGGATTTTTTTACTTTTACTCATAGGTTTTTTTACTTTTACTCTTGTATGTTTTTTTAAAAAAAAATCTTCTTTAGAACAACCTCTTGAAAAAAAAACAGATTTTCTGAAAATCATCTTTAAAAAATTCTTTTCAAATTTAGGTAAAATGTATTCCGTAACAATAAATATGGATTGCTATATTTGCAAACATCGCTATAAGTCCTGGTGTTGTCAGATTTGGTTTAAATTTTGGTGGTTCAGTAACTTCAATTAGTGTGGCGAATTTGAAACAAAATATAGTTTGGAATAATTCCTAAACTGAAAGAGCAAACATTAAAGATATTTGATACGACCAGAATTATATTTTGTAATGTTGGGCCGATTTTCAGTCGTTTACCGATAGCTTTTGGATCAGTTTTTGAGAGTTGAATGGGAGAAAGTTTTTGTGTTTTGTGCAACATTTACGTACTTTACCTACAGTAAATAATATCTAAGCTAGGTTCACGTATTTATTTATTTATTTTAAAACAAAACAAGATATTTGGAAGCATATCTTCAAACTAATTACATATTCAGCAAAGATATCATTAAAAAAAACTTCGCTTCTGTCGGTAACTCGCCGAGGTCCACACGTGTATTTGTTTCTCCTCTTTTTTGCCTTTAAAAAAGCTATTGTAAATCGACGAACAAAATCATAAATATTTCACGTTCATTTCTAAGACCTTTGAACGATCTCTCAAAAAGTATTCTGGTGAACAGGTTCGATGTCTCGGGTGGTCTACCATGATGGTCACTTCAAGTAGCTCATTTACGAGTGAAAATTCGCTAATATTTTTCCAGGTTAGGAAATTGTATAAGAAGATGAAAGAGTAATGGCTTTTTATGAAAAATATCTTATAGTCCGTTTAAAGTTAGATTAGGAAGCATTGCGACCATTTTAAAAATTGCAGGTCTTTTATGACGTTTAGACGTAAAAATAATCGCGACATGCAGCTTCCTCGCCGACTTGATAAAAGCGAAATTCCAGAATTTAACAGCATCGATAAACACGAAAAGAAAATTTCCTCACGCGTAACGCATTTTACAATAACAATATTGAAATGAACCTTGACCGCCGTAAATTGCTGATTTAAACTGCTGTTTGGAAATACACAAACACCTTCGAATTCTTGTGGGCTGTGTGCGCCCTCTAACGCGAAGGACGCAGTACGCAGAAGACAGAAGAGTGATGTACAATTGGAGGCAAAGAAGGACGCAATAATTAGAACTGTCCGAGTGCTCATTGTTGTGTCAGAGGAAGCAAGGATTTGCATAAATACAGAGCTTGATTGGCAGGACAATCTGTGTGCCTGGTGACCGCTTCATTACACTGACAGATCACCTACATTCCTCCAGGTACACGGGTGTAGAGGTCCTTGCGAGAGTTATACTTTTACAAGCCAATTAACTACAAAGTCCTTTGTTAACTACATGGTATCATCTCTTATCTATTAGTGAATATATGTGGGGGAATTAGCTGAGGCTTTGCGATGTGCTGTTCTAGATCTCAGGATCGGTGCTCATTCCGAGGTTTGGGTTCACGATGACTGTTCGTTAAATGATGTAGTTTCCCAACGGAAATCCGCTAATAATATTTTTACGGATTAGGACAGTGACTTCCTCTATCGTATACTCATATATACCTTAAAGTGGGAGTAGAAAGCACAGCGATATTTTCGAAAATTTCATTTCATTTTTAACATGTTCACGTCACAGCTATTACGTGTAGAAATGCACGTCATAAACAGCTGTCTCGCTGACGAAAAACTAGCAACTACGGTAAATATTCGAATTTTGGAAATATATATATATATATATATGAAAAATGGAGATGCTAACATTGTGCAGAATTAAGGCTAAAATCAGATTATTGAAAATGTTTAACGTAAAAAAGTAAAACATTTTAAAGATTTTAATTGATCGCGATTTCGAAATGATTGAACAACTTTTGTTCAATAATCAGTTTTCTAATAGGCCTATACCAAAGTCGAAATACGCCAAGTTTGGTTAAGTTCGGGTTTCGCGATCACCGGCACTGCGACGCGCATGCGCACGACACATTGTATGTAATACAGATGTTAACGTCAGGTTTTGTGATGCCAGGCACGGTGGTGCATGTGTGTGTTCTGGTAAGGCAACAATACACGGAGCACCTGAATCACATTGGTTCCGCATCTCACCCGGCCGGGGTCGGGGTGGGGGGGGACAAAGAGGCCCATTTCTCACTCGAGGGCTGTCCCGCAGAACTAATCCGAAGGCATTCCTATTTAATGACAAATTACCATTGAAATTTGGCGTATCGGAACCCGGATAGAAAGTTCACCACCTGGGTTCGAGTTTGTTTAGATAAATTGGGTACCGTACGTTAATGGAGAGGTGTACGTTTCCAAAGTGAAGGATTTATCCGGTCAGGATTCCTTTGTGCCGTGTGAGAAAGGAAATCTGTTGGGACGATCGTCGCGCATCCACCCGGGCACGGACCAATTTGTAAGTTCCGCAATTAGGCACTTTTACAAAACATAACTTTTCTTATTATAGAACTAGAAGTAGAATGTGATTTTGACAAAAATCGATCTTGCGATTCGGATAGATCAGACGATTTTACAAGTTAATTTATTTCTGAACGCTACAATAATTTAATGTAATTTCACATTAATCGATGTCACTTCACATTAGATTTGTTTTGACTATTTTTCGTAACCATTTTTTAGCGAATTTCTAACTGACAATTTTAAGAACCAGATTAACAGACCTTGACTTATTATTATTGACTAGGCTTATTACCACCCATGACTAGATAATTTTGATAATTTTTTCGAGATACACACACACTTTGTGTATAGCAGCGCGTGTGTGTGTGTGTGTGTTAGGACGCTCATGTTCGCAATTTTGTTCCGATTTGATTTAAACTTGAGGCAAAAAACGATTTTGGTAAATGGCCTGAAAACGTTAGCAAGCTGAAGTTAATTAACTTGAAGAATTTCGTTAACCAGCAAAATTTATTCAATAGTTTCAAAATGGCGGCCAACCAAATTTTTAAAAATTCGTAATTTGTTTGTCTCAAATATTTTTGAAAGTTCGGTTGCACCGGGGTACTCAGCGTTACAAACTGTATAAATTAACATTCTGAATTATCGAAATCACTTTAAATTAAGAAATTTAAGATTATTTGCATTATATTTGTTAAAGATCACTGAAGTATATTTTCTTTACTGTATTTTGTACAGCAAGAGATGAGATTTTACGGTGAATACGAGATTCGACACTACGTGTACACACACACACACACACACACACACACACACACACACACACACACACACACACACACACACACACACACACACACACACACACACACACTTGTACACTGATCTTCACTGTTGCAACTTGTTTTTTAAGTGACCGTTGGAAACTAATTCTGTTCGCATTGGCGATCGTCTTACAACGAGCTTGTCTTGTGACAAACAGTATTCGAACAACACTTACCGGCCACAGCCTAAATTTCCATAACAAACACTCAATTGACGTCTCTATAGCTTGAGTAATCATATTCAGTTATTTACGTAACTCGTGAGACTTCCCGCCGTTCGTTTTGTAGACAACTAGCCTAACTGCGTTACTGAAGACCGCGCTTTGAAATATAGGGAATATTGAAAAATCACATCCCAAACGATATGGTCAAACAATGAACAATCCTATAACAAATTGTTTTAATTAGTTCAACGCAACAATATCAAGTTTAGTCAATTAAATTTGAAATTATACATATACAAAATGTTTTCGTGTATTGGCAACACATGGCGCTACAAGATGTGTGATAAGTCCGACTTACGCTTCATACAGATGTGGCTTTTGTTGTTGTTTGTGATTGAGGCTGATTGAGCCAATGAAACCATGATTTTTATTTGTCCTGTTTATTGTTCGTTTGTCAAATTATCTGTGCTTATGTTGCTTCAGTATGTTCCTGATTTGTATTTATTTGTGTTGACAGCACGTAGCGGCAGAGATGCGCCAGGAGTGCAAGTGTCACGGCATGTCGGGTTCCTGCACGGTGAAGACCTGCTGGATGAGGCTGCCCAACCTTCGCGTGGTGAGCGACAACCTCAAGGACAGATTCGACGGCGCGTCCAGAGTGATGGTGAGCAACGCGGGGAGCCTCCGAGGGAACGGCGGCAAGAGGAGTCGCTACAACTTCCAGCTGCAGCCGTACAACCCGGAACATAAACCTCCGGGAGTCAAGGACCTCGTCTATCTGGAACCGTCTCCGATGTTCTGCGAGAAGAACCCGAGGCTAGGTATCCAAGGCACCCACGGACGTGAGTGTAACGACACCTCTATCGGGGTCGACGGATGCGACTTGATGTGCTGTGGTAGAGGGTATAGGACGCAAGAGATTGTGGTGGTCGAGAGGTGTGCGTGCACATTCCATTGGTGCTGTGAAGTGAAGTGTAAATTATGTCGCACAAAGAAGACTATACACACGTGTTTGTAGACTTGTGCACGCGTGTTTAAAAACTTGTGAAAGCGTGTTTGAAGACTTGTAGACACGTGTTTGTAGACTTGGTACAATCGTGTTTGTAGACTTATATAGATAGTCTTTGTTGACTTGGTCATATGTGTTTATTTTCATTATACATGTATTTTTAGCTTACCTGTATACCTGATTGTATAGCCTACTTTGCACAAGTGTTTGTAAACGTGTATATTCGTGTTGTAGATTTGTACACACGTGATTCTAGACTTTTACACACTCTGTTATAGACTTATACAAATTGGTTTGTAGGCGTTCGCATACACACTTGACTGTATACTTGTGTATATAAAAGTGACTCTAGATTTTGACACATTTAATTCTAGACTTATACAAATGGGTTTGTAGGCGCACCCATACACACTTGACTGTATACTTGTAGATATAAACGTGATTCTAGACTTTTATACACGCAGTTCTAGACTGGGTTTATAAATAAATAGACTGAATACGCCTACAAACGTATTCATACACACCTGACTGTATATTTGTAAACGCGATTCTAGACTTGTAAACACTTGATTCTAGACTTTTACACACGCGATTCTAGACTTGTACTCACGTGATTCTAGACTTGTACACAACGCCTTGTAGACTTGTATACTGAGCGTGTGCGGACAAAAACCACAATAGTTCGTTCACAAAATCCAACAAATCGCGCTCATATTTGTTATTCATTCAAAGATATAACAATGGCTTTTATCTTACACAATATATTTTTGGGGGAAAATATTCTCCTTATTTAAATGGGGCTTACCGATATTTTTCATGTTGAACTATATATTTTAAGACGTAAAAAAATAACGATTAAATTCACACCAACTGTGTTGGTAATTTTTGTTTTAATAAAATGTAGGCTGTGCAAAGGTTTTAATTTTAATCACAGATAAACTTGCATGCATTTAGGTTCTGTTTGTTTTATAAGTAGCGACTTGTATGAATAACAGTTTTGAAAAATATTTCGATATTCCGACATTTGTGCGATTGTACTTTAACGAACTAGAATTCATTCAATTTAAATTGTTAACAATGAAAAACTTTTAAATTTTGAGAAAATAAACAGTTATACAACGCGATCAGAGCAGACATTGTGCGAAGATATTAGCAAGTACATTGGTACGGTCATCTGTCCGATTTTATATTTGCCCTTGAATACGAATTGTGTATGTCATTCTAAAAATACTTAACTGTTTATAAAAATAGTTGAACTCAAGATGGCGATCATAAATTTTAAACTTACCTAATTAGGCCTACGTGTTTTCTAGTAACAACAAGTTGTCGTTTTAAAAGTGTAGTAAATAAGCTCACCTATTTATAAGTACACATTCGCCATGCGTTGTGTAAGGACGTTCGGACATCGTCTTCCTATTTTATAATTTATTTTTATTAATTTATTATGTACATGACAAGTTTTATTTGTAAATATGTTATATTTATACTGTGTCGAGTGAAATTTGTAAACAATCTGTGTGAATGCCGTGTACAGTGTAGTTTTTATGCAACCAACTTTAAGTGTAAATTATCAGTATTATTAGAGACGTCAACGCGCGGTAGAACAGCTGAATTTGCGCGAGAACAGTTACATTTTGTAAGCTTTGAAGTTCAAAAGTTTAAAAGTGCACAGTTTTAGTTATAACTCTTTATCAGCTAGTCAAATCGTGATTCTTTAAAATCAAATATTAAAATCATGCGAATATTTCATGTTTACGTGTTTCTTAACTTAAAAATCCGTGCACTGTGTCGGCCATATTAAATGTGTTCCTTATAAGGGTAATGTTATATTTTTGGAAAAATTATGTTTTATATCTCATTTTAAAGGGTTTATTTGTAGGGATGTGGTCAGTGTTGTACATTTTGTATATATTTTTGTTTTGCTACTACATCTTTAGAAGCAAACAATATCTACAATCGGACAACATTTACACATACAAAACCGTTAAAATTACATCAAACATAAATAGCGGATTAATCTGTACCGTTAATTAACCTTAGTCTTATTGGGATTATATACAATATGGCCGACAGTGCTCCCGAACTCTTATAGAGTATGGAGCGAAACCATTTAAAACTATCAGTGATTTGTCAGTTACATGTTGTAGAACTTTTTCTACATCAGTGCTGAAAAATTTTGTTGCTTGTGCTATATATCACGTTTGGCAGTTCCTTATGTTGTATATATATTTATACGTCGAACCCCGGAGCACTAACTTAATACATTCAGCGCGTGTTCAGATAACAGCGTTTATAATCAAATTTGGCTCCCAAAATAGTGTTTTATTGTTTATACGATGTATATCCGTTAATAGTAATTTCAGTTGTAGAAGGAAAACAAAAATTTTTATGAAATGCGTTTACTCTTTTCAGAAGTACTTTATAAACGAAGAAACTTAACGGATCCGGATGTCTAAGTCAACAATACAGTTCCACTTTGGTCGAATCCGTTTGAAAAACAAAGTGAATCCAATATGAACAACGAAGAAACGGAACGGAACTGAAAATAGACGACTAAAAGCCCTAAATTTCAATAACATGTACAGTTCAAGTGACAAGTTTGTATTTAGCATAGAAGTTTCGTTATACTTGATAGGAATCTAAATATCCTATTTAAATTCCAGCTAAAATTCCATTTTCTTTGCACTTTAAAGGCTCAAAAACTCAAGTCCTTCAATTCCAATGTTGTATTCGGGTTCAATGCAAAATTTCCTGTAAATTTCACACCCCACTATAGTTCTCCCTCCAGCCACTGTAGTTTTTTTAACAACAGTGCTGAAAACAGTTTTTTACGTTTTAAGCCAATCTATTGATCCTTTTTCTCGTTATCGTGTTTACAAATCTCACGACTCACGGACAGACAGACAGACAAAATTTCCAGAGTTGTTTGGAAATCGATCCTGAGCGTTTGTATTCGGAATTTCATTTTAAGGTATTTTCCACGATTTTATTTAATAATTTAACCTCGTAGACACGGACTCTCTGACACAATGACAAATGTAAGGTCGGGTGGCCATCAAATGCGGAGCGGAGTTGTGCTGAGCGAAGCGGACTGAGCATTCGAAACCTTACCAATTGTTTGTAATGTAAGTGCGGCAATTTATACGTAACGGTGCTGAGTGGAGTCAAGCGGCGTCAACTCCCATTAGTTCGGTTTTGAAGCTGACTCCGCTTCCCCCATCACTCTGACCACGCCTTCAAACGTATTATTTCTCGTTACCTAGGTAACCGTTGCATAGTTCTGTGATCTTTAAACATAATAGTTCCCTAGAATCCGTTACGGCATGCACAAATATTTAAATATTTAAGAGATACAAACGAGTTCTTTAAACTGACTGAACTGCACTTCCGGTGTTCATTCGTCTTCCGCTCAGCTCAGCTCCGCAATTAGTAACCACCCGGCCTAAATGTTTTTTATCTCACATATTTCGGTTAAAGTATTCTTCGGGTTCACTAACAAACAAAAAATTCAAACACATTTTTTGTATAAAAATGTCGAAGTTTTTAATTATGTATTAAGTACACACAGTATTATTTACCGAAAGCGAGAAATGTATCCAAACTAACTTAGTGAACAATCGATTGCATAGTCTACTATTTAATATCGACTATGCTATTTAAAATGGACCTTTATAAGCCATAAACTCCACATTCCTAGAAACATTATTTTTTCTCAATTATTGTAAAGAATATTTTGTAAATGCGAGTATTTTTTAGTAAAAACTTTAAAAATTCAGTTGTTTTATTTATTTTAACGATAAACTTTAAATTATTTACTAGTTTTAGTGATTGCATCTTGTAAAGTATTCTTTTTGGAAACTGTAAATATTGTCTAGTTATACGATGTATTTATTTATGTATATTGAAAAATAATTGTAATTTTATACAACAATAAAATAATATAATAATATATTATATTTTCATTTCAACGTTGTTGTAAGATTCATTTCCTGTTTCGATCTATCGAAATATTTTACTGTTGAAACAATTTATTGAAATCTTTTCTCGAAAATTAAAGTTTAGTTGCGCGTACATAAACTTTGGTTTTAAGCGAAACTCAGCAAAAGGTTAACGTCTTAAATTAGTTGAATGAAATATTTTTGGTTTTCTGACCTTACTACGCCACGAGATTATAATCCAGCCACTTAGTAAACGGTCTGCGAGAGAATTGCTCGCATGTAGGAGAATTCCCCTCCAGCTCCCTCCAACAGTCTCTACAACCCCTCCAATCGCAATAGTGAAGGAAAGTGAGGGAGCTGTAATGAGAGAGTAGGGACTCGACCTTTCACTCTCACACTTTCTCTGTTCCACTGGTATCCTTAGCCGGTCGTTTTCTAAGCGGCTGACCTATAATTGGTGTGATATCGCACATGTTAGCAGACGCATGTGCAGTGCATCACAAGTAACTCTTGCTCTTCAGTTATGAACATTGATACGTAACAAAAGTTTTTTTTACAGAGGGAAAGTATCTTCATAAGACTTTTTCTCACCTAGAGTAATCCCTAGGTAGTGTCGAATTTCCCCTGTGGACCTACCGACTACAAAAACCTCCTCTCTGGTCCGCATTACTTCAAGCCAGGACTTTTATTGTGTTTTCTAACTCTTGTATTTTACTTTTCTGCCTTTTCCTCCAGTTCTTGTCCCATTAACAAATTTCTTCTTTCTTTGCTTTCAGTATTGTTTTACATATTGGTTCATTGCTTCGCAGGACTCTTTCGTCTTCACCACCTTTACAACTATGTTTTCTTCAATTAGTCCTCCAGTTACATCTTTTAACAAAACAAGGGAAAAGCAACTGCGGCTCGAACTAAGAACATTTAGCTGCGTAGTTGAGTGACGCAGTTGACACGAGTGACACAATTGACTGGCCGATGCTTTAGCCACTTCGACCACCGAGCCCCACATATATTATACTATACAAATTTTAGCTACCCCTCAAAACACTAAAAATGATTAGTAATGAAACTGAATGCCCCTTCGCTTGACTGCCCAGCAAGTGAATTTATTTAACCCTCTTTGTCAATAAATTAGATTCAATAGCCTGCGTAGCACATTGCCGCTATTATACTAAAATATAATTTATCGTATTTGCACTACATTTAACCCAACTGTGGGTCCTATGTGGTTAGTGCATCGTGCATATTGTTTTAGGCTTAGTCAGACTGCAAGGCAACTTCCGCCCGTCAGAAAGCGTGTATTTCACGTCTGTGGAAGTAAAAGCATCACGCTGACGCAATGGAAGCGAAAATGTTTTTTTGAAAATCTAATTTTATCAGAAAACTCTTCAGTCGTTTCAAATTACGTTAAATTAATCAATCAAACGCTTTGAAAATGCTCGGTGATGTGGATTTTAAAACTTATTTACGATGGTGAAATCAGATTTTTTAAAATGTGAAATGAAATGTCAAGTATTTTTCAAATAAGAGTAACCGCCATTTTGAAACAATTAAACGGGTCTTAGTGGTATTAACAAACGTTATTACCGAGAACTTCACTATTCACGGTGTTTCATCTAAATCGGTTATTCCCTTTAGGCTATTTGCACGGAAACATACACACACACACACACACACATTCAAGTAAAATCGGTTTTTGGAGACCTCTGAAAACAGATTTATCTATGTCAAACTGAAAATCTATTTTTCACTATGACAATACTTTCTCTAATAAGGAAGAATATAGAACAAGGTAACAAGAATTTTACACTGTTACGTTGTTATTTAAACTTATTTTATGTTTATTGAGCTCATTTAGGAGAATGGGAAAATTATACAAAGGACCAAATGAGAAACCCGGGCTTGAAAACTGTCCATATTTCGTCCATAATTACTTTAGACTTGTAATTAATGTTTCGTCCAGCTTCGACGATAAAATTACCATCTTTGTGCTGACTTTTAAATGTCCTTGAGGCACAGGCTTCAGCCGTTCTCTTTCTCTATTGCTATTCCAAAAATATAGGAAAGGGGGATGGTCTTAAATAAATTAGTATCGTCATGTTTGTCGATACCATGTTGAATTTTGAAACCTCTGTTTATTATGTGTCCTGCAGTCTCCTCCTCTTCCTGCACAACCTACACACGGTTCCTCCGTACATAATTATCCTGTTCATGAGCACCCTCACACCTCAGTGCCTGTAACGGCTCATATGATTTTCCTGAGTTGTGCTATGCCCAAGACGTTTGCTACCCCTGAAAACCTTCCATATGGAGACTTCATTAAGAGGCGCTTACTATGGGAATGCCATGAAGGTTATCCCGTCTTGCTTGATGTTGTTTATTAAACCAACAGAGAAATCGCTAAAGCCGACTCAGCTCCGATAAACTCAGATGCAGATCCCAGTCCAACCAGTCGGTCTGCCTCCTCATCATCCTCAACCACCTTATACCCGGTTACCCAGGTTCTCCTGAACACTCTGATCATCTTGGACCGAATTGTAGGATCCACAAGTGCTTTTATTGCTGCATAAAACGAAATTACTGACAAGCTTCAGTGTTTTTTTAAACGACTATAACAGTTTACAAAACTGCATACTTACTAAACTTAACGTATAAGCGTTAGGAGTGTATTACAGACAGACACAACGATAGTTAAAAAAATCAGTACACTAAAAATAAGTGCTCACGCGTAAAAATTAAAAAATCGCTAACGTATTATCAGTTTAAATCAATCACTATTGCTTCATCGCTAAAATTATTTTTAAATTTGGTTTTCGAATTGGGTAACATCGACTGAAAACTGAGTTTATTATAAAATCCCTCATGAAAATTGCACTTAAATATTTTCAAAAATATACGCCTACATTTAGATTCCAAATTTACGTAAAACAATTACTGCGAATAGGACTGCATATTACAAAAACATGATAGCTGTATCAGCGTTAAACAAACAGTGAGTTGGAAAAGAAAATAATATTTCGTGAGTCTAAACAATTATTTATTTGGCGGTACGGCTCTTTCTCCGACTGTAGATACAACTTCTAGGCCAAACAACATTTAAGACAAAATTTTAGGTATATAATACAATTTTTACAATCGTCAATTAATAATAATCACAGCACGCAGCTGTCTCGCTGACGAATTTCCAAAAGTTTTTCCCTTAATTTTACCCTCCTTTTAAAACTCCCATTTCACCATCGTTATCAGCATTAAAATACATGCACTAGCGTTTCATACTTCCAAATTGCATTGAAGATACAAAAATTAACCCTTACCGCTGTCAAATTAAATTCCTTAATTTTTATGGATTTTGAAAATCAAAATGATAATTTATCTCGAAAACAAAGGTGAAATGAGATTCTTAAAAAAATCAAACAAAAAAGTTATGAGTTTCTAAAGATTTGAAATAGCCACCATTTTGAAACTGTTGGCAGTATTTTGCTGGTTAACGAATTTTTTCAAGCTACGTTTCTCTCTCTCTCTTTGTGTGTGTGTGTGTGTGTGTGTGTGTGTGTGTGTGTGTGTGTGAGAGAGAGAGAGATCATGCTTACTTTCACAATTTTCGTGCCAAATTTGAATCAAATCGGAGTAAATTGCATGCGCGCACACACACACACACACATGTATATATATATATATATATATATATATATATATATATATATATATTTACTAGCATTACCCGTCGCATCTTGGCCCACGAAACTTAAACTGTTTCAGTAATGTAATAATTTAGAAACATAGAAAAATATATTAATAAAAGCGTGATCATCTAAACTAGTGATTATTTTACAGTGATTGTGAAAAAATATCATGACATGAATATGTTGTTTTATTGTCTTCAAACGTGTTCCATTCGAATTTAAGAAATACTGATAAAAAAATTAGTTTTCTCCAATGCAAACATTTATACCTCTTTTATATTTTTGTCCTTTTAGGGGA
Source organism: Callitettix versicolor (assembly GCA_022606455.1). NCBI lineage: Eukaryota > Metazoa > Arthropoda > Insecta > Hemiptera > Cercopidae > Callitettix > Callitettix versicolor. The sequence goes on from CM040190.1 coordinate 80,577,987, forward strand.
TAAATTCGGAGGAAAATGCTGAATTACGGGTATCATAATTTGTGCTTTAGAATATTTTGTTTACTTTTAAGAAAATCTAATAAACAATATTTTTCTCCAACGTTACATCTTTTTTACGTTTTCATTCTTTTAAGGGATGAATTCAGAAAAATGTTAAAATATGTGTTTCATTATTTGTGTTTCATAGCATATTTCTGTAATATACGATGCAAAAAAATATTTTTTCAATGCGAAATTCTATACCCCTTTTTTATATTTTCTACCCCTTTCAATCTATTTAACTGAAATGATGAGTTTTGGGAAATGGTGAAAAATATATTTCATTACTTATATTTAAGAGTGACTATGTCACGTTTTAAGAAGGTTAGACAAAAAACATATTTTTTCCAATAAAAATTGCTGTTTTTACCACTTTAGGGGTTGAATACTGGAAAATCGTTTTCAGTGCACCCCTACATTTGGCGGTAACTCTGAAAATTTCAAAACTGTAGCTATTATAGTCTCGGCTATACATTGATTATTAAAGTTGGATTGGGTGAGTAGTTTAATGGCGTTAAAATCAATTTTTTTCTAAATGTCTTCCTTATTGCACGCAAATATAGTAACATAAATGTATCCTCAAAATTTCAATTCGCTAGGTAAAGTAGTTTTGGCCTCTGCATTGATTATGAATCAGTCAGTCAGTCAGGACATCTTCTTTTATATATTAAGATTTGTGTGAGTGTGTGTGTAAATTTAACTACCTCTCAAAAAGAGAGCCATTATTTGATCTAGAGATCAGGATGGGTGCACATTTCAAGGTCCCGAGTCTGAGTCGTACGATGATGGCCTCTGTAAAAGTTATTTTCCAATGAAAATCTGTAATAACTAAAAAGAACTTAAACCGTGGATTGTTATACGTGAAATCATAACATAGGCTTAACTAATAGTAAAAACACAACGTACATCTTCTTCTTCTTTCTACGAATTCGACTGTAATTACAGCGCTGTTGACAGTGACCTCTATGGCTTGCGACTGTTAAGTGTGGCACTGCGATGTTGCCTAAAGCTAACAGACATGGACGACAGAAATTTTGTAGTGCTTTTTATTTTTAGTGAAAATTTCGTTTGTGCAGTTGCGGTATTCTGTACAACTATTAAGTTTAAAGTGTACAGGAGATATTGTCAGATGTTGATTATGGCAAATTTTAAAATAAGGTAAGCTAATTTTAGAATATGACCTTCAAATATATCAATGACGAGAGTACAGATGTTCATAGCCTAGGTTATCCCTTAATACGAGTATTATTATTGTTTAACTTACATAGGTCTTCATACATTTTGTAACCTATATTAGACTGGCTTTTAAATTTAACGATTATCACTTTAAAATTGTAACGTAAAACTAAAACCCAATTCTAACCTCTATCATACCCAATTGTGTTTTGGTCAACACTCAATTCAATTCATATTCTTAAAAATACTTTCCAAATCACTAATTGTAGATTAGTGAACCTTCAAAAATGTGTTCAATCTGAAATATGAATAACATAACTTCCAAATAGGGACAGATTTAAAATGTTTGTAACCTAGATTATTATTTGTTTATTAATTTATACAGGCCGTCTTCAGTTTTGTAACTGGTAGTTATTTTACTGAATAGGCCTACTGTCCAAGATGAAATTCTAACCTCATTTCAGTGATTTCCTTTGTCATAATTTATATTCTAGAAATAATGCCTTCAAACCACTGATAAATAAATGTTAATTTGTAATAAACTACATATATATTGAAATTGAGTGTAGGCTAACATACAAAATTATATACAATAAAAAATAGTAATTTTGTTACTACGTCAAACATTTCGAATCGTGCTTTGATAGACAAAACTAACCTACTTTAATCGGGTATTTTCCTAAACTAAATAATTATTGATTTTTATAATTATGACTAATTATTACATCTAATTTAAGCAAAAAGAAAAATACGTTATTGCAAAATATAAAGTTCAATTATCATAAAATATCTTAGCTACTTTGTTTATTAATCATAACACTTCAATTAAGAACGATATTTTATGGGAGCATGTTTTCGTATTTTAATGTTGGCACGACTTGCACTGACTATTGTTAACAAATTTAAGCACAAACTGCAAGTGCAACGGGATTAGTTTTTCAGTAAACGTGACATTGTAAAGTCATTTAGTTAATGGAAATAATTTGTTTTAAAATGTAATTTGAGTTTATATACATGTGTTTCAATGTTTTGTGATTGTGTTATTGTCTTGCTGAAACTATCGAGTAGAAAATAAGGTGAAATAATTTATTACAGTTACTACATATTGTTGGTTATTTCATAAGTTAATTTATTTTGACAATATTTAACCTAATTAAATTTATATTTTATTTTTTATGCAATTATTATTGTTTTGTGGCATAAACTTCAAAATTACAAAGTAAACGTTTTTGAAAAAATAATGTTGTTGTGTTTTTAGGTTATAATTAATAGTGTAAGACGTGTAGCCTACTTTAGTGTTATTTCCATTTTACGAAAATATGTTAGGTTGTTTTCTAAAAAAACAATGTTTGGAGATATATCTAAATGAAGGCAATATGCTTGTTTTATGTTGTGTTATTTTCTTTGCAATTTGTTTCAAGGGTCTATTCATCAGTGTTTCTTTGTTAATTATCTCTGGGAATAGCGAATCTAGATTAGGTAATGCAGTTTCAATTTGCCTACTTTTTTATAATGTTTTTATTAAGTCACTTTGCGTTTTTTCCGATTTTTGCAATCGATTTTAAAATAACTTCCCGATGAGCTAGAGGTTTGAAATTTTGTATACAGCTCTAAACTCGATGACAATACAATAATATTGGCTTATTTATAAATATTGAACGGTGCCACGGGCACTATTACTGAAATTGTTTCACAGCATTAACAAATGTACGATAACGACATTCCTTCTTATTTTCTCGCTATAAGTAGTAATGCTATCGTCGTTCAGTGCTAATCAGGTTGGTCGAGTGATCTAAGGCGCCAGCGTTACGTTTTTGGTTTCCCGGTTCGGAGCGTGGGTTCGAATCCAACACCCGATTTAGGGTTTTTAATTGCGTTTTGGCAAGTTTAATAGAAACGTAATTCGTTTTTCGGTTTTGTTGCGAAGCCTATATTTTTTTTAAAAAAAGTATTTATAGTTGCACTGATGCCAAGGATTCAGCAGTAGGATAATGCTTTAAATTTTTAAGACAATCGATGTGTGTTACGAATCTGTATAGGTTTATAAATCTCGATAGATTGATGGATTTATGAGAATTTGTTATACTTTTTCATCCATTTTAAAAACGTGATTTTTTTTAACCAGGCTTAATTCTCGATAAATCAAAAAATATTAGGGCTGTTAATAAGATAAATTTTTAATTTTGAGCTTAAGAGACAAGTCTAATTAAAAATATATCTCTATGTATTTCAATGTAACTTGTGCTATAGCTGTATTTAAGCCTCAATGGCTTCATTAATTACGATTACCTAAAACATAGGCTTACAAAAATAATTTTAAAATTAAAATTTCCTAAAATTCTGTTTTATTGTTTACTCAATCTTGGTTTAAAATTAATTAAACTTTTATGATCTATCGTGAGTATATATATATATATATATATATGTGTGTGTGTGTGTATGTATATGTGTATATATATATATATATATATATATATATATATATGTGTGTGTGTGTGTGTGTGTGTGTATATATATATATATATATATATATATATATATATATATATATATATATATATATATATATATATCCCAATGTAAACAAACCACAAAAGGATCGCGTTAAAAAGTTTTTTCGATCTGCTATTTCAGCTGTTGCATTAACCTTGGTTTTCAGTCGTATGCAGTGTCTTTTAAACACAGTCTATTGGTGTTAAGTCTGTGCCGCAAACTCCGGAGTACTTCCTCTTCGACCTCTCCTCGCGTCACAACGACAGTGCGATAGGGCCTTATTTTTTAAGACACTCTGTAACAATCGGTATTTAAAGTGTTAATAAGTAGGCATTTGTCCGTTTTCAGATCCCTTGAGTCTAAAAAAGTGGTTTTGGCCTGACGTCAATCTGTGCATATTGCTAGAGACTAACCAATTGACCAACGAATTAATAGTCTTCAGTGATGTGCAAAATTACACAGATCGACCCAAGTAAAGAAACACAAAAGACCCGAAAATGGACACATCCATCTGAATGCTAAAATACGGATTTTTATTGTACAGTATGGAAATCGTTAATCGTAGCAAATTGTTTGTGTCGTGTTGAACGAAGTGAAAATTTCAAAACATTTCTACAAGTCTACCGCACGGTCGCTGCAAATGAAAATCACCCCGAACACAGAATCTTGGTCTATTAAATAAATAGATTTAGGCTACCCAGGTGGCCTCTTGATTCCCAGAAGGTGTTCGTAATTTAAAACTGTCTCGTAAATAAAGTTAGAAATTACTTCTTCTCAACCCGTTTCAACTTTGTTGCGCGTTTACGATTTGAGTTACAGTTTTCAAAAATGTCAGCTTAAAAGTTCGGCTGCTAACGTGTAAATCCACTAGTGTTGGTTACCGTCCCTTAAAAAAAATATTTCTGAATGTACCGGCACAAGTAAGTACGGTTTACGTGATTACCAACAACATTTGTTTTAAAATATACTTTTTTGAAAGTATGATTTTATCATTAAAATCTGTAGCCTGTAAATTAGCATTTTGTTCATTAAATTTTGGAACCCTGATTGTCTTTCTCTTCAGTTTAGTAAGTTCTATTTATATGAATTGATATGTTAATTTTAGGAACATTTTAGCGCTGATTACGATGGTAAAAAAAGATTTTCAAGAAAGGTGAAAGATGCAAAAGTTATTATTTTTTTCTTAGTTTCTGAAAAATCGTCACATTTTATGATTGTCCGACGAACGTGTATTGGTGTGTCGCAGGTAGAGACGAGACTGAACACCCTCTATTGAACTTAAATTCAATCAAAAACCACAAGTTAAAACAGTTTCGTTTCCGGCCTCCGGAGCGGTTCTCAACCTGGAGGGGGGGTCTTAGAAGAGTTTTAGGGGAGGCGTAAGTATATAAAAAAAATAATGAATTCAAGTAAAACAATAATTTATTTAGGTTTGTGGTCGCATGTATCCTTTTAAAACTAGCATATGTATTATTTCTCGAGTCAACATCCCTTTTTCTCAGCACATACTATTCCTACAGCATAAATGAAGTATCTTTAAAAAAGAGTTTTTAACCGGCTTCTGACTTTCCAAAACGATTTTGCGCTGAAATTTACGGTTTGTAGAAAATTTTAACAAAAAAGACACTTTTAACTGTCATAGGCAAAACGGCATCATAAATGCGCATGCGCGGCATCACAAATCAGACAATATTTTGTATATTTTACGAAGCTTACTTATTAATCACGAATAGACAATTTCATTACAAATGCCACTTTTTTGCATAAAGTGGTTAAAACCTATTTCATTATTTACTGAAAAGTAATTAAATTTATGGTTATGTGGCCCTACTGGCAGTCCCCTATCCCTGTCCATCGTTCAAGCCGGGACAACCATTTCGAATACCAAACACATGTTTTGGACACTTATTACACAAATATATTTGTGATTTCTCCTTCCATCGTGCATTTATCTATTGTTAATACGGGTATCATAAAATACGAAGTACAATTAAAATGTAAAAATACAGTTAGAGGTTATCAAGCAGACCTTTTCAATTGACTAGACATTTACCTATTAAAATTGTGTTTGCTATCACTATAAACAAGTCGCAGGGACAAACACTTCAAACAGCAGGATTGTATTCATCAAATACCTTTTTTACTCACGGGGAATTGTGTGTTTAGTCTTTTCAAGGATAACTAAATCAACTGACATGTTTGTATTCATTAAAGAAAATGAAATAAAAAAGTACAAGAAGATTTCATTCTTACATCAAATATCGTTTACAACGAGGTATTCCCTGCAGGGGTGTGCAGAGTAGGTGCACGTATCGAGAGGATTTAGACGTTCCTCGCGGTACCTGCGTCTAACACACACTTACAACACTACACGTACGACTTTAACACTTTACATTCACACTTACATTTAGGGAGGCGATAATAGCCTCAGTGTGTTTTTCGCCTTAAAATAACAAAAGGAAAAAACGAGGTATTGTAATGTCTTGTAAAAATTGCAATTAAAAACAATTTCTTTATACTACGCGTACAATGACTCATAAATTTGTGATTATAATTTCAAACCGATCGATTTTCGATTTATTTTTTTACATGTTTTTCGTTCCTTCCAACTACCGCCCTCACCCCAACTACTATTCTTATTCAAAAGGCTGTGTTTTTTAAAAAGTTCATAGTGCGAAATTTCGCACGGGCCTCATGGTCTTTTTAAAAGAATCTTTATTATCGTACTCGAAAACGTTTATTGTAATAACACGTTAACTGTTGTACGTTTGCTAACAGTAATATGTTAAAAATAAAGTTACGTGTAGCAGTATTAAATGTTGTGACTAAAACTATCTGAAGTTAAATTTAATAATTAGTTTCAGGTAACCTAACCTAACCTATCCAGCTTCAATTTCCTAATACCTTTGTACTACTTGTACTGAACACATGGCAGTGGTGGTGTAGGGGAGGCGTGACCACCACCTGCTTTACAGCATAATATTTTTATTTATAAAAAAGTGCTTTCTCAATTTACTGTGTTACCTCACGACTTCCGGTGTAGGCGCGCGGTTCTCATGGGATAGTGTGCGGGTGGGATCGCTAACATCTCAATCCAACAATCGATTAGTAACAGTTCGACATGAACGGCCGCGTAGCGCACTTTGCGTGAGGTCTTTGTGCACTAATTTCCTAAGAACGTGCCGCTTCAGTAAGTACACACAAGGTAGCGGCTGGCCACATAGTGGATCCGTGACACTCGACTAGCTCGGCAACTTGGGGGTGTCGCTGCCCGCGTTTCCATTCTATAAATCCTATTGGGCACTATAGCGTGTGTAATTTTGTTCCGAGCCCAGTGAAATGTAATCTGTGTGTAATTTCGTTTCCAGTAAAATCAGTTAAACCGTTTAAAAAAAGGACGGTTTTTTTAAATCTTTTAAAAACATACATTTGTTGTACAATTTTCGAAAGTTTGATTTCATCCTGCAATTAAAGTTAGAATATATCACACTTGTTATGTGACGATATCCAATCAAGGTGTGTGGTCGAAGTTGATTAGATTAGAGTATATACTAGAGGAAGGGATTATAAAACTCCAGGCACTGCGGTCGATGGACCTATTGTGTAACTAAACCTGTTAAATACTAGTTCAGCAGATTGCAGCCCTTAGTAAGTTCCAACAATACACTAATTAGTTCATCTTGCTGTTCCTAGTGTCCTAAAAAACTAAAAACGTTTAGCCTCCTGCTAGCAAGAGCCTCACAGTATTCTGCAGTTCCCTCCTCTTTACTGTATAACCTACTCACGGTTTTTCCGTCGTACATACCTAGCATGTTCATGTGCACCCTCAGACCAGAGTGTCCACTTAAGAGCCCCATGATTTTTCTGAGTTGTGCTCTGCCCAAGACGTCTGCCGCTCCTCTAAGTCCTCCGTAAGGAATCTTATCCAAGAGGCGCTTGCTACGTGAATGCTCATGAAGGTTATCTCATCTTGCATAGCGTTGTTTGTTAATCCACCTAGTAATAGCAGATCCTGCCAACGATAAAGAAATCCCTAAAGCCGGTTCAGGTCTGATAAACTGAGATGCAGATCTCAGTTCAGCCAGTCGGTCTGACTCCTCATTAACTTCAATTCCTTATGCCTCGGTTGCTCAGGGACAGAGCTTTGAGGTTCTCCCGACACTCCCAGACCAGCTTAGACCGAATTTTAGGACCCACAATTGCTTTGATTGCTTACTGACTATCGGTCAAATATGAGTGCGAGCCTTCTTGAAGGCCTGCTTCAAATTCACCCAAACACAGTCATTCGTGATCGTTACTTCAGCCTGGAATACTGTTGCATACTCCCAGGTCAACAGCTTTCTTTGCCCTTGTTCTCTAAGCAGTACACCTCAGCACCAGTGCCTGTCTTTGTCTTGGAGCCATCCGTATACCTTACTAGATCTCTAGACTTCCCCAAAACAAGATCTTCCTCCCCAAAAGTCATCTTGACATCAAAGAGTCTAGAAACCATGTGTTGTTTGGCCATATAATCAGTCCCCGTCATTTCTAATTCGGTTCTTGCGAAGGTCTTAGATAAAGTATTAATGTTAAAAGAAATAAAAATTCGTAGTTATCAACTTTTTATTATGAAAACAAATCCTCTGTACTTAAAGTTACACAGCAATGTAATACGGCTAATCCACTACCGCATAGGTGTAATTTGACTTACACTGGCCGACAGTGATACTTGGAAGACACTAATCAAGGTGTATTGAGAGGTTGGCTAAATGATGTTGCAGTTCGCTAATTATGGGAAGGATAGTGTTTGACGTTGAAGTGGGCGTCGCTTGATGACCAGAGCTTAGCGTGGGACAAGATTACAAAAATACTTTGACTCTGAAGGCAGCTTAGATTAGTTTCAAAACGTTAGCGCAATTATCTGCCAATCTATCCTGAACATGCAACACAGGAAATATATTCTGTTGATTTATTTAGGCCTACGTTGGAAAACATGCTTTTGTAGCGGCTATCATGGTAAGATCCAGATTCGGGACATTGAAATGAAAACCGTTCCTGATCTTTTAGATCACTTTTCAAGTGGGTCCGATTTGATTTAGGTTAAACATGGCACGAAATCAGTGTTGGTACTGGCTTGAAGACGTTCATTATCCATTGAAATCAGTTTAACAGCTTAAAAATGTAAGCTATTTTTTTTTAATTATAACTTTTTTATTTAACATTTTTAAGTTCAGACTTTACCATCGTTATCAGCTTAAATCAGCAGCTTAAATGAACCGTATAAATGTACAAATTACATTAAAAATAAATCGAACAGATGTCGAGGTTTATTTTCATTAATTCCATTGCCATGTAAAAGGTATATGTTTGGCTATATATATATATATATATATATATATATATATATATATATACAATATACACAATATATATGCAGATAATATGCAGATATTAAAACTCGTTGCGAAAGTTAAATCTAATTATAAAAAACGTTGTGAGGTTAAGAAAATATTGTTGGATATTTAATTCCATCTCGTTGGCGAGACATATGCGTGTGATAATGGTTTTTAATCAAACACTTTGAGAGTGTAAATCAACACTCGACTTAGCCTATAGGTTATCGTCCTTGAAGGTTTGTTCCACTCAGAGGGTGCAGACTAGCTGCACCTATTGACCTATTGAGAGGATTTGGACGTCCCTCGCGGTACCCGAGTCTAACACACACTTGCACTTACAACACTACACTTACGACTTAAACACTTTACACTTACACTTACATTTAGGGAGGCGATAATAGCCTTAATGTGCTTTTCGTCTTAAAATAACAACAACAAAAAAGAGAGGTTTGTTACCTGACTGATAGAACCTGAATACAGTAATCTCGGCACGCAGCTGTCTCGCTGACGGGATGGAAGCAAATTAAAAAAAAACAATTATTTTAACTTACCCTATTTTTGCAACCCTGACTGCACCGTCATAATCAGCCTTTAGATCTGCATATATTACAGTTTTATATGCACTGAAAACATGAAAATAAACCCTTACAGCCGAAAAATTTTATTTATCCATTTCAAGGGAATTTATTAATTCAAAGTGCTAATTTACTCAGTTTAACACCAAATTCGATCGCCAAAAATACTTAGGGCCTAAATATTTGTAAAGTACTTTATTGAATTGCCGCTATTTTGAAACAAAAGTGTGTGTGTGTAGCGTATATTTTAAAATAAATTTGAATTGATTATGAGAAATTTGTGCAAGTATTTATACAAGCCTACAGAAGAAATGATGTTACAACAGATAAAACATAACATGCACAGAACCATAACGGCCGGTCTCCACTTGAAGTCATCAACGATTCGACAGTGTTGAGTCTAGCCTCTTAATAGCATCGATAATCGATTCAGTACTTCTGCTATCGGCTTCATTCAATATGCACGTTACGTAGGTTATGTTCTGTTTTGTCTTATTCGCTAAGCCTACAGATCTACATGTCGACAAACGCAGCTGTCTCGTTGACGTGATGGAATTAAATTTCCAAAAGTAATTTTTCTTAACCTTCTTTGATATTCTGATCTTTCCATCGTAAAAAGTGTTAAAAATCTTTAAACACTATCCATTACGAAGGTGAAATAAGATTAAAAATATATGTTTGTAAAAAAACATTGTGTATTATTTTATAACTTTAAATGACCTCCACGTTGAAAACGTTAAAAACTTTAAATGACCTCCTCGTTGAAAACGTTAAAAACTTTAAATGACCTCCACGTTGAAAATGTTAAAAACTTTAAATGACCTCCACGTTGAAAATGTTAAAAACTTTAAATGACCTTCACTTTGAAAATGTTAAAAACTTTAAATGACCTCCACGTTGAAAACGTTAAAAACTTTAAATGACCTCCTCGTTGAAAACGTTAAAAACTTTAAATGACCTCCACGTTGAAAATGTTAAAAACTTTAAATGACCTTCACTTTGAAAATGTTAAAAACTTTAAATGACCTCCACGTTGAAAACGTTAAAAACTTTAAATGACCTCCACGTTGAAAATGTTAAAAACTTTAAATGACCTCCACGTTGAAAATGTTAAAAACTTTAAATGACCTCCTCGTTGAAAACGTTAAAAACTTTAAATGACCTCCACGTTGAAAATGTTAAAAACTTTAAATGACCTTCACTTTGAAAATGTTAAAAACTTTAAATGACCTCCACGTTGAAAACGTTAAAACTTTAAATGACCTCCACATTGAAAACTTTAAATGACCTCCATGTTGAAAACGTTAAAAACTTTAAATGACCTATTAAACTATTTCGATGGTCAACGAACTTGTCCAAGGTATTACCAAATTTGATTTTTAAGCCATGTTTGAATTAAATGGGGCTGAAATTGCAATCATGAGCATGCTAAAACAGACAGGCAGGCACACACACATACACGCGCGCGCGTGCGCGCGCACACACATACACACACACACACACACACACACACACACACACACACACACACACACACACACACACACACACACACACACACACACACACACACACACACACACACACACACACCCACACACACACACACACACACACACACACACACACACACACACACACACACACACACACACACACACACACACACACACACACACACACACACACACACACACACACACACACACACACACACACACACACACACACACACACACACACACACACACACACACACACACACACACACACGTCCTACACAGATCGCATGCGTTTTGTGCGGGAACTATTTCAATCCCATTTTTAAACAATTTCAATTGAATGGGAGAAAGTTTGTGCAAGGATGTATATAAGACTGCAGAAGATATACGATGGGCGTTGTAATAACTAATTTTCCAATGGAAATTAGCTGATAAAAACAATTATCCGTAAAATGACGTATCCGATCATGTTAGGTATTTAAAAAGTTGCACAAAAGTTTTAAGAAGACTGATTTAGACTGGCAACTTAGCACGGGTAATCAGTTACAGAAGCTTATCCTCACCGCTTCGAGATCCTGTTTTACCGACCGACGTCCCGAGACGAATTGAGCGTAAAAAAATAAATAAAAATATAAAAGTGTTTTTAAGAGAGGCATTAGTATGCGCTCGTGTGAAATGCTTTAAAACCTATTTGTCAATCAAAGCAGTAAGTTATGGCGAGTGCACCGATCATGATGCGTGTTTTTGTATAGATAAACATGTCGATACGGCGCGGGGGGCCCCGACCAGTCTGCGCTGCGCCGCGCTGCGGTAGGTTGCGTAAACACTTCAATATATTATAGATAAATTATCAATAACCAGACTTACAAACATTAATGCAACAGTACTTTGCCGTTCCACATACGTTAATCCGATGTACTAATTAAATGAACAGCTGATTTAGTTGAACATCTGATTTGATTTTAAAAGAGAGCGGCCGATTTAATCGGATAAGTTTAGAGAAAGTACGGTCACGGTTCAGATATATGTGTTTTGAGATTTTCTGGATATCTGTCGGTCTTCTGGCTCCAGAAGTTAAAACCAATGCGTTGTTCAAATCGCTGGAGACTAAAGGAATAACAGATTTCGATCAAATTTGTCTTGTGTGCGTGTTTTTCTTAAATTGTAGGAAAATCTTTAATTTTTTAAGCGTTTCTCTTTTACAAACTTTGTTCAACCGTTGTCCCGAACTATGCAAACAAAAAACATAGGCTTATCGGTCGAATTCTCCCTACCGACACAATAGTGATTGTCGCTACCAAACTAGGATTCCAATGAAAGTGTGGTCACTGTATTTTTTTTTTTTTTTTTTTTTTTTTTTTTTAACGTTTGACTATTGTGCACACTTGGGCTAATGCAGACGATGGGATGATTTATAGCGTATGAAAATGCCAAGCCCTCGCCGGGAATCGAACCCGGGTCCTCGGGGTGAAAGCCTAGTACGCTATCCACTAGGCCACCGAGGCGGTAACACTGGCTGAACGGCTGGTCCTATCACAGTTTTGCCCGCTTCACAGAGAAACGGGCAAATATTTTTAATATTCCAATAAAACTGGTTCATTAACATTTATCCTAAATATTACGTTTACCGGTTAAATTGGCGGGTAAGGTTACTAACGCGTCAGAGCGTTGTCGTGGAGCGGTGGCAAAACAGTTAATTAAGTTCATTGAACTTGAAATACGATTAGTTAAAAATTTGCTAGTAAACAAACGGGCTTAAAAATAATACAAAACAATATTCCCGAATTACGGGAAACCAGACCTACATGCAAATTTCACTATAATCGATCGATTACTTTAGTCTAGAGATACATCCAAGTAGATCCACCGAAATCTCAAGTACAATTTTGTAACATGTGTCATCTTCTAGGGCTGGTTGTGATGTTGAACTTCGCGGGACGCGTGATGCGAGAAACATGTTTATATTCATATATAACAGGGCGCGTCGCAAGACTCATATTAAATTAATTATCATTAAAAATTACTGTTTCCATCCGGGATCGAATCAGGTACCTTGCTAGTGTAAAACGCGCGTGATAACCATTACACTACGAAACGTCGAAGTTAGACTTATTCAATTATACGAAATGAACTGTTTGTTAATTTAATTGTTGTTAATTACATTAAAAGATCAGTTGTTTTACATTAATTCGTAAAGATCAGCTGATTTTATTGAACAGCTGATAGGCTATAATAAGTGTTAGGTTAAGTTGTTAAAAACTAGCTATTTGTTGTTTATATTAATTCCTAACTATCAGCGGATTTCATTGAACAGCTGATATGCTGCAATACGTTTTAGGTTATGTTGTTAAAAACTAGCTATGTTAATTTGTTATTTATATTAATTCCTAACGACCAACTGATTTCATTGAACAGCTGATAGGCTAAAATACGTTTCAGGTTATGTTCTAAAAAACTAGCTAATCTTAATTTGCCGTGTTTTCGAACAAATTATCGTAATTAACCCAGCAGGGGTGCAGACTAGCTGCACCTATTGAGAGGATTTAGACGTCCATCGCGGTACCCTAGTCTAACACACACACTTACAACACTACACTTACGACTTTAACACTTATCACTCGCACTTACATTTAGCGAGGCGATAATAGGAGCACATTTATCTCAATGTGCTTTTCGCCTTAAAATAAAAAAAAGAAGAGACAACATGATACATGATTTTCATTTTTGGTTCAATAACAGACATTGTTTTACAATCGCCTATTTGTACTTCGTATAGCGATAAATTTCTCCTTGTACATTCGCCGTTATCGATTAGCAGCGCGAGCTGAGCGAGTTGACAGGGTCTCGCATACCTCTCGGCTGCTAAAATAATTTTCAGCTGTTTAGTCCTTTAATTCCCGAGCACATAGTTTCTTATTCGTATCGCTTACTACGCCGCATTCCTGGCGCGGGTTCTCACAGAATCGCCCCAAGAATCCCGTACTCGGTGTAATTAGGCCTAAACCGTGATTACGCTCCAAATATCTTCATGCCCCCTCCCCCCCACTCACTCACTCGTAAGTATTTAAAATGAACGGAATCGAAAATGGCCGCCTGAGTTACGGACTGGTCCAATTAGTGCGCGGAGAAATTTGTTTTACAGTCAAATTGGAAATTATCATGAAAACAATCACGCCCAGGAGCTTTCTCGTCAAAATAAACTAAATGAGTGAATGTAAAACAGGCATTATCTCCTTACAGATTTATTGATGCTGGTTAAAATGGCGTATTCATAGCCTATTTTAAGATAAAAAATATGGTTATTATTTTATTAATTTAATTTATTTTTATTAATTTATTTTAATTAAATTTTATTTTTATTTATTTATTTATTATTTTAATTAGATTTTATTAATTTAATTAATTTTATTAATTTAATTATTTTATTTTATTATTATTTTTAAACGTATTAAAGTTTTTAATTGACGAACTTATACCAATAAGTAACTGAACGTTCTAGGTATAACGAACATTCTCTGTCTGTCTGCCTGTCTGTCTGTCTCTCTCTCTCTCTCTCTCTCTCTCTCTCTCTCTCTCTTCTCTTTCCCTGTCTGTTTGCCTTTTTATTTGTCTGTCTGTCTGTCTGTCTGTCTGTCTGTCTGTCTCTCTCTCTCTCTCTCTCTCTCTCTCTCTCTCTCTCTCTCTCTCTTTTCTCTTTCCTGTCTGTTTGCCTTTTTATTTGTCTGTCTGTCTGTCTGTCTGTCTGTCTGTCTCTCTCTCTCTCTCTCTCTCTCTCTCTCTCTCTCTCTCTCTCTCTCTCTCTCTCTTTCTCTTTCCCTGTCTGTTTGCCTTTTTATTTGTCTGTCTGTCTCTCTTCCCCTCTCTATCTGTTACAAAAAATATCCAGCAATTGTAATCGTCACCGTTAAAACTAAGGCCGCCATCGTGAAACAGTAGGGAAAAAACGTATACACACTTCGTATACAAGGTTATACAAACGTTATACAAGGTACCTTCGTACAATTTTTTTAAAGAATCGGTCAGTGCGTTCGGCCATAACTGTGTAACAAACAAACAAACAAACGGTCGAGTTGAAACAGAGACCTCGCTTCGCTCTGACTACCGCCCCACGACAGCGCTCTGGTGCGCTCGCAACCTCTGCCGCCGGTACAACTGATAACCGGTTAAAAAAATGATCTTTCTCCGTGTAGAGGTCGAAATTGCGATAGAACTGGCCGTTCAGCCAGTATTACAGGAAATAGCCAGCGACTACATTCGTTATTGTTGAAACAAAGTACGACATATTTAACGGAAGTGAATTAAAAAAATCTTACACGTCAGTCTTTCGGGCACTGTACTCGGTAACTTTATACCAAACAATCGGTCAATGCGTTCGGTCAAAACTGCGTAACAAACAAACAAACCAAATGCTGAACGTTTTGAATCGGAGAACAACACACGTAGGCAATTTGTAACAAATATTTGGTCATTAACAATATTTTATAAAGCATTCATAAATGTTCGCAGTTTTAACCCTTTGTTTCGGAAGTGAATAACGGATTACTTATTCGAAACTACTGCAACTGTATTTATTACCTTTTAAATGACAGTATGTTTGTAATCTTTGTGCGCTATTTATTTTTATATCCGTTCCACCAGCGAGAACGAAACAGTAAAATTTATGGGCGTTTTGTAATTGCGGAAAGTTTTTTAAACGGCCTCGCGAGAGAGCTGCGCGCGGAGTTATTCGAGTCGCGGCCGATATTGTCACGCAGTTATTTTCGGTCGCATTCCGCTGAACTGGAAGCCGACGACCGTGGGAAACCGAAACGTCACAAACTGCTTCTGCCTCATTGATACTTAAATCACTTCTTCTAATTTTATTATACACTTAACAACATTTTCGCTGTCAACATTTCACCACTATTATGCCCATATAGCTTACTCTATAAAAGTTGTACCATTAAGTTCACTGTTTAGTTTTATTTATCGACCGTTTGAAACAAAGTCTCGGGCGAAGGTTGTTCCTTTTTTTCGTTCGGTAACATTCTCAATCCAAGGTTTAATGGTATAGTGGATTTACGTCAGCGTTTACGTTAGGAATCTGTAAATACTTCGCGCAACTGACTCGCTGACTTGTTGGAAGCGAATTTCCAAAAAATAGTTCTTTAATATCATCTCTTTTTAAAAACTCGCTGTCACAAATAGCTTTAAAATTCTGCAAAAAAAGCATTTTAAGATGTCCAATTACTTTGAAAATACGAAAATGAACCCTGATGACAGCAGTCAAATTAGCTTTTTTTAATTACAACGGATTGTGAATTATCAGAATGCTAACTTATGAAGTGTTTAACGCTGGTTAAATCAGATAGAAAAATAGGACAAAAACGTTATGAATTTTTAAAGATTTGAAAAGGCAGCCATTTTGAAACTGTAGAACGGATTTTGATGGTTTAAGAAACTTGGTCTAAAATTGATTTTTGTACCTGAATCAAATCCGGCCAAATTTTCGTTATAATTTCTGCAGTTTGTATAATTTTGTTACCCAAGGAAATCCGGTCAACAGTTTCAAAATGGTGGGCATTTCAAATAACTCGTTTTACATTTTTTGTTAAAATATACTTAAGCGAGTATCAAGTGAAATCGGTATGCAGTTTTTAAAGCTGATTATGATGGTGATTAAAGTAAAGGGTAATATTAAAAGTGTTATTTATGAAAATTCGTTCTCGTATCAGCGATACAGTTGCGTGCCGACAATTAAAACTGGTTACGACCGGCTAAATCATTACAATATAGGCTACACGCAGGTTAAATTAATCATCCTTAACGTTAGAAGCATGTCCAAATTTTTTGAAGTGAAAAATAATTAAAGTTCCATTTCAGAGTGTCTGATCCTATGTATTGCTGTAATTAGGCTTACAATGTTTATTGGCCTGGGGGACTATTAATTTAGGCGTTCTAGTGGTAAATGATGCATAATGATGATGTCAGGGGACTACCTGAATGAGATGTAGGTTGAGGCGGGGTGCCAGAAGGGCAAGGAGCGAGGGGGTGGGTGGGCCATTAATCAAATAGTGCGGACACTGAGGTTGTATTAGTGAACACTTTGTATTCGGTGTCTTGTCCAGATAGTGATGCGCAGAGATGACATGTTGCAAGTCACGTGTGCGGAAGGGGGATGGTCGGTTTTATAACGCATCTGTAGCGTTTAAACGGTAAGTCGAAAATGTTGTTTGTGATGAAACCTGGTTAAAGTATTTGTAGCAGTCGCGGATATTGCAGGAGTGAATAAGGGGAAAGTGAAATTACACGTTTATTGTGTTTTGAGAATTTATTTGTTGAGCTCGTTACTCTGGTAGGGTTGTTACTGTACAGTTAGCCCCATTCACAAAATTAGCGTGTTTTGTGTTGCATTAAACGAGTTGATAGGTTAGGTTACGTCCTATAATTTGAATGCCAGGGTCTTGTTTTACGAAACTCGTCAAGTTACAACTTAAATAATTACAATTTAACAAATACCTATACTAGTATACAGTTAAAAGTTTTGTCTATACACAGGGTGACTCGTAACTCTCTGCAACTGCTTGGTAGAGTTGTAATTTGGGCAAAAGTAAGGTTGGAGTTCCAGTACTCTGTGTAATATGGTGCAATTAGGATGGGTACCCGGACATTGCGAGACAAGATGGCTGTTGATCGACTACTGGGACCAGACCCTGTACTGATAATGACACATGTTCAGTTTAACAGGAAGTCACTGAGGCAGGTCGTTGCCATGCTTACTGGACACGGCCACATACGGAATCATCTACATAACGGCATAAATCTCGCCTAAGTGTCGTTTGTGCGGACAGAGTGTTGAAACTGCAGCACACATACTCCTTGATTGCGAGGTCCTAAAGGTCAAAAAAAGGAGACGTTCTGGATCTCAGCAACCAGATCAGGAGTTCAATCTGGACACCTTACACAAGATTATGGAGGTCGTTAAGGGTACTGGAGTCGTTTTAAGGTGACACTTCATAGGGGTAAACAAAAAGCTCTTAAGCTGACGTATCGGGACCACAAAGCCGCTGTTAATAAAAAAATTCAAGTAAAACCAGGTTTTAAATTGTTTCAGTTCCCATTCATCCACCATTTCGTTTCTTGAGTTTATAATATTGAGTTATACAATGAGTCGTTACGCATATTTGTTATTTATTTGTAGAAACAAGCATTTTGTGTTCAGCAGTGTTCTTCGATGTGTGGAGTGATGGCGTCTTGTTCAAATTAAGGAAGATATTGCCTGGAAATTATTGGAGATTCGTATCTTAAAAACAGAGTGCTCACAGTAATTCGCAGGCAAGGGTTCTTCAAGGAAGTGTTCTTGGGCCAAAACCTATTCCATTTGCTGCAGATATTCCAACTCATAGCCTAATAAAACTACTGTAGCTACATTTACAGACGATGCAGCAAGAATCAACACATAACCTCCAAATATCCCTTAATAAAATAACGCAACGGAGCAAGATTGAAATATAGCAATCAGTTAGTCGAATTCAACCCTTATAAAATTTGCATTGAGACATGTCTAGCCTGGCCAAACAGTTTCCATATCTGACCAAAATATACTGCAACTGAACTAAAATATTTGGAAATGCACTTTGATAAACGTTTAATTTGGAAGATGCATCCGACCGCCGTCAAATTCAATTTCTTAATTTCAACGGGTCTTGAAGTTTCAAAATGTTAATTTGCGTAGTTATTAACGCTAATTACGATGGGAAAATCAGATTAAAAAATTAGTCAAAAACGTTATCAATATTTATTTAAAGATTTTAAAGATATTTAAGATTTAAAAATGGCTACCTTGTGAAACTGTTAAACGAACTTTTCTGGTTAACGAACTTGTTCAAGTTATTTAAACTGTATGGCCAAGTGACAGAATATGGGATCAAATGGTAGAGAAGTTGGACCCCGTGGTACTAAGATAATGACTATTTCAATTCAATTCAATTACGAAACGGTTTTTGCGGTAAATTTGAATTAATTCATGCTAAAATTGCGAACGTGAGCGCGCGCGCGCACACACACACACTTTTCCTTATAAAGTAGGCTACAAATTGACACTGTACATTTCATATCGGTTATGCGAAGTGATACATAGAGCTTTATGTTTTTCTCTAATGTCTAATAACCTAATGGACTATGAAGAACCAATAGGCTGGACCACTATCGTGACCTCTCATGTTTCCTAATGAAGCTACACAACCATAACTCAAATCGTGCAGTGATATTGTTTATACGGCTGTAGTCACGCGAGAACATTATGACCACCCTAACATTGCCCGATAACGTCTACAAATATAATCGCGGCACGCAGCTGTCTCGCTAACGTGATGGAAGCGAATTTATAAACGTTTTTTTTTATTTTAGGCTCTTTTGGAAGCTCTGATTTCACCATCATTATCAGCATTACAGAACTTCCAAACTGAACTGCAAATACCAAAGTGAACCGCGACCGCCGAGCCGTCAAAATCAGTTTATTAATTTAAATACGTTTTAAAAATTAAAACGTTGTTTCATACAGTTTTAAAGGCTGGTCACGATAGTGTAATCATATTTTCAAAAATATTTAAGAGGAAATAGTTATGAATTTTCAACCTTTTGAAACGACTGCCATTTTGAAACTGTTGAACAAATTTTGCTGGTTTACGAACTTGTCCAACGTATTACCGAAATAAGTGTTTATGCCGAGTTTGAAACACACAAACACACACACACTACAATACATAGCTTGTCTAACTCGAATGTGGAAATACATTCGTGCTGATGAAGTGAGCGACACAGGCCTAATTATGTATCAAACAGAGCGATGGAAGAACTAGCGACCTCCCAGTGTACGTTAGCCTAACCATACATGCAGGGCTCTGTTTGGGCGAACCTCATGTCTTTAGCTACTTTTGGGTGTTCCCATGAGTAAGTGTTCCCATGGGTGTTAGTAGAATGTGCAGGATCGGTGAGCACAACAAAAACGTTGGCCAGATGGACTAAAACCTCCGTAATAAGGTTCAAAAGAAAGAAAAATCAAAACGAAATTAGCAGAGCAAGTACCTCACGTAACTGGGAAGTAGCCGATTACTAGTAGGGACGGTACTAACTTCGAAACCCCTCTAAATCCTACATGTTATGAAGAGACTTACAGTTCAGCCGCTTAAAATACGGCCTGCTAAGAAAACAAGGGGGACAGAGAGAAAAAAATGTGCGAGTGAAAGGTCGAGTCCCAACTCTCTCACCATAGCTTCTTCCGTTTCCTTCATTATAGCTACCTCAGTAATAACAGTTCGTAAACTGAGACTGGCAAACTCTGTGTCACTAGACTGTTGGAGGGAGCTGGAGGGGAATTCTCCTACATGCGCGAGAAATTATCGCGCAGGCCTTTTACTAAGTGGCCGGACTATAACAGTTCCCATGTTAGTAAAACAGGCGTATTCAGTTTATTGTAGGCCTAACAGAACAATGATAAGAGTGCTATCAATAGGTTACTCATTTTCGTTTATGAATAAATTGAAAATATCATATGAACCGCTTGATTACTCTTTAAATTATTCTAATATTCAAGGGATTCTAACAGATTCCCTTTAGTGTGCCTTTCTAGCTATTTTTCTACTGTAAGTCGATTTATTCTTTATTTTTTATTTGTATCAAGACGTGCGTGTAAAACTAGGGTTTGAAATATAAGGACAAAAGTGATTATTTAGAAGACTTTTTGTAAAATAAACTATTCTAAATGTTTCTGTATTAAATCTTTTATTATTATTTCTTGTGTATCTTTACGTTGAGAACCAGAACCCAAAAGCGCGAACATTACTTGCTGACCACCCTGTATAGCAAAACAAAGGCCATTATTTTAGTGCGATACTGTAGGTCATAGATTACTACCAGAGCATTATTATTTCTAAATAAGTTAATTACTTGTAAGATGTAAGAACTGAGCGAGCGGCCGAACAATATTAAACGTCCATTGAGGTTTATGGTTGCAGTCCGGCCATCCAAGACTCCGGGACTCGGATAAATTCGACAGCGGCACGCCATCTTTCATTTGCATACTGTGCTCTCGTGCTCTCGTAATTTTGTCTTAATCTAGAGCCAAAGTAAAATAATAAACACTACACAAACTTTCTCATATTCATTTCAATATTCAATATTAATATTGTGGTATTAATATTTCTCGCAATAACGGTTTAAAAGTATTAAACTATTTTTTTTTCGAAGTTCTAGGTTATTCTGTAAGCCATGAACGAATTTTATTATTAATTTTAAATTATGAAATCTGTTTTTTTAATGTGTCAAAAATTATAATTTTTAAGGTTTGAAATCGTCGCCATTTTGAAACTCTAAAAAGTGTTTCGCTGAGCGACGGAATTATTCAAGATATTATATAAACCGATTTTCGTGTCAAGTTTGAATCAAATCTGACTGAAATTGCGAACGTGAGCGTGGTAAAACACTCTCTCTCTCTCTCTCTCTCTCTCTCTCTCTCTCTCTCTCTCTCTCTCTCTTACACACACACGCACGCACGCACGCACGCACGCACACACACACACACACACACACACACACACACACACACACACACACACACACACACACACACACACACACACACACAACTAATGTATATACATTGTATACATATATAAATTTTTTTTATGTAGTCTCCTGCGTTTCTGAACTTGGGCACCTCAAGGTTGTCTGCACCTCAAGTTGAAATCTGCAGTTACTGCTGTAAAATTTACCCTTCTGATCAGCTGATCCATCGTCTTCTATTGTCTAATTTGTATCAGACCTTATCTAACCGGTACAAACCGGTATCAGACTTAACTAACCGGTATAGACAAGTATCAGACGTTAACTAACCGGTATAGACTGGTATCAGACGTTAAAGAACCGGTATAGACTGGTATCAGACGTTAAAGAACCGGTATAGACTGGTATCAGACGTTAAGGAAAAAAATACCTCTCAAAAATAAA
Organism: Callitettix versicolor; assembly: GCA_022606455.1. Taxonomy (NCBI): domain Eukaryota; kingdom Metazoa; phylum Arthropoda; class Insecta; order Hemiptera; family Cercopidae; genus Callitettix; species Callitettix versicolor. Next base: position 80,600,133 of record CM040190.1, read on the forward strand.
CTCAGAGGTAGAAGAAACGCTCTTTTAGTTTTACCAAGATGGCTCTGCAATGCTTATTTTCCAATAGAATTTTTTCATAAACATTTTTAAACAGCAAGCTTACATTTAAGTTATACAAATGAGAAAATGAGAAATAAAAATGTAGGTTCAAATACCTAAACAATAAAAAAAAACCTGATAGTCCGACGGACAAGTGTAGACCTAAATAGCAACGCTGAACATTTGGCTTCTTGTTTTGTTAAACCTAGAAATATTATGTTCTCATGTGCCGTAAATAAACTTGTTTACATTGTGTCGTAAGTAATACTTAAAAAATACATATATGAGTGCAATAATCTTACTTGAATTCAAACTTGTTGCAATGATAGCAAGGTCAGTGCGCATCTTACGATATAAGCTCGTAACTCGCGAGATGCGAAGCGGCGATAGAAATATTTTAAATTCCGAACTAATAAATATTTCGAATTCCCGCGCTCACAAAGTGTCAAAGTTCAACAGGTACGAACATTTGTTTGCACTTAGGGCGGGCCGCGTCGGGTCCCCGGACAGAATTCCACTTTCATTATTAAACGATCATAACCCGGGCAGAAAGAATATTTAATTAGAACGGTACACGGCGGCGAACAATGGGCTGTGTCAAAGGAACGATATCACGGAGCTCTTGACAAGGGTAATGGTTTTGACTGAGACCAGTGCCACCGTAGCGAGAGGAATGTGGATCCCCCGAATCGGCTAAATATTGTACGTGGGAAGGCTGGGAAAGTGTAAACTCATTGCTTCTAATACGAACTGCCGGGGAACAATGGCACGTCGAAAGGCACTCTTCTTGTCAGTCGAGTTATTTATAACCGGAGTTATTATGCTATAAAACGCAGTACAGTACATATCAATAGTGTACAGCGTTATTAAAACATATCATGCTCGGAACGGACCGCCTAGGCCTCAGCGCGAGCTAATAAAATACGATCTACGTTTTGAAAAAGGGCTCGCTCTTTTATTTGTACATCCAACAACAATTTGCATGTAACAATAGTTGTTGGCGATATGATGTAACGACTTGTCCGGCGGCATGATATATGCGCGTGTCATGATGCCAGGCTAATGCGACGTGGGAATACGCTAGCTTTCAGAAAAATCCGTACGTTGAATAAGCGCTACACGCAAGATGTCTTCTTGACGTGATTGAAGCAAAAAAGTAGCAGGACAACGGTTTTAAACTCTTTTTTCACCAGTTTGGCGTTAAAACACATTTTCTTACATTGAAACGAACACCTGACAGTCAATAGAATTTGAAAATTTAAAATGCTGATTAACGCCGATTACGGTGGTCAAATTTAGCTCGAATGTATTATCCACATATTATACACTTCGTAAGTACACAGATATCGAAAACTTAGGAAAACATGGTTTCAATTTATAGAAATCGGTCGATTACAATTTGCTCAAATTTAATTTACAAGAAGATACTTAACTTAAATAAGAGTAGCAAATTTTCTATATTAATAAAAAAGAAGTGTGTGTGTGTGTGTGTGTGCGCGCGCACGCGCGTTTGTGTGTATGTGCGCGTGTGTGCGTGTCTGTGTGTGTATGTACACGTAGAGATCTAAAAAATTTAACGTAAGTGGACAGAAGAAGGTCGGACAACACCTCGAAAAAGGATTTTAAAATATTTATTAGATTTTTTAAAATTAAATATTTTGTTGAAAACTACACCTGTTTACTTAGAACATTCCCCTGTTTATAGAACATTCACCTGTTTACGTAAAACATTCACCTGATTACGTAGAACATTCACCTGTTTACATAGGACATTCCCCTGTTTATATGAACATTCACCTGTTTATATAGAACATTCCCCTGTTTACGTAAAACATTCACCTGTTTACGTAGAACATTCACCTGTTTATATAGAACATTCACCTGTTTACATAGAACATTCCCCTGTTTACATAGAACATTCACCTGTTTACGTAGAACGTTCACCTGTTTACATAGAACATTCCCCTGTTTACATAGAACATTCCCCTGTTTACATAGAACATTCCCCTGTTTATATGAACATTCACCTGTTTACGTAAAACATTCACCTGTTTACGTAGAACATTCACCTGTTTACATAGAACATTCCCCTGTTTACATAGAACATTCCCTTGTTTATATAGAACATTCCCCTGTTTACATAGAACATTCCCCTGTTTATATAGAACATTCACCTGTTTACATAGAACATTCACCTGTTTACATAGAACATTCTTTTCTTTACATAGAACATTAGGATCAACATTCACATTTTACATAGATGTTGCTAAAGCACCGGTTAGTCTGCTGCTTTTCTGTGCCGCGTGTATCCAGGTTGTAGGTTCGAGACGCAGTTACCCCTTTGATTTACCCTTATCGTGAACCATTTTTCGTCTACCTGGCGTAAATTGTGAATGTTAAGGAAAAAACATATACGGTGAAAACGTCTGACTTTCACGTGCGGCTGCGTGCGGGTAGGCTGCTGTAAGTTTTAAATACAAGAATTGCACGGTGTGAGAGTAACTTGAAGAACTGGCCGACAGAAGGGCGAACTTGAATACAGTGGCCTACATGTGTTCCTACTGTTAATGCTTCCTGGGCTGGGCGAGTAGTTCAATGGCGTTCAGTAATAATTTATTTAGTTAATGAACTTATTTATATACATTGTATGAAAGAACAATCTTGTACATAGTATGTGCAAAATATTTAAATGTCATCGCTCTAATATTGTTAACTGTAAACGCTTTAAACAATTTTGTGCTCGATGGGTCGGGTATGTAGTACAATGGCGTTAAATATAATCAAAACAGACTGCGTAACCGTGACGGCGAAAACCTTACATGTCAACTCGATTTAACAAACATCATAAAACTGATTGCGTAACCGTGACGGCTAAAATCTTACATGTCAGCTCGATTTAACAAACACCATCAAACAGACTGCGTAACCGTGACGGCGAAAACCTTACATTTCAGCTCGATTTAACAAACCCCATCAAAGCTAAATTCTTTGGCTGGTCAGACGCGCCTGTATTAGTTTTTACTTTAATAGACCTAATGAAAAATCCACGACACCACTGAATTGTTTTTTCTCCGTTTACAGTACACTTAGTAAAGATTTGACACATAAGGCTGAGCGGGGTGGACTGCGTATTCAAAACCTAATCTACTGTTTTTACTGTAAGTGCGACCACTGAAAGCTGAACAGAGTGAATCGGAGACGCTGGCATCCACTCCGCGTAGCTTCGACTCTGTCTAGGTCGGTTTTGACTTCCACCACTCTGCTTCCCCCTACACCTCCAAAGTTATTATTTCTCGTTCCCTATGTTACCTTTGCCTGAGTTAAGTTTTTAAACATAGTAGTTTCCTAGAATCAGTTACAGTAGGCCTAGATATTTAGATTTAAAAGATACAAACGCATTCTTTAAATTGCCTGAACTCCGCTTCCGGTTGCCGTTCGTCTTCATCCCGCTCCGTTTGGTTAAGGTCGGCGCAGCTCTTCTTCGCATTTCGTGGCCGCCTAGCCTAAGTTAGGAATCATGAATGGAATTTAATGAACATATTTTGAGAAGAAAGGCTATTTTTTTCTAAATATTCCGTTTGGGAGGGCAACAGATGAAAGCGAAAGTTATTGCGTTATTTATTTTGCATTGTAGAATAGGAAGTTTTTAACGTGCTAAGGATTTTTGTGGCACCCTGTACGTCGTCCTAAGAACGAAACTCATTCACAAAACAAATTTCATCGACGTATATCAAGTTACCACATTGTCTAACGTACAAGACTGCAGGGCAATATTGTTCCTAGACTAATCGATTAGTAACAAAGTGGGACGTAGATATCGAATGGCCCGTACAACCCGGACGCGATCCAGCGGGCTACTGATCATTAATCGTTCTATTGAAACAATAACTCATTACGCGTGATGAGAATGAGTAACGGGCTTTACTTATTGACAGATTACCGTAACGTTGCCAAGCACTGACCTATTTGGTATAGTAATACTTGATAATCATTGCTGTGAGGTCTCCCATGAAATGTGCACAGATCGTGGTCTTTTAGAACACGTTTTGTATGGTCGTTCGAAAATTACAATTACTAGGGGACACCCTTATGTCACGTAATCTTTTCGATACGTGATCAACACTATTAAAATCTGTAGGGTTTTAAAATTTTACTTTTCAGTGTTTTGCTTAAGGGTTAAAAATTAATAATTAATGTTTTTCGAAGTGTTCCAGTGATGTTCACTGTTAGGATGAGTTAATTTCATGCTCGTGGAAGTTTTGGTTGAAGTTTTCTTTTTTTAAGTAGAAGTATCGCAGCTTCGAGGCCCACGAGGGTTCTGCAACCCGTCACACACGCACGCGCACACACACATACACCTACACACACACATTTTTGTTTGTCTAAAATGGAAAAATTTGTACACTTATATAAATATGCGTTTTAAGTCTCAAAACAGCTTAATAGTGCTAGTTTTTGAAGATATTTGACATCTTCTAGGCGGCCCTCTACAAACTTGTATTAATCCGTCAGTGCTGTTCTTTGAACTACAACTAATAGTTTTATATTCTTCTTCTTTTCTGCTAAGATTATTATCACTGTGTTCAGTATAATGATCTGCCTTCCCTAGCTTCGTCAATTCTACTTTCGTTGACGCGTTTCGGAGAACCTCCATCTTCAAAAACTAAAGATTTCATAATTAAAAGAAATGAAAATCTGAAACATAATTGATTTAAAAGGACGAAAACAAGGTATTAGAATAAATGTTGAAGAATATTTTTCGAGTATTTAGTTTGGCTAATAAATTATGAATTTAAGTCCGTACAATAAATGCAATCGAAAATTACATTTATTAGAGGACACCCTTATGTCACGTAATCTTTTCGATTCGTGATCAACACTATTAAAAACTGTAGGGTTTTAAAATTTTACTTTTCAGTGTTTTGCTTAAGGGTTAAAAATTAATAATTAATGCTTTTCGAAGTGTTCTAGTGATGTTCACTGTTAGGATGAGTTAATTTCATGCTCGTGGAAGTATATATATATATATATATAGTATAGATATTGTTTTTGAAGATGGAGGTTCTCCGAAATGCATCAACGAAAGTAGAATTGACGAAGCTAGGGAAGGCAGATCATTATATTGAACACAGTACAACTAATAACATACGTTAACAACATTTTTAATAGGCCTGTACAACTCTATAAATATAAAATCATAAAACACAGTTCTGATATCATGAAATTTGAATTTTTCACGTCCTTAAAAACAAGTTTCGAACAGTTCATAAAAATATGGTCAAAATACATTCATTAATTTTATATCACATATTTGAGTAGATACTCATTTAGACTGTGCTATTCATCTTTTTAGTGAATTCCCAATGAGAAATGAGCAATTAGAGCAGCTATCATGGTAAAACCCAGGCCCAGGACCTTGAATAGAGCACCAATACTAACCTCTAGGATCGTTAAACGTAATCAGGTTTAAAAACTGCATCTCAATATATTTGCGTTAAAACAGGTTCCGATCGCATTTATTGTATGGACTTAACATATAAATTCATAACTAAGTACTCGGAAAATATTCTTCAACATTTATTCTAATACATTGTTTTCAATGTATGTTTCAATCAATTATGTTTCAGTATTTCATTTCTTTTAATTATGAAATATATAATTTTTGTGTATAATTTGTTTTGTATTTTGTGTTTTTATTTTTTAAGTAATTACTTTAAGCTGATTAAACATAAACAATAGTTAAGTATCAGCTGATTGAACAGTAGGCCTATTCGTTTGCAATTATATTTTTAACTAGATAGTCATACTGCCTGTGTTAAACACGTTTTTTCTAGCTTAAACAAATTCCCCGCTCCAAAATGAGATGCACCTAGATCGAATTTTCAGCCCAAAAATAATATATTGCAAAATTGTATATATCCTTATCTATATAATTCTGCGTTATCATCGGTCAGTCTACTGCGTCACTCAACTGCGCACCTAAAGATTCTTAGTTCGAGCCGCAGTTGCTCTCGTTGATTTTCCCTCAACACTGATTCCTCGTCCTCAACTGGCAAAAAGAAAATATCGACGTTAGGAAAGTCAAATTGGATCTTTTACATCTTTTATTTTATCTCTTTTGTCTCGGTAGGGGCGGTCGCACCTTCGTCCCCCCCTTTAATTCGTCCTTGAAGAACAGTATTCTTAATGAATTGCCTGGCCATCGCCCCTCGACAGCGCTCTGACTCTCGACCACCATTCTCTGACCACTCGTAACTTTTCGCACCAATGTAACCGGTAACCGTAATATTTAGGAAATATTTTACTGGATCAGTTTTATTGTAAATGTTGTGCTCTTTCTTCGGGACAAAATTATGCTAGGTATTGCCGTTGAGCCAGTATTACACTAGTCATCAACCAGAATTTTCTTCGTCAAACTGGATGCTGCCATCTTGAAACTGAAGTGAACGGGAAAATCTTACGCATAAGTAGTTCGGGCTTTAAACAATGTATTTTCGTACGAAATTTCAAAACAGTCGGTCAGTACGTTTGGCTAAAACTGTATAACAGTCGGTCAGGGCGTTTGGCTAAAACTGTGTAACAGTCGGTCAGTGTGTTTGGCTTAAACTGTGTAACAGTCGGTCAGTGTGTTTGGCTTAAACTGTGTAACAGTCGGTCAGTGCGTTTGGCTAAAACTTTGTAACAATCGGTCAGTGTGTTTGGCTAAAACTGTGTAACAATCGGTCAGTGCGTTTGGCTAAAACTGTATAACAGTCGGTCAGTGCGTTTAACTAAAACTGTGTAAAGTCTGTCAGTGCGTTTGGCTAAAACTGTATAACAGTCGGTCAGTGCGTTTGGCTAAAACTGTGTAACAATCGGTCAGTGTGTTTGGCTAAAACTGTGTAACAGTCGGTCAGTGCGTTTAACTAAAACTGTGTAAAGTCGGTCAGTGCGTTTGGCTAAAACTGTATAACAGTCGGTCAGTGCGTTTGGCTAAAACTGTGTAACAGTCGGTCAGTGTGTTTGGCTAAAACTGTGTAACAGTCGGTCAGTGGTTTTTTCTAAAACTGTGTAACAGTCGGTCAGTTCTTTTGGCTAAAACTGTGTAACAGTCGGTCAGTGCGTTTGGCTAAAACTGTGTAACAAACAAAAGACAAACGGTCGGGTGAAAACAGAGGCTTCGCTTCGCTCGGTGAAAAGTTTTTTGGAAATTCGTTCAGTTACGTAAGCGAGACAACTGTTCGCTGCGACTGTATTTTTGTATAAATCTAAAACGAAACTGTTATCTCCCACGATTACGTTTTCCAATTCGAAAGATCCTTTTCACTTATCGTAAAAAACTATCGCCAACACTGTAATTTTATTGGAAAGATAAAGAAATAACCGGCAGCGGCCAGTGGCAGGAATGCCTGTAATGAAAAGCCCCTTGCATTCCCGGCCGAGCGTCTCAGGGCTGGCCTAAGTAAGTAGGTAAGACGACAACAAGTGGACGCCACTTAACGACAGTTTTATGGTTACTTTACGTTTCCCAACAATGTTAGAAATAAATAAATTAGACAAGCAGAGAGTGAATCTATGTCAGCGTTACGCAGGAATGCCGGCCCCGAGCCTCGGGCTGCGTGTCCAGCTTTGCGTAATTTTAATAAATTCAGAGTGTCACAAGTGTATCGCATTCAATAACCGCGGCGTTTACTTGTCTCACTGGCATGATGGAATCGAATTTCCAAAAAAGTACAATATCGCAATATCGTTTTGTCAGATCTGATGCGATCATTAAAATCGGCGCTAAAACCATTTTGTTAAATCTTATTAAAATTATGTTTCTAACCTTATCAAGGGCAAAGCTCTTATAAAGCCTACTCCTTAATTAATTGCTCCACGACAACGCTGTTAAACGTCGCCGCCAATTTAACCGGTAACAGTATTTAGGAAAAGTACCAAACTGGACCAAAGTTATTGGAAATTTGTATGCTCTTTCTCCGTAAAGCGGGCAAAATTACGGAGTTACCAGTATTACAGGAAATAGCCAGCGACTACACATGCCGTCGTTAAATCAGCAGCTGCCATCTTGAAACGGAAATTAATAAGATCAAATTTTAAACATTCTGGTCTTATAAAAGTACTTTTGTACAAAACTTCAAAACAGTCGGTCTACGCGTCTGGCCGAAAGAGCGTACACTCGTAATCGTTAAATCAAACGCCGCCATCTTGAAACGGAAATGAATAAGATCAAATTTTAAACATTCTGGTCTTATAAAAGTACTTTTGTTCAAAACTTCAAAACAGTCGGTCTACGCGTTTGGCCAAAAGAGCGTACACTTGCAATCGTTAAATCAAACGCCGCCATCTTGAAGTGGGAGTGAATGGGAACAAGCCTTATACATACGTCATTAGCGCTTCACACAAGGTACCTTCGTATCAAATTTCAAAACAATCGGTCAAGGCGTTTTGGTCAACACTGCATTACAAACCACTGACGGAGTAATGCAATTTTATGAATGGGGGCGGTTGGTTGGATGACTTAATTTATAGCAAGGCCTGCCTGGGTGATGGACATTTTTGCACCCTTCATTTTCATGGGTGATGGACCTTTATTCATTTTTCATTTCACTGGGACATTTTCATTTGGACATTTTCATTTCATTGGGAGATGGACCTTCAAAATCTTGCACTGTTACGCTGTTTTGAAGCTTTTGACTGATAACTGATAAGTTTAAAAATCTTCTCTCATTTTAGAAAAAAACTACTTAATTTCTTTAGCTGGATAGTTTTTAAAACTTTTGCAAAACGGGCTCCATTTACATAACTAACATTAAAAAAAACACAAATTATATATATACATTTTTATTAAAACAGAAGCAAATTAAAAGACGAAATATTGAAAAAGACATCAGACAACTTTTACAATAGGCTAATATTCTGTAAGGCGATGATAGTAGTGTTTTTATTAGCTTTGAATGCCTAATTATGCGTACTTATATTAAAAAAAGTAACGTTAGTAGGGTAGCGGTTAGCACATTAGCTTCGTGCAAGGTTGTGGGATCGGATCTCGGCCGAGATTAGTGGGATTTTTAATGTGGTATAAATCAGCAACTGTGTCTTTCTTCGGAAGGAAAGTAAAGATAGTGGTCCCGTATGGTGTATATTGTCATCGCACGTCAAAGAACCTAACCTAAGGATGAAACATTGAGCAGAAACGGTCCTCTCAGTGGCCTCAGATGTCTCGACCATTTTCCAGAATACCCACCTCGAAGTTAAACATTGTCTATTTTATGGAAATAAAGTAGGATGTTATATTTTTTATTTCATTTATTTTGTCTCGGGAGGGTCTACTTCGCTCGTTCAAATAAAAGGAACAATCTTTGTATGTATGAGCGTGCACGTGTGTGTGTGTGTGTGTGTGTGTGTGTGTGTGTGTGTGTGTGTGTGTGTGTGTGTGTGTGTGTGTGTGTGTGTGTGTGTCTGTGTCTGTGTGTGTGTGTGTGTGTGTGTGTGTGTGTGTGTGTGTGTGTGTGTGTGTGTGTGTGTGTGTGTGTGTGTGTGTGTGTGTGTGTGTGTGTGTGTGTGTGTGTGTGTGTGTGTGTGTGTGTGTGTGTGTGTGTGTGTGTGTGTGTGTGTGTGTGTGTGTGTGTGTGTGTGTGTGTGTGTGTGTGTGTGTGTGTGTGTGTGTGTCTGTCTGTCTGTGTGTGTGTGTGTGTGTGTGTGTGTGTGTGTGTGTGTGTGTGTGTGTGTGTGTGTGCGCGCGCGCGTGTGTGTGTATGTATGTATGTGCGTATGTATGTATATAGGGACCTATGTATGTGTGTGTGTGCGCCCTTTCTTTTGAAAATGGCTTTAACAATTTAATATAATGTTGGAATAAATAATTTTCGGACGCTAAAAATCGTTCATCTTTGGGAAAATTCTTTTTAAATTAGAGTAACGCGGACCATAGAAAGCCTACGTAAACATTCAACGATAATATCACTTGTGAGAATGTACAATGTTCAATCAACTGATACTTAACTGTTGTTCATGTTTAATCAGCTGGTTTAATCTCAAGTATGAAATAACTTTCTTAACATTTAATTCGCATCACGAGTATTAAAGGAGGTATATTTGTTTACTATTTACGACTGTCAAAGTATATTGTGCAATGAAATAAAAACAAACATTCTACTTATGTAGCCTTCTATTCTCAGAAACGCTCTAACGATTATGATGTATGTTGGAATAAAACATTTTTGGGCTCAAAAAATGATCTTGGTTGGTTTCAGTTTTGGTAAAATTGGTTTTAATTAGAAAAAAAGCGAATAACACAGAACTGTAACACAGTAACTGACTAGAAAAAACTAAAATATATTGTCACTAGGTATTACTGTATTGCATGTAGGAAAACATTTGAAAAAATGCCATTTTGTTTTTCAATCTACGGCCACCCTATAGTTTTGCGGCCTCCTCCTCTTGTTTCCACCAATATTTTTTAATGTATCCGTGATTATTTATTACTTTAAACTAAGAGAGCAGACATCTGGACCGATACTTCGGCAAGTAGCTATATGTTTCAATAAGATAATGATAGCGTTGCTTAGTAAAGCGACGCAAACCAATTTGGCGAGCCGCCATCAGCGCACGTGGCAGTAGATACTGTGCCCGTCTTACAGATAGGTAATAGGAAGTCCAGATTTAGAGGGGTCTGTTTTCTGTGCAATGTATCAGATCAGATGTATGGACTAATTATAAAGAATTTAAAGAGAAGCGGTGTGGCTCACTTTATTGAGTAGCGAACAGCGCAAGAACGCAGGCGCGGAGCCTTCAGCATCAAAGGATTTCTAATACCATTAAAATGTATACGCACTAGAAGTACAGCCACCATTATAAATAGCGTGCTCGATATTAGGGGCTAAAATCCAAGTAGTTACACTATTTGGCGCTGCACGATGCAAAGACATGGGGGAAGACATTTGAGAAAATAGACAGTACTATTATCCATTTAACGGTAGTTGAACACTCTGCCGCAAGATGACAAGCAGTGTTCCTCACATACCTCTCATAAAGGTTATCATTCCAGTACATTTATATTCAATACTAATACTCTTTGTCTTTATTAATACAACTGATACTAAATAAAAATTAGAAAAAACACCGAGCTGTTACAGTTTGTTATAAAAAAAAATTTTTAATATTTTGTCATGTTTTGGAGGTAGTGGTCCTGCTTTTCTGGTCCTGTTTGGGGGGAATGGTCTACATGCCAAATTTCTTTAAAATTAGTTAATTAGTTTAGCGCCGATAAGTTAGTTTAGAGTCCAGACTACAAAAATGCAGACACGGAGAGATAGAGAGGAAAGGAGCGAAAGAGGTAAAGAAGGAGAGATGGAGAGAAAGAGAGAGAGAGAGAGAGAGAGAGAGAGAGAGAGAGGAGAGAGGCGGACATGGAGAGGAGAGGGATGGAGGCGTGAGATGGGAGAGAAAAGGAAACGAGGGAGAGTGAAAGATTAGGGGAGGTGGAGAGCCAAAAAGAGGGAGGATAAGCGGAAATCTGAGTTAAACACAGTTTTAAGATTTAAAGGACCTTTACGTTAACGTTAAGCTTTAGAAATTCTAAACACAGTGTACCCTTACTGTATAAATATCATAGTCACTTAGCACTTCAGTCATATAGCTATGTCAGCTCTTAGACGCAGTCACGTAGCTATGCAACTGAATCGCTAAGTGTCCAGCTCTAAAACGCCAATTACATAGACATTCGAGTGTCACATTGCTACGTGACTCAGTTGCTAAGAAATTACGACATAAATATGCCAAGCGACCCATGACCTAATTTCTGTACATTCTGTAAATTTATTTATCCATAGCAAAGCTCAACTTGTTACATTGTATGTAGACAGCCAAGTTTTATTTTTTTTTAAATTTAAAGCATCAAACCTAAAATTTATAGATTGTAAAAGTGATAAGTGAATAAAATAACCTATCGTCGAAGCGGTACATTATGTTTGACCTTTTGAAAATGAATTACATCAACGCGGGCCGGTTCCAACGTGTTTATTGAAAGCGTGTTAATATTTTTCAGTTGCTCGGACGACACAAATGATTCAATTTGAATAACAGCTGGATTTGATGGCAGTGTTTACAGCGCTCCTAGCGGGAGGTCCTGGAGTTAGCCATAAAATACACTCGCCTCCCAACGTCTTGATCAATTCACTTCTTGCATCCTTTATGTCGGATAACAATACGTGCAGTTTATTGGGGGGGGGGATATAGTTGCATTACGCACGCACGCTCACGCCCTTCTTTATGCACCGGAAAATAACAGCATTAACTTTCTCGCGAATTCATAAATAGTTGTATGTTGCATCCAAAATATTACTGTTTGAAAAGCTATAGCATTAACAGATTCATTATCGAGTTTTCTTTGGAGTATAGTAGTATATGGAATATATATATATATATATATATATATATATATATATATATACTCTCTTTTACACACACACACACACACACACACACACACACACACACACACACACACACACACACACACACACACACACACACACACACACACAGGGGGAGAGAGAGGGAGAGACAGAGAGAGAGAGAAAGAGAGAGAGAGAATATTAGCACGATTTCGTTTGCACTCATAATCCGATTTTATTCAAATTTGACACAAAAATCGATTTTGGTAATAGCTTCGACAAATTCACTATCCAAATAATGAATTTATTAAATTCATTTTAACAGTTTTAAAATAGTGGGAATTTCAAAACTCAAAAAAAATCATAACTCTGTTATCCTACATTATTTTGAAAGTACGATTTCACTTTCAAACGAACGATTTCATGATTTCACTTTTAAAGGACGAATTAAAAGGAGAGTGCGAAGGGGCGACGGCTCCATCCCGAGATAAAAATAATATTAAATAATAATGTAAATATTAAATATAATAAATATTTTTTATGCTTCCCGAGATAATAAAATATAAAATGTAAAATATCCTGTTTGACTTCCTTAAAGTGGAAGTGTCACAGCTTCGAAGAAAATAGTCAAAGATACACCTGAGGCCTCTGAAGGTTCCGAAACTCGTCACATTATCCCGATCTCAACTTTGTATTTACAGCAAGTTTTGTCTGTATGTACATATGTACGTTTGTGCACCTTGAAATACTTGTACTGAGGGTGAGAACGGGGTTAAACAATTAGATATTTTATGTTGGTTCTCTCTTGTCTTCCTGCGTTAACTGCAACAACAGAAAGATCTTTCTTGACTCTAAAATTGTTGATCAATTTTAGAGTTTTTTTAGAGTTATCAAACCAAGTTTTGATAGCTTGGTTTGGAAACTGTTGTGACGCTTAATTGGGCTTACTTAGGCTAATGAGGACGAGGGATCAGCGTTAACGGTAAGGATAAGCAAGCGTTGCAGCTATATATATATATATATATATATATATATATATATATATATATATATATATATATATATGTACCCCGTAGGGGGTGCAGACTAACAGACTAACTGCACCTATTGAGAGGATTTAGACATCCTTCGCTGTACCCGAGTCTAACACACACTTACACTTGCAACACTAACACTTCACTGTCACACTTACATTTAGGGAGACGATAATAGCCTCAATGTGCTTTTCGTCTTAAATATATATATATATACACACATAGGTATTTTCAGAAGAGCCATATACCTTACTTACATAGGTTAAGTAAATGGAGCCAGTTTTGTTAAAAATTAGTAATCTTAAGAAAATTAAGTAATTTTTTTGTCTAAAATTGGGTAAATTAAAATTTGTACACTTATATAAATATGCGTTTTAAGTCTCAAAACAGCTTAATAGTGCTAGTTTTTGAAGATATTATTATCATCTCCTAGTAGGCCCTCTTTTAAACTAAATCATCCAACCAACCGCTCCTCCCACAAAATTGCATTAATCCGTCAATGATTTCACTATTGTGGTCATCATTGAATTCTGCATATGTTAGCATTCACAATTTTTCAAATCCATTGAATTTGTAAAAATAAATTCTACGGCAACGAGGGTTCGTTTTTGTATTTCCAACATAATTTCAAAATTTGAAGCTCTAACTTATGCTGATTACGAAGGTGAAATAAGATTTTGAAATGATTGTAAGATAAAAAAGTAATTTAAGAATTGGCTTCAACCGCTTCAGAAAGTTTAACGAGCAGTTAACGTAATATATTTACAAACAGCACATCTCAAATTACAATACCTCAATAAAGCTTACCTTCAGAGAACACTCGGTCTTCACGGTGAAAGCGTTTCACTGGGAAACGTCACATAAAATTGTAAATGCACATGAATCAGGCGGTGTCTGAAAATAAACTCAGTTCCATTAACGAATTTCTCTTACTCATTCAAAACAAGTTGCAAACATTTTAAAACGTTTTAAAAACACCACTTTCGATAAATCAAAAACACACTTTTTCGCCGGGCTCGCATTAAAGTAGCCGCTTTTGATTTACGCACGCGGCAAGGTTCCCGAAATATACTTTATTTTGACTGCAAAGAAGTAGAAATAGTGAAGTATTTATTTCTTGTCGGTTGAGTTTTATTATAAAATATGATTTTGTCATTGTTAAAGTTTTCACTGTTCGCTTTTGTAATTGTTCAAGTTTTGACTGTTCTCTTTTGTAATTGTTCCAGTTCTGTCTGTTCTTCTTCATTGCTCACGTTTTCTCTGTACACTTTTGTGATTGTTTAGTGTTGATTAACTTTTGTGGTTCAAATTTTCGTGTTGTACTCATTTCAGTTATGAGTTGTTCAGTGCCAAAGCACTTTAAATATGAGTTGTAATTAATACACTGAGCACTGTTACGTTTCTGCCGAAGAGAGTAGAATTTAATATGTCCGATGACGAAGACATGTTACATTACTTACCAATAAATATCGCTGACTGTCAGACCCTTATGACTAAATGAAGTTAGCTAGATATTTTTCAGAGCCAAGATACTTTCTTGTAAAATAAAAAAAAGATTTCCTTAGTTCCCGGGAAAAAAGGCACAATATACCTGACGGCTTTTTTATTAATTGTCGACTTCAGGCGATTAAAAACTTTTAGATCTCAGTTTTTGTTAAGAATTTTCTCAGTACGGGTGTTTGGCTTAGTTCTCGAGAAACTAACGATTTCCACTGTTAAAATGGATTTTCTGCAATTATCGAGATAATAATACAGAAATCACGTTATCGTTCTTGGAAGGAAATTCATGAGGCTGGGGTTTCCTTCAGTACTCAAGAAACTGGCAGTGATCATTGAAACTCAATATCCTCTGTTTACTGAGAGGAATCTCTTGAGGACACGTTGTAGGAAATTCCTGAGAAATTATTTTCAAAAAATAACAACAACAAAAAATGTCCAAAGGATGGACGAAACAGATTTTAAATTTGATAAAAAAGAAGAAAACCGAGACTTAGTTGGGGAGAAGGAATTAGTAAGCAAGTGAGAGAAAGAGGGAATTGGATCAAGATCTGTAGAACGACAGTAGAAAATGGAAGCTAGGAATCGGAAGACGTCGGAGAACGTTTTAAGCCGAAAAAAATGAATATAATCGTACATTTAGAAGATGGAAGTTGGACCGCGTAGCAAATATTGCCAGAGTCCAGAAGTAAGATTGTAATTTAATGTACTTGTACAATCAAGTTCATGTAATTGTAGAAACCAGGTGCGCTAGATTTTACAGCAAACAGTTTTAATAATTGAATAAATCTATATCCGCATTACAAAAGTTTTTCACCTTCAGAAGGGCAGTCGGCCATTTAGGAAAGCGTGTTGACGGGCAAGCGCGCAGCGCCTGCCTACATAAACAGTAGAATATAAGGACGGCTTTGATCGCTACCCATTTGCAATTCCAAACGAAGCGAGGCAGTTAATAACAGGCCGGGTAATGAATGATTTTTCAAATAACAAAACTAATCACGGCAAGGATTCGGCCCGCGGCCGCGTGGGCGTCAAATTAATCGGGCACATTCGTCTTTTACAAATTTCAGAGTTTGGAAAATTAATATCGTAATGAATGGACGTATGCAAAGCCGATTTGATGAAATATATTGGGTGATCATAGTATGAAATATATTTTAATTATTATCGGGCCATCATGGTAAGTACCGAGGCCGCACAATGATCAGTGTCCTGCAACGCAAGTTTTAAATGAGAGTTTACAATTCCAATATACGCAGATTTTAATGCTGTTTGTGATGTTGAAATCGGTGTTTGAAAAATAAGGTACGATAAAAAATACTTTTTCTAAATTCAATTCTATCACGTCAGCGAGACAGCTGCGCGCCCACAATTATTTTTTTCGTTACGTTTGCGTTTAATAAGTTCTATTTGTGTGTATAAATTAATTGTACTTGATTGAACGAACAAAGCGAGTCTCTGTTTCAACTCGACCGTTTGGAATTTGATTTGTTTGTTAAGCAGTTTTGGACAAATGCATTGACTGTTGTTTTGAAATTTGGTATGTAGATACGTTGTATAAAGCACAAACGACGCATGTGTAAGATCTGTTCCCACTTATTTCCGTTTCAAGACTGCAGCCTATGTATTATAATAATGATTAATAAATGTTTTGAAATTTGGTGCGAAGGTACTTCGTATAAAACCCGAAAGATATGTGTGTAAGATATTTTCCAATTTATTTCCGTTTCAAAATAGCGGCCTTTAATTTAACGATGAATACTGTACGTAGTTTTGGTAAGACGCTTTGACCGATTGTTCTGAAATTTTGTACGAAGTGCGTAAAACCTGAACTTCCGTTTCAAGATGACGGCATGTGGTTTGACAATGACGTGTGTAGTTTGATTTATTATAATTTTGACCGCTTCGTGGAGAAAGGGCATACAGTTTGCAATAAAGGTGGTCCAGTAATATTTTCCCTAAACATTACATGCACTGGTTATATTGGTGGAAAAGGTTACTAGCGCTGTCGTGGAGCGGTGGCCAAACAGTTAATTAAGGATATTACCTGAAAGGTTTTCTGCCAGTAATACCTGCGCAATACTTGAGCGCTAAACTCACAGCTTTCACCTAGTGAGAAAGTCAAAGAGAACGCGCCTGCGCCCAACAGTTGTGTGAGATCTCAATCCGGAGAGCGATAAAACGGGCGGTCATCCCACTCTCCCCAGGCTCTAAATTACTTCATCACATACGTGTATTACATAATACGATCATATTTAAAAACAAATGCATAAAATATGTTTGCCCAGTTATTTATGGTCAAAGGACGGGGGGCATAAATTAGGCATGGCCGAGAAAGATGGGTTGTCCGTGGCATGAGGCCGCCCTCGCCCGGTTCTGGGTGGTCTCCCACCTCGGTCCAATTATGAAGCTAATCATAAATTAATGGAGCCCGTGCTTTGTTATACGGCGTCTGATTAATAAATCACATTGTTACACTATTTCGCGTGCTTTGTTTACGGCGCTGTGGGTCGTCCCGGTAATTAGGACTGGATGCGTCCGGTGGCGACGAACGGGTATTTTGAGAATCACTTTGAAAATTCGAAACGGCTGTCCGGGCAGAAACAAACGATTTAGAAGGTTCCCGGTCTCAGAGAGGTGGCAAAAGTAAGTTTTCATAAAACTGCACGAGCTGTTGGAGCGGCTTTCACGGTGAGAACCAGACCCGGAACGCTGATCCTGTGTGTGTTGTGTTTGTGCTTGTGCGTGCGTGTGCGTGCGTGTGTATTTGTGTTTGGGAAAATGTATTCAAAATGTAAATATAAGCATATTTTAATGCGGTTTATTACGGTTAAATCAGAGTTTTAAAAAACGGTTAAACATTTACTTTTGGAAATTCGCTTCCATCACGTCAGAGAAACAGATGATTGTCTCGATTATTAAGTTATTTAAAAACGCAAATAATATGCATTGGTTGAGGGAAATCTTTGACATATTAAAACTTTGATCTGAGCTAAATTTCTCAAAATCGTATCATATTTTTTTACTCTTTCGTTTACATCAGAAGACTCATTATTCATGGGAATATGTAAAATTTGGATTTAAAAAATTTTGCGGTTTCTGAATAAATTCAAGTACTTTTATAAGATCATCAGATCAGCATTATCGATTACAATTGAATTTAGTCTATCCTTAACTATTGAACTTTATTATTCAGCATGAAGTAACTATTGATGAAAAACAAGCGTACCTGATATTATTTAATCTCTGAGTTAGGCTGCTTTACTTTCCCGAAGCCGTAACAAAACGTTTTACATCTATAGAACGGTTAGATCATTAAAACTCAACCTTAGTGCGCTTCTTTATATGATAGGGATCAAATTAGTAAACATTAAGTAACTTCAAACATCGACACGTTTAAAAACGTTAAAACAAAATAAATCAATGACGGTAAATTTTAGTGACGAGTGTAAATATTGTCGTAGCCCTTTTTATTTCCTATCGAGTGGTGTAACTTTCACAACTGCCGAGCAAACGGATCAGTCATCGTACTACGTACATACCTAAGCAATGTCGTGAGAAAGCAAGTTTAATTATTCCCCGAACTATGGAGCTCTACAGAGAGCCAGACAGAAGCTCGTACCCCAATAAAAACCAACAACTGCAGAAGTAAAATAAATTCGCTCCATCTGTAGAGTTAGGTTAGCGGCATTCCGAGAAGAACGAACGATACGTGGCACTAAATCACGCATGGGAATATCGGATACAGGGTGGGGGGTAATTACGTACACCCAGGTGTCATAAAGATTTCTCACCGCGGGCGAAGTGTTTTATCACCTGAGCGGTTCTCCGGTTCTGAATGGCCAATTAGGTCCGGTGTCCAGTGCCAAAAGCCCGTCGGACCACCCATAACACCAGCCTATCCACCAATTATAACATTTCCATATTGCTTTATCAGCGCTGGGTCCACACCTCGTGTTCTTCCGCAAAGAATTTCATTTGTTGCGTTTCGTTTTTGATCAGTGAAGATGTTGTGCCTATAGTTTCAATTTGATGTAGCTATTTTTCATCAGACCGGCCATTATGGTAACATCTATGGTAATCTATTATGGTAACATCTATTCTTATCTGTAATCTTTAGAACACGTTTTGACTGGTCTTTAAAATAATCGCGACAAGCAGCAGCCTCGCTGACTTGATAGAAGCGAACTTTCAAAATTATTTTTCCTACTCCTTTTTGAAAAGTACTATCTTTGCATCATCAAAATCAGCGTTAAAATCTGAATATATTAGCACTTTTAACTTGAAAATTACATTGAAAGTACGAAAATGACCGTACTTTAAAAACGGTTTTGAATTCATTGGATTTGAAAATTTTAAACGCCAATTAATGCAGTTTTCAACGATGATTACGATGAAAGAATCAGATTTTAAGAAAATTAAAACAAAAAAGGTACGAATTTTTAAATATTTGAAATGGCAACATTTTGAAACTGTTGAACAAATTTTGCTGGTTTGACAAACTTGCTTAAGCTAATACCATAGTCGATTTTTGTGCCAAATTGTAATCAAATCGGACCAAAATTGCAATGGCTACACACACTCTCTCTCTCTCTCTCTCTCTCTCTCTCACACACACACACACACACACACACACACACACACACACACACACACACACACACACACACACACACACACACGTGATTAAAAGAGATCTTGTAAACATTTTCTTAGATGTGAATGGTATCGGGCCTTCTTGCCGAGTTTCATCGAAATCGGTGGATTCGCTTAATGTCCAGCAATGTGCACAGATAATATTAATTAAATTAATCTAACACTTGTTTAGACTTGGAGGAAATTAAGTCTAAAAAAACATGCTCGCAGTTTCAAAATATAAAGATTGTTCTTTTCCACTATCTGTCTGTAGACTTTGTACAACAAGAAAGTAATACTGATTTAAAACAACCAATAGGCCTACACTGTAGCAATAACATATTTATGCGAGAGAGTAAGGAAGGTGATTTCACATCCTGACGCAATACAATCAAAGGTCTTCAGACGGCATTCTCAAGGTCAGGCAAAAAATGAATAAGCCCCACGGGTTAATCGGGCTCGGTTCCCATGGTCTCACCTGGTCGCGAAGTCCCCGCTATTAACATTGTGCTGAATTGCATCATAGAGACGTTTATTCAGTTGTGCCAACTGTAGCCATAGAAAATTCCCGTGTTCTTATTTTACCTTTATAACTTCTTTCTTTAGTAATACAGTACAGAAACGACGTTTGCGTATGTTTAATCATTATTGCCAACTGTAGCGATAGAAAATCCCGTGTTTTTTTTTTACCTTTGTAAATTGTTTCTTTAGTAAGGTTGTGTCGAAACTTTGGTTGCGTAAGATTTAATCAGTACTGCCAACTACAGTGATAGAAAATTACATAAATTTACAACAACACGCTGTTAAACGATTTTCTTTAATTTCTTAATTTACATTTGTTGAATACAACTTGTGAGTTGTACCTGCTCAAATATTCTTCGCCAGTCTGCGAAAGAAACGACAAAGCGACACTTGAAAACATTAATTTTTAAAATTCAATTGACAAAAATGTTGTGTAAAATATCTGATTTGTACAAATTAGTTTCTGTAACCAGTGTAACAGATTTAGTGTTGAGAATACGTCATACGGTTCATGACGGGTTTTTAGGTTTTGAATTTTTATCATAAAAAACTGCAGTTATCTTTAGGCTGAGTAAAGTTTTTTTGAAATCTGGTTAGTTGTGTTGTGTTCAGCGTAAATCACTAATCCCAGAATTATGATAACAGTGTATTCGTATTTCAAAAAAAAAAAAAACTTATCCCGAGTTACCAACAGAAAACATCAGACTCGACAAAATTAAGCGTTTACCACCTTACAATGATCAGTGATGGTTTTGAAACGATGAATGAAGAAAATTTACGAAAACTAAGGGAAGGTGGACTTAACACATTTATCTAAAAAACTATCAACATCTTGAGGAGCCTACGTAATTTTTTTAACAAGTTGTGGCATTTTTAAGATTCCACTTTGCATCCGTTTTTCATAATTAAAAATTGTGTCTGCATTATGGCATTTCTTTAGTGGATCAGCTTCGAGGGCTTGTTTGATGTCTTTCCTTCTTGCTTTCGGTCTACATTTTGGTCTTTTGCATTCTCTTCTTGTTTCGTACGCCGATTTTGGAAACCACATTCGGCATATATGATCACATCACCTCAGCTGTATACCCTTCATTATTGCAACATCGATCGCATATTTAAGTAATTAGGATTATGACCTATTCTTCCCGTCAGTGGTCTACCTACTCACCTCGTAAAGACTACCGCGGTTTCGAAACTCTATTGTTTCATCTTCAGGCGTAATACAAAATGTTAAATCTCTCTGTCGAGGTCGTCACAAAGTCAAACAAAACATTAAAAACAAACATCACAAACACTGGACACAATTACACGATTAAAATATGTACAATGAAATTTGGTTTGGCCAATTTTGATTTTGTGACAACCTCGACAGAGGGATTTAACATTTTGTATCACGTTCTGAAGATGAAACAATAGAGTTTCGAAATGTGTATACTCTTGTTAGTGTATTTTAGTGACCTGCAGTCTATGCTACTTCTAATAGCATTTATGATTTTGTTACGCCTTGTTCTCATTATTTCTTCTCTTAGGATCGCTTCTCCGACGATTACTGTCGGTTCTTCCGTTACTTTGTTAAAATCCAGGATGTCAGAGCTGTGAATTATTTGGGCACTTATATTGAATTGTGCACAGGCATTCCTGTTTCCGTCGAGATTTCTCTTTAAGTTAGATTAGAAATTCCCTGTTTAAATTATAGAAAAATTCCTATTGATTTTGCTCTTGCTTTGATTTCTTCTTCAAAACTATCTACTGTAGGCCTAATAAGTTTGTGATGCCTCTAAGGTATTTACATTGCTCCAATTGTTCGTTGAAATGTTCAACAAAATTTATTTTATTGTAAT
This sequence comes from Callitettix versicolor, assembly GCA_022606455.1. Taxonomy (NCBI): domain Eukaryota; kingdom Metazoa; phylum Arthropoda; class Insecta; order Hemiptera; family Cercopidae; genus Callitettix; species Callitettix versicolor. The sequence goes on from CM040190.1 coordinate 80,622,075, forward strand.
TTTAGTATTTAGACTTGAATAGTGCACAAGTAATTTGCAAACTTATTTGCGATGTGTGAATTTCTTTTTTAAACTCCAAATGCTATGTTCCCCTATATATATTTAAAAGTATATGCTTTCAAGAACTCTAACCTTACTACAATTAGAAACCTAACACTTCTAAAGTAAAAGAGAAAAACAAAACGTTTATCGACAATTCGGAGGTTAGAGCTCAACAAAAGTCAATCGGTTTGTTCTGTTCCATCTTCGCACTGTTCTGGTCTCATTCATCCTTAACTCTACATTGTCATGCTGCTGCAGTTTGTACAAATGCTTCACTGCACTGTTTCTTGTTTCATCTCTGACATATTCCATCTTCAGGTCACTGTGCAAATCATCATTTCTAATACACCGTGGCGTATTCACTATACACGGAAGTACTTTTTGAAATTTCTGAACACATTTGTCTTCTTTGTGCAGCCCCAGAGCTGTGTACTATATATCCGTATAGGTTTTGAAATTTTCCGATATAAAAGCAGTTTATTATGTATTGATAGCTTAGAATTTCTTCCTAAAAGCCGTTGCATATTTCTAAATCCGATATTTAAGTCCTCCTTTTTCTTTTTCACGTGCACTTTCCATTTAAGTTTAGCATCTAAGGTCATACCTAAGTATGTTGTTGTATTCGCATTGGGAATTTTTTTAAGTTTATTTCTATTGTTATGTTATATACTATTCGATTAGTAAAATTTATACGTGTGGACGTCAACTCTTTTAGTAAAAATATAATTAGGAAGTATTTCATTCCTATAAAAACATGAATATTTATATTCTCTTGAATTTTTTTTCGGCGAAAAACCTTTAAGGTTATCATCTCCGAGACGTGACATTAATTATTTTAACACAATTTTGAAAACAAGTAAACAATTCAGATAAAAATTTAAAACATTATAAAACCAACAAACAAAACAATAACAATACAAAATGCAATAACAACTGTAAATAATTTCCTAAAACTAGTTAACAATAACATAAATCTTAAAACAATATACACACACAAAGTTATTGTAGGCTGTAAATTGGCCTTACAACAATAACAATATTTTCTTGAATACTTTATAATAAAAACTTCTTTGTAATATATTTTTTGAGTTGTTTGTAGATTGTTTTCTCTAATTAAGATTTTGTAATGAACAGACACTGTTCGTCTTTAAAAGTAATTATTTATTAAAGTAATAAATGTAAATTATTATTTACATTTGGACACCTAGGTCAGGGACGAAGTCAGGATAGAAATAAAACGACGGAAGTTGTTGTTAAAAAATATTAATCTAGATTACATGAATACAATAACATATAACATTAATATACAAGTAAAAAAATACCATCATGTTATCACAATTGAAAGCACTCATGAGTTAATGCGTAAAGGCACTAGATTTTGTTTATTTACAATAAAATTTTATACGACACAAGCGAAAAGGCACTAAGCATAACAGGCATTTCTAAACACAGGTTGACTGTAGTACGTTTAAAAATATTTATAAAATAATTAGCGTTTACGTAGAATATCCTACAAAATGCACAATTAAATTTAGTAACCAAACCAAGTTAAGGTTGTAAGGATCGTGAAGAATGTGCGCAAGCGCATGCGCTAACTTTTCCCCATTCCGTCAACTTTACTTGGTTCTGCGCAGCTAGTTTCTTGTCAAACTTTATAGCCTGTATCATTACTACATTATTATATCAATTGTCTTGGTTTAGTTATTAATGTAATTATGCGGTGTAAGGAAAATATTTCTAAAATTACGGTTTTCTTTAAATTTTACTCTGTGCAGTTTACGTTTTCTTTGCATTAACAACATACTCCAAATACCTAAAAATTATACATAAAAAAGTCGGAGCCAACAAAAGTTTTTTTTTAAAGCTAGGTGTATGAGACTTGTTTTCCCTATTGGATTATACCAATACCTTTAGATATCCATTAACTACGAATTATAGATTATAATTAATTTGTAAATAATATTTTTTTTCAGAACGGCACTGTGAGAATTAAGGCAGAGTATTTGGAAGAATAACCTCACAAAACAAGGTGAATATTTATTTCTTAATAGTTTATGTAACCGACATACAAAGTTGAAATTTATATGTGCGCTGTAAAGATTTTTGTACAGATTTTAATACTTTGGGGCTGAAAATAACCTTTAACGAACGATTTTTCGTTTACGGAACGTAAAGCTCATTTAATGAAAACACTATGATTTGTCTCTGCTTGCTTTATCAATTCCGGCGCCTTGAAGATGTACAAAACGAATTGAAGCTTAACCTACAACCAGTATTAGGCTATATTTCAGTAGAGAGGGCAGTGCGATTCAGTCTCCATACTGCGTAAACAAACTCCCTTTTTGTTTGTGGCCGTTTCCGCTCAGCTCTCCCTCCAAGCTTCAGCTCTTTTCGCCCGATCGTTGTCATTGTACAACATTGACAGTTAGATTGCGTTTGTTTTATCAAAATTTCAACAAGATATTTTAAGTCAACTTTTCTTATTTTATGTGTAGATTAGGTACGATTTCAATCCTTTTAAGTGCGACATTATAAATAGTCTTGTATCCATGTTGCTGCGTGTAGTAAATTTTTTACAATATTTAATCCAATTTATATTGTAATTTTCTGTGTAAATTAAATTAAAACTAAGAGACATTAAGGTTTTTCTGTAGTATTATAAAACTTTTTACTAGATTTATTTCAATCTTCAGAATACAATTTTTTTTGGAACGGAAGAATGGATTTCCTTGGCCGGCCTAACAAACTTATGTAAGCAATTTCCGACATCAATTTCAGCCATATTTGATTTTTGTCTTTTGAAATGTTTGTTTACTTGATGTTCAGTCTTACATTCAGTGACAATTTATTTAGGAAAATTTTTTTAAATATTTTTCTTAAAACATCTAATTTAAGAAATAAGTATATATATATATATATATATATATATATATATATATATATATATATATATATATATATACTTACTTGTTTCTGGTAAAATGGACGGAGGAGCGGAGGAGGATCCATGGGGACAGGATGAGGGAGGTGTGGAGGATTAGAAGGAGCAAGACATGAGTCGGAGTGCTTTGCGTGATCCAACAGGGTCTATACGCAGATAATAATAATATATAACTGGGCGTTGAAGAATTTTTGACAATATTTATAACTGCAGTAGAATTTTCTATTTTTTAGTTCGATGTTTGATATAGATATGATTTTAATGAAATTAAATTTTGTGAGGCAAATAAATATATTTTATTGTTGTTAATTTTTGTAAATCAGTTTCTGTCAGTTCAGCGAAACACCTGCGCGCAACGTTTACCATTTCGTACTCATTTGCACGACGTTGCTGAGTATGCATTAAATATAACACCGAACTTTGAGTAAATAATAAGTTTAACACTAAGATTGAGTTTTGTAAAGTTAACGTCGATACATCTTTGAGAATTTAACGAATGGTTTGCGGTTTTGTATGTGAGAACATTTTGTTAGCTATAGTGAATTTGTTAATTTTCGTGTTAAATAGTACGTGCTTTCCGGCAGAGGCAGCTGAAGTGAGCAGCTGATGGGCTTAGCGATCCTACCGTACCTCTAGCTCATACTGCTCTCACTCGTCTATTTAACAAACACACACACACACACACACACACAACTCTACGTAGCACGGCTAACCGTAAAGGGTAGACGACCAGTGAATGGAGCCCTGGAATAACTGAAGACATCCTAGTGTACCTTTGCCTTAAAGGTAAACTCGATCCTTAGAAACGAGTTTATAACAAATTTTGTTCGCGTATACTAGGGTTGATCATAGGATTAGAGGTGGGTCTCGTTGTCTACTCTGATAAAATAAGGCAGCTCAAGAAGGCCAATGTGACTCGAAGATACATATCCTGCCCTCCGTGAAAAAATTGTACAGAAAATATTTAAGGAGGCGTATCGAACGTATTTTTTGCCAGTAATAATAAAAGTAAGACTTAACGTGACAACAGTCTGTGTGCACTTGATGGAACATTATGTTAATTGGAGGAACTTTAAAAGTAATCAGTTTCATATTATAATAAAAATAACGTAGCATGTCAAGTATTATTTAATGACTGTATTTGTGAATACGTACAACAGTCCGGTAGATCAATAAATATTTGGATTTAGATAACTCTTTAAATCCAATTTAACCATTTATTAGCAAAGGGTGCTAATTTTTGTGTAAAGTATATGTTAAAGTTTTGCATAACGAATAGAAAAGTAAAAAACTTTGAATGTTTGGAAATTATTAGATCAGTTAAAAATAATGCTTCCAACTTAAATATCTTTTGACCTTTCCTTCTTTTTTATCTAAGTGGTAATTTATCAACACGCGTCTTTATTTGTAACATAATAAAAAAGTTCTTTTGTGAAACTAACTACTTCCTTATTTCTTTTCAATAACAGTACAAGTTGATTACTTTTGCATGGTGTACACACTTTCTTAACGACAAATCAATGTAAGCAAGCGATAAAACCACCGGATCGAAGCGTTACTAAAATCACTTAGATCATTCACAGTGTGAATATGGATTTGGTGTTACTTTAATATACTGTATTCGCTATTACAGGCCGTGAGTTATACAATGACATTGCTAGGTGCGCATGCGCAACTATTACTCCGTCCTCTTCACTTTCCCTAAAACTGCGCACTGAGAGATTTTACACTAACTCCTGTGCGTTTAACTTTAATATAATAAAATGATTAACACTTAAAATGACTGAAATAAAATTTGTTTTAAACACTGTTTGCAATAACTACATACATAGTTTTCACTTTTTAAAATAGTCTACGTATTCACCGGTTATTCTGACGTGTTGCTCAGCGACACGTGCTAATAGATTTGCGAATGATACACGTGCTGCAAGTGACTTTGCAGCACCAGCTGAATCTGCACATGCAGTTTTCCTCCACAAGAACTGTCCGCGTATCGTAACCGCGGCCACAACACAAGAGTTCGCATCCTTCCACTCCGGGCGAGGTCGTGTTGCACTCCCTTCCTTGCGTGCCCAAAGAGCCTGTTTTCCGGTTGGGCTTGCAGAAGTCCGGAGACTCTTCCGAATAGACGAGATCGACACGGCTGGGCGGTTTGATGGTCGGTCCTTCAGGAATGAAGCGGTGCCCGTCGTTGCTGGGAATCACTTTAGAGGCGCCGTCGAACCTCTCCTTCAAGCGGTTGCCGATGTCGCGGAACGGAGGCAGTCTCCTCCAACAGGTGCGCAACGTGCACGAGCCGGACAGACCGTGGCACTTGCATTCTGTCCGCATTAAGTTCTTGACTGCCTGTGAAATTAAATCGTAAAATTAAAAAACGATGTGAAAAAAATACTCGGATGCACCAAACGTTGTTTTATGTAATATATTTACTTGTTTATATTTCATTTCTATATCTACTGAACATGCAAAACAATATTTTGTGATTGTAAAAATGTATGAAACGTATTTACTGCGAGAAACGAATAAAAAGTAATTTAACATATCATATATATTATTTTTCGAGTCAACATCCCTTTTTATCAGTACACACTATTCGTACAGGCATAAATGATGTACCTTTAGAAAGATTTTTCAACCGGCTTCTGACATTGCAAAACGACTTTGCACTAAACCTTACTGTTTGTAGAAAATTTTAACGTAAAAAGACACTTATAAGTGTCAAAGACAAAACGGCATGATGCGCCTGCGCGGCATCACAAATCAGACAATATTTTGTATATTTCACAAAGCAAACTTATTAATCACGAATAGACAATCCCATTAAAAATGCCACTTTTTTGCTTAACGTGCTTAGAACAATTTCTATATTTAATTAAAAGTCATTAAACTTATAAGTTATGTGGCCATACTGACAGTCCCCATCCCTGCCCGTCGTACAAGCCAGGAAAAGCATTTCGAATACTAAACACATATTTTGGACACTGTTTTTACACAAATAAATTTGCAATTTCTCCTTCCATCGTGCATGTATCTATTGTTAATCGATTGCTTTTCGATTTATTTTTAAACATGTTTTCCCTTCCTTCCAACTATCGCTCTCACCCTCAACAACTATTCTTATTCAAAAGACTGTATTTAGTTAAAACTTTTTTCATAGTGTGAAATTTCTCACGGGCGCTCTGGTCTATAGTAATGTAAAACACAGTCCTTCAGCGTCTATAAGCTGTCGGGAAGAATTGATTGTTACTGAGATATGACTGTTGGTATAATTCAAAAGATGAACTGGCTTCTTAGATTGTCTTTGAAAGTTACCTCCAAAATTAGTTTTAAAACAGATGATTTGAGTTTATTAGCGTCAAAATTTGAATAATAATAATTGTAATATTTGTATAAATTGAAAATATATATAATGTAATATACTATTTTTTTTTTTTTTTTTTATTTATAATAATAATTTATTATTATTACTATACAATTGTCACTAGTCACTAGATGACTAACCTACAATATTATTCTAAAATAAATTAATCACAACTGAGAACTCCCAACAGAGGTCCCAGTATTTACACTAAACCAGTTCAAACGGTTGCTGTCTTTTTAGCCTTCTCTCTAAATGAGTGTTTTCCAGGAGCTGCAGAATATCAGTGCTGATGTGTGAGTGGAGTCTCTCCTCGTGCTTTGCTGCCAGTCTCTTAGCTTCTTCTCTGATTGTTGGAATTTTTAAGTCCCTGTGAAGGTCGTCATTACGATAATACCATGGGGCGTCAACAATATTCCTTAAAACTTTATTTTGGAAGACTTGGATTTTTTTGATTTGGGTTTTAGCTGCACAACCCCAAAGCTGGATCCTATAGGACCATGCGGGCTTAAGTATTTGTTTGTATAATACAAGTTTATTGTGTACTGACAGTTGTGATTTTCTACCAATCAGCCAGTACATTTTTTTATACTTTATGTCAAGTTCTGTCCTTTTCTTTTTTATGTGCTCTGCCCATCGCAGCTTCACATCTAAGTTCATTCCAAGATACTTTGCAGTGTTATTGAATGGAATATTTGTGCTATTAATTACTATCGGAACATACTTATCCTTTTTATAAGTAAAGTCAACATGCACCGATTTACCCTCATTAATTTTAACTCGCCACTTTTTTGGTCCAGGTAACGAACTTATCGCATGCTTGTTGCAGTTTTACAGCTGCTACTTTACTACTGTCTCCCACACCCAAGAAAACTGTGTCATCAGCAAATGTGCCGATTGACACACAATCCGGCTGCAGGATATCAGCTGTGTAGAGAAGATAAAGCAAGGGTCCCAGAACACTGCCCTGAGGTACACCCGCCTTAATCTCTCTCATGCTAGAGAATGTTCCCTCCTGCCTAACCCAAAACATTCTGCCAATTATGTAGGACTTCAAAATTTCAGAATATGTTTTTGGCAATATTTTTCAGCTTAGAGATTAGCCCTTCGTGCCAGACCTTATCAAAGGCCTGGGCAACGTCTAAGAACACGGCGGAGCAAATTTTCTTTTCTTCATATGCTTTCTCAATAATGTTGGTTATTCTGTGCACTTGGTCAATAGTTGAGTACTTATCCCTAAACCCAAACTGATGGGTAGGTATGAGATTGTTTATCTCTATAACTGGTTTGAGTCTTTTAAGTAACAGTTTTTCAAATACCTTTGAAACTATTGGAAGTAGTGAGATTGGTCTATATGATGTAGGTTCATTAGGTGACTTGCCGGGCTTCGGGATCATAATTACCTCGGCCATTTTCCAGATGTCTGGTACATGCTTCAACCGGAAAGCTGCATTTATAAGGTTAGTAAGTTTTATAATGGCTGTCCTTGGTAACTGTTTCAGTACTACTCCAGTTATTAAATCGTAACCAGGGCTTTTTTGAATTTATGTTAAATTTAATTTCCCTAGCCACTTCCTCTTTAGTTACAAGATCTATTTTATGTTCATTATTTTGTTGTGAAAGTACATTATAGTCAAGATTAATTCTATTTGTTATATTTTCTTGTTGAGATTGAAAGTTTATATTAGGTTGGAATACTTGTTCTAAATATGTAGCGAATACATCTGCTTTCCCTTGTTTATCCTTCGCCCAGGTTCCATCTGCAGACCTAATTGGGGACTATGTATGCAAGGTCGTTTAAATTTTTAATGGCTCTCCAGAGCGAATAGTCCGTTTCCTTAGTATGCGTTACATTACTTAGGTATTTATTTATGGACTCGTTTTTAAATTGCAAGATTTCCCTTCTTAACCTTTGAGCAACATTATTTAACCTATTTTTGTCTTCAGGCGAGCGTGTATGTTGCCATCTTTTCCTTAATTTCCTTTTAACAGCTACTAACTCCGTAATTTCTTTAGGATAACTGATACCAGCCATACATCTTCTGACATCGGGGTATTTGCCCAGGCTGCTTGCTGAATATCCTTTTCAAATTTGGCAGCTTCTTGATCCAACTGTCCATTGGTCTTGAGCGGTACCTTTAAACAGATGTGTGTATTCAGTGCTTCTTGGAAGCCCTCCCAATCTGTGTTCTTGTTAACCAGTGTGGGACCCCTTTCAGTTTTAATGATATTTTCGCTAAGTGTTAGAATTATTGGTGAATGATCTGACTCCAGGTCAAAGTTTTCATCAATTGTTATATAATTGTGTGATATCTTCCTACAAATAAAGAAGTCTAGCAGATCTGGGATCCTCTTCAGGTCAGCAGGCCAGTATGTTGGTTTCCCTGAAGACTGATAACTGCAACCCAGCGCTGAAGCGGCTTCATGCAACTCTTTGCCTTTAGCTGTTGTAAGCCTGGAACCCCACACTGTATTTTTGGCATTAAAATCACCACCAATTAAAAATCTATCTCTAATCTCTTTAAAACATTAAGATAGCTGTCTTTTTTTGCTTATGTTTTGGTGGGCAGTAGATTGCAGCTATCATTATATTTCCTCTTCTAGTTTTGATTGTTATCGCCGTGACTTGGTTTTCTTCAGTTTCTATTTTAAATTCCTCATAATGAGAAATATTAGCTTTGATTATTATTCCACTACCTCCTCTAGCGGCATTCGCTGGGTGTACGCTATGATAGAAATTATAGTTTCTAAATTTAATACAAGATTCCGTTGTTAAATGAGTCTCAGAAATAAGACATATATCAATTTGTTGAAGATCTAGGAATGCTGTTAATTCTGTTTTTCTCTGTATGATTCCATTTGCATTCCAAACTGCGATACGAAGATCTTTATTTACCACTTTTCTTCCTTACGACGGGTGGTATAATACTTTCGAGCTTACTTAACCTTTCTTTGAAGGATTCCAGTATCTTCTCCTGTTTATCTAACCTAGAAATTATCTTTAATAACAGTTCATCTGTATTGTGTTCTTTAACTTGTGGTCCTTCATTACCAGCAACAATTCGTGCGTATGATGTTCCCTTACTAACTTCCGGATTTGTTTTGTGAGGTTTTCGTCCAGCTTTATCATTGGATTTCTCTTGTACTAGTCTGTTTCTCCTTTCTTGGAATGTTTTAGCTACCAAACATCCTCTATAGTTGGCAGGGTGTTCTTCGTGGCAGTTAGCACATTTGGGTTTTGTGTCTCTTCTTTTTGTGCATTCCTGCGTTAAATGATTGCCTGCACACTTTACACACTTTGGTTCTCTGTTACAGAATCTCTGTGTATGACCATACAACTGGCAGCGTTTACACTGAGCTATGTAGTTTGATCTTCTTAATGGCTCAATTTTGACTATATCAAATCAGACAATATTTTGTATATTTCACAAAGCAAACTTATTAGTCACGAATAGACAATCCCATTAAAAATGCCACTTTTTTGCTTAACGTGCTTAGAACAATTTCTATATTTAATTAAAAGTCATTAAACTTACAGGTTATGTGGCCATACTGACAGTTCCCATCCCTGCCCGTCGTACAAGCCAGGAAAAGCATTTCGAATACTAAACACATATTTTGGACACTGTTTTTACACAAATAAATTTGCAATTTCTCCTTCCATCGTGCATGTATCTATTGTTAATCGATTGCTTTTCGATTTATTTTTAAACATGTTTTCCCTTCCTTCCAACTATCGCTCTCACCCTCAACAACTATTCTTATTCAAAAGACTGTATTTAGTTAAAACTTTTTTCATAGTGTGAAATTTCTCACGGGCGCTCTGGTCTATAGTAATGTAAAACACAGTCCTTCAGCGTCTATAAGCTGTCGGGAAGAATTGATTGTTACTGAGATATGACTGTTGGTATAATTCAAAAGATGAACCGGCTTCTTAGATTGTCTTTGCAAGTTACCTCCAAAATTAGTTTTAAAACAGATGATTTGAGTTTATTAGCGTCAAAATTTTAATAATAATAATTGTAACAGTTGTATAAATTGAAAATATATATGTAAAAAACACGTGTATTGCTTTACTAATATACAAAGTCCTAATGTACTTTTTACATTGAACAAAGGAAATATTCAGTAAGTGATTTTTCTAAAAAAAACTCTGAAAGTAATTTCGCTAAGACAGTCCACGTACGCGGTAAATTGTTGCAAGATTTGAATCAGACCCCAGCCGGTCGACTTGTTATGCACTGGGCGTAGAGGAATCTGGTACCCGTCTCATCACCTCATCCGCTTCGACCCGGTAAAAAAATTCAGCGATCCCTTATTGATGCGTGCAAGACTCGTGTGACGCAAAAGAAAAACACGGACAAACGGTGGCGAAGCGTGCCTCGGGCAGCGGGGATAAACGCGATCGATTCAGCAAAAAGTACAATTTAAGGTTTGCCAGCAATTTATGCGTTCGTCACCTGAGATTATATCGGACTCGTAAGTAATACGGCCGGACTCAATCAATGCGCGTAAAAACACGACCGCGATGTGCGATTGATTGCTTCGCGTCATAAACCGAAGACCGGGCAAAAATAGCGCGAACTACGTGTAACTTACGATGTCCGGCACGTACCGTGTACACGGATGCGATGCTTGTTCAGACTGGTGATTGGTTTATCACTTGGACGATTTGAAAAAACTGAGCGTTACAATGTTCGGGTGTTTTTTGTTTTTTTTACAGCAACAGCAAGAATTTTTATACGACTCGTTTGCTAAATAAATTCTGCATAAACTTTGTTGCGTTCAGTTAAATTAGGCCCTACTTGAAGTGGCTTAACAGACAAGCTAAATGTGTCGGTAATCGTTGTTAAAGAGTAACTCAAAGCATTGTATCAAATTTCGGCATTTAGGTTCAGTGAGTTGTGGTTCTACATTAATGATCAAAATTTGCGTCTGATGAGTTCTTGGTGTTTTCTTCTTTTCCCAACAGCATACAATTTGGCCGAACCTCAAGAAGACCTACTGTTCACATTATGTCTGCAAGCAGGTCTAGTGTTTTTAGATAAAACTTATTGTTACTAACGGTTTTCGTAATGTTTCTGTTTACTTTTCTCCCGCTTTGTTTCGCATTACAGTTTGACTTCAGTGTAGCCTATACACACTGGAAAGGACCTACAGTATACATACTGTTTCCAAAAGTTTAAAAGTATTGGAGGTAGTTTCTCAGATCAAAACTAATACAAGTAAGCATTTGTCCGAAAACGCTTCATTCTCCCACTCGCTGCCATTTTGTTTTAATAAAATATTTTATACATCCAAAACTCTTTATCTGATAAAAGTCTAATTGAAAAAAAGCAACCATCTTCATACATTTACTTCATTTTAAAATAGCGGATTTTCAAAACTTTTAAATCAATATGAATCAATAACTGTAAACTTTTAGCGACAAATAGCCTATGAAGGGACCTTTTTAATTTCCTAGAGCAATGCTACGCAAATCCCTTGTTTAACGCGTTTATTTTAATTTTATTTTGCATATTATTCAATATTATGTAATACTGCCCGCTGTACATAGGTTTCGGCTCGTGGATCTTCTCACGACTTGCCGACAGTGCCACTTGTATTGTAACTCACTAACTGACATACCAGTCGGCCGGCGTCGTTGTTGTGCAACTTCACCAGCGTCTTGATGTCACTGCGGCGTCTGTACGGCGAGTCCATGAAGGCTTTGGACTTCTTGTAGCCGTAGTTGACGTTATCCCCGCAGCCTCCCCATTCCCAGTCACCTTCGTGGAGCATCCCTCCGTCCGGGCCGAGGCGACTGCTTCCTGTAACATATCTCGCCACTGCAAACCGTCAGACATTACGTTACACACTATACAAAACAGTATAACTACGTAGGCCTATATTACATTCAAGAGAGTTCAAACCGAATTCATCAGTTTGTTAGTTTTCACTATTAACAGCGGTAAAAAAACAAGAATTGGCCAATCAGTAGTGGTAAACAACAAGAATTGGCCAAGCAAAAGTGGTAAAAAACAAGAATTAGCCCAGTTAGATGTGGTAAAAAAACAAGAATCGGTCAATCATTAATGATACAAAACAAGAATAAGCCAATCTGCAGTGGTAAAAACAGGAATCATTAGCTAATCAGTAGTGATAAAAACGAGAATTGGTCAATCAGTAGTGGTAAAAAAAACTAAATTTGCCAAGAAGTGGTAAAAAACAAGAATTAGGCAGTTAGATGTGGTAAAAAACAAAAATTAGCTAACCGTTATTGGTGTAAAACAAGAATAAGCCAATCTTCACTGGTAAAAGCAAGAATTATTAGCTAATAATTTGTGGTAAAAAACAAGAATAAGCCAATTTTTTGTGGTAAAAACAGGAATTATTAGCTAATCAAAAGTGGTAAAAAACAATAATCATCCAGGTAAAAAACAAGAATAAGCCAGTAACTAACATTGTAAAACAAAAATAAGCCAATTAGATGTGGTAAAAACAGGAATTATTAGCTAATCAGAAGTGGTAAAAAACAAGAATCAGCCAATAATGGTAAAAAACAAGAATAAGCCAGTAACTAACGGTGTAAAACAAAAATAAGCCAATTAGATGTGGTAAAAACAGGAATTATTAGCTAATCAGAAGTGGTAAAAAACAAAAATTAGCCAATTAGATGTGGTAAAAAGCAAGAATTAACCAATAATGATTAAAAACAGGAATAAACAGATAAAAAACAAGATTTTGTGAATCAGAACTGATAAAAATAGTTTATAAATTGATTAAAATGTTTCTACAATCACTAGAAACTAATTCCTTACACTGAGCTTTGTTCAGACTATAGGCTGCAATGTTTAGGATGTATTTACACTAAATGATCTCGGTTATATTTTAATGGATTACCATATGTTTAGGTGCACTAAAGATTACTCACTTCCGCGTTAAGTAACGTTTTACCTAATTTTTAGCTGATCTGACCGAGGACCCATAACTTTGGAAAACTAATTTGCCCCGTTCAGGTACTGAAAGACGTCAGTTACCCGAGGTGGTTAAGCGTCTGTCAATCTGCTGTATTTCCAAACTTGCGCACCTCAAATTTATAGGTTCGACACTGCAGTTACTTTCCGATCCCTCGTCTTCATTAGTCTAATTGAAAGACGTAGTTAAAACGAATATAGGCGCGGCGTGTCCGAGGTGTTAAGCACCGGTCAATTTACTGAGCCTCCGAACTTGCATACCTCAAGTTCGTAAGTTCGAAACTGCACTTACTTTCCAGTCTTAAGTCCTCACAAATCTAACTGGCATAACGCAGGTACGGTGTTTGACAAAGAAGATGTAAGCTTACCTTTGATTGTTTTATCGCAGCTACATTCCACCAGGTTGCCCATCGTGCAGGCTCTGGTCACCGTGTAAGTCACTCCAGCCGCCATCACAGCGTTCACGAAACTGCTCTCCCTTGTATCTGCAACATGCCCAAGCAACAATGTAGGCATATACGCGGGCAACCGTCTCGCTGCCAGTTACAATTTCATTTTGTTATTTTTTTTCTTTTGAAAGTCTCATTTCACTGAAGTTACCCCAGCATTAAAACCTGTACAAATTATCAAAACGTGTTTAGGGTATACAGTGTGTTCCACGAAGAGCTTAACGCATTTGATCCTCCATTATTTTCTCATCCTCCGTTGATCATTTCGAAACTATACATAGTTTTTAGAGAAGGTACCAGAAATAGTATGTGAAAACTTCATCTGGCTGATGTTTGTAAAAACAAAATGGCCGCCAAAATAAATATCCTTCTTAAAAATCTCACGTACTGCAGTATTAAATAAGCGTTGTTAGTGTGTAGCTGTGGATGGTTTCCAGTTTGAATAGGTCTGATTTATGAAATGTTCATTGCTATTTAGTTTTCTTTTAATTAGTTTGTATCTAATTAAATTTTTAAAAAAATATTAAAAAATTATATTGTGTTTGAAAAAAATAAAATTAGTTCTATACTTTATTTGGGCCGCCATTTTGTTCCTACAAACATCAGCCAGATGCAATTCAAACATACCATTTCTGGTAGCTTCTTTAAAAAGTAAATATAGTTTCAAAATGATCAGTGGAGAAATGAGAAAATAATGACGGATCAAATGCGTAGGGCCTAAACCTTTTCGTGGGACACAGTGTAGGATATAAGATATGAATTTCCTTAATATTTGAAAATGCCGCTATTTTTGGAACGGGTTTTGCTTGGTGAGAAACGGATTCTTCAAGTTATTAAGAACATTGATTTTTGTGCACCGAAGTTGTGAACATAAGTGTACACACACACACACACACACACACACACACACACACACACACACACACACACACACACACACACACACACACACACACACACACACACACACACACACACACACACACACACACACACACACACACACACACACACACACACACACACACACACACACACACACACACACACACACACACACACACACACACACACACACACACACACACACACACACACACACACACACACACACACACACACACACACACACACACACACACACACACACATATATATGCGACAAATACATGAAGGGTGATATCGCCGTCCAGAAAAATCTCTTATACAGAGGTCAAACTAAATCTGAATATTGTTAACGCTATGCTAAAACTATTGTAAAACTTAACTGTTTACGGTGCCCCAAGCCCAAGTACTACTGATATCCGCCATCTCTGTACTCATAGACTAATGATGTGTTTCGATAGACCCAATTATAGGCTCCGACACCTATGTGCTTGCTTGCCAGGCGCCTATAGGCTGCTCGGTCCAAGAACTTGTTCAATCAGCGGTCTTCGGCAGTGCTAGGCACACATCAGGTTCCACATACTTTATTTAAGTTTTCTTTTTTGTCCCAAATTTCACTTTATTAGCATATAATTGAAAAAAAATTGTAAGTACGAAATACGGTACAGTAACTTGAATCCTCAACCATCCTCTCACGAAGTATCAGAACCTGAAGGAGACCTACTGTTCACAGTATGTCTGCAAATCGAATTTCCAAGTACAAATAGTGTTTTAGATAAAATTTATCATTGAAAACGATTTTCATAGAAATTGTTTGACTTTTTTTCAGCTTTGTTTCGCATTACAGGCTCGCACACATACGGCTTATGGCCCGTTTGACTTGCAAACACACTGGAAAGGAACTACGGTATAGTGTACAGGGTGTTCCCAAGCGAATAGATGAAACAATTTATATATTATAAAAATATTACATATGCATACGTAGATTGCTTACTTTTATTTCATTGCAGTATATATATATATATATATATATATATATATATATATATATATATAATATTGAACCTGGCAGCAGATATCAGAAGAAGGAGGCTTCGGTTCTATGGACGCATCAGTAGACTCCCAACAACGAGACTTGCTAACAGAATCCTTAAGTATATACAAGGTGTCAAATCAACAACGTCATGGATCGCAAAAGTCAGAATAGACCTACATGACGCAGAAATAGATTCAACAGACGTTGAAGACAGGAACACATACAGGAGAAAGATACTCGGTTGTATTAATGTGCAAGATATAGTCTACTCGTATTAAGTATAATTTAAATATTTATTATTCCACTTTATTTGTATAGTCGGCGCTGTCGGGGCGAAGGGTGATAAAACAATGTTTTTTACACATTAATTAATGTAGATTAAACATTATTTTGAGTACAGTTAAAACAACAGCACTACCTACCGGATTTAATTCAAACCACTCTCTAAATACATTAGTCGGCGGAAAATAACGTTTTAGTTTTTTAGCAGCGGTTATTTTTCATTGTATTGTAATCATCAAAGCAAGTTCTTTAGTAAAAAAATACATATTGTATTTGTTTTTGGTGTTAGTAATTTGTGGAGTCTGTTGCCTTCACTTTGTAAAAGTCAGAATGTAATTAAATCCTTTGTCAAAACAACAGCACTACCTACCGGATTTAATTCAAACCACTCTCTAAACACAGTAGTCGACGAAAAATAACGGCAAGAAATATAGAGGTGAAATCACTAAACATTTCTGAAACTAATAGGAACAAAACTGTAAAATTTTCAGCGAAACCGGTTCAGTAGTTTTTGCGCCTACAGAGGAAAATTATCCTACATAATTTTCAACATAAACATTTACTTTTTACAAAATTTTATAATAAAAAAAAATAATAAAATTAAAACCCTCCAAATAAATTGAAAATGATAACTAATTTATTTTCAGTATTCGACCCATCAACAGGAATAATATCATTAAACTGAATAAGAACAATTACAGGAATTTTGTTATTACCAACAATATTTTGAATTACGCCATCACGATTCATAAAAACAAATATATTCATAATTAAAAAACTAAGAAATGAATTAAAAATATTAACATTGCCTTGCTATATGAGCAATAAAGTTGAAAACGAATATACACACATGAGATTGCTCCCTGAGAGTCATAGGAGCAAAAATGCGGGCGTGCTACTGAAGAGTGTAACGATATACGGAAAGAAATATAGCAGTGAAAACATTCCTGGAACTAATAAGAATTAATTGTGAAATTTTCAGCGAAACCGGTTCAGTAGTTTTTGCGCGTACAGAGGACACATATTACGTACATTGCCTTTTATAGCCTATTTATAGATTATTAAGCATAAGATATATTTAACTGTAGATGCTCAAACAGTTTTGTGCCAGATGGGCTGGCTGTGTACTATTATGGCGTTAATATTAATTTAGTACTCAATAGTTAACTTGTTTTTTATAAAAATCCTGCAGGAGTGCAGACTAGTTGCACCTATTGAAAGGGTTTAGACGTCCCTCGCGGTACCCGAGTCTTATACACACTTACACTTACAACACTACACTTACGACTTTTACACTTTACACTCACTTTTACATTTAGGGAGGCGATAATAGCCTCAATGTGCTTTTCGCCTTAAAATGCCAAAAAAAAAAAAATGTTTTTATTAAATATTTTAAACAAATGAATATTAAATATAAAATTAACACATATTGACATTATCTCGTGCTGTGATACGTAACGTATAAAGCGGGCGTTTCACGTTTTCTACAAGCTCTGTAATTGAATATAAAGGCCCTAGAATGATAACACTTATGAGACGTGTGGGCGCTCGCTGCTGGTGGTATCTCGCAGCAGAGTTTTCAACTACAATTAAATAGATAAAATAGTACTGTCTATTTTTTCAAACGTCTTCCTCCACTCTTCTTGCAGCGCTGGTAGCGGCAGACAGTATAACTACCTGGACTGTAGCCTCTGATGTCGAGCACGCTTTTTATAATGGTGGCTGTACTTGCAGTGCGTTATATATTCAATGGTTTTTTACTCTGTATTTAACTTAAAAAACTACGTAAAAATATGTGCGTCAGGCGCGCTTATAAAGGTTTGCACTTCAAAAAGTAAATAAATACACAGATTGCTAGATGCGTGTGTACTTTGGTAAACTAAACCGTAATGTATACCTAACCAATTACTGACCTGCAAAAGTTTCAAGTAAATGTTACAAGGTTATCAAAGGTCATCGCGTAGCGCGCCGTTACGTTAGGTAATGAAAGTCTGTAACACTATCAAGTGCCGTTTTATTGCTTCTGATATGGTCTATGAAACATAAATCCTAACCTTGTTGTATTTACAACAACGACATTTTGGCACTGGATGCGGTTTGCTTGGGACAACGCCAAATGGAAAATATTTAAGTAATTAATTTGACGACAGATCCCGAAATATTGAGAAACATTTTTTTTTAACTTAACTATTAATTGTGTGTAATATATTCTGGGAATATTTCTTGAGAATTTTCACTGGACAATTTACCTGTTGGAGCTGCTATCACGTTAAGACAATTTGTGGACTTTAAAATGTTTTACACACACACACACACACACACACACACACGCACGCGCGCGCGCATACACACACACAAAATGTTTTTATGTATAACAGTTTACCTAAAATAATTGTATGTAATAATATATATCTTTTAATTAACTTTTAATTTCGTTAAGATCTGGGTATATAACTTGAATCGTCACTATCATTAACTGAATTATCCATAAAAAGTTTTATTTCACGCCAATTTGTGTTGAAAATAAATTCAGAATTTTGTTGCACTAATTTAGTTTTCTGAACCGTAATTAGTTTGAAGGTACGTGAACCTAGCTTAGATATTATTTACTGTAGTTATAGTAAAAGATCAGTTGTTTTACATTAATTCGTAACGATCAGCTGATTTCATTGAACAGCTGATAGGATATAATAAGTTTCAGGTTATGTTGTTAAAAACTAGCAATATTAACAACAATTATTATAAACGTTCACATTAATTTTGAATGTATTATAAACTGTTACAACGTTCACGTGTTCTTCAACTAAGGAAAAATATTGAATGCAAAGCAACACAAGGTTTTCATATAATACGCGTTTACTGTTATGGAAAAGGAGGAACAAAAAGAAATGACAGAAATAGAGAGACGAAATTGTTTTGCTCGTTTCCGTTTCATATTTCCGTTACATTAAAAAGGTTCTGGATACTTTTTGTCTATACACTTGTCTCGCCAAAGCTAACATTAAAAGCTTCTCATAAAAAATATCAAAAATTTAAAAGAACTCCTTGAACAGGACCCAAAAAGTAAACAGAACTCAACAATCCGTCAGAGCGCGGTGTAGAGGTCAGGACGAGCACTTACATTGCCTCGGTGAGGGGGAGAGGCATCTTGCCATAATTGTCTGCTTCCATAGTTTACTTTCCAATGAAATTCGCTAATAAACAAAAAAACAAAAAACCCGAAATAAATTTAACAATAGTACAACATTACTTTAATTTATTCAGACATTAAACTACAGAACACACGTAACAACAAATTGTTCTAGATCTCTCGACAACCAGTCCATGGCTCGGGCTCATGCATAATGGAACCGATGCTGACTCATTAAGTGCCAGTCATCTCATTCTGATCTTGTCTCGCGCCTGAACTAATTAATACGGCCGCACGTCCATCGCCTCAATTAGTCTAGCCTAGGTCTAACCTTTGTCATTCTTTTATTCGGTGATTTCTTAGAATGTTCGTGATCCACGTTTAAAACGATATTAGACCGGTTGAATATGATTCAATATAGTCCGTTTGTTTCTGGATTGCGGTTGGTATGCATGCAGTATCAGTAGCCTATTAGTCTAACGTTTGTCATTATTTTATTCGGTGATTTCTTAGAATGTTCGTGATCCACGTTTAAAACGATATTAGACCGGCTGAATATGATTCAATATAGCCCGTTCGTTTCTGGATTGCGGTTGGTATGCATGCAGTATCAGTAGCCTATTAGTCTAACGTTTGTCATTATTTTATTCGGTGATTTCTTAGAATGTTCGTGATCCACGTTTAAAACGATATTAGACCGGCTGAATATGATTCAATATAGCCCGTTCGTTTCTGGATTCAATATAGTCCGTTTGTTTCTGGATTGCGGTTGGTATGCATGCATATCAGTAGCCTATTAGTAGCCTCTAACGTTTGTCATTATTTTATTCGGTCATTTCTTAGAATGTTCGTGATCCACGTTTAAAACGATATTAGACCAGCTGAATATGATTCATTATAGCCCGTTCGTTTCTGGATTGCGGTTGGTATGCATGCAGTATCAGTAGCCTATTAGTCTAACGTTTGTCATTATTTTATTCAGTGATTTCTTAGAATGTTCGTGATCCACGTTTAAAACGATATTAGACCGGCTGAATATGATTCAATATAGCCCGTTCGTTTCTGGATTGCGGTTGGTATGCATGCAGTATCAGTATCCTATTAGTCTAACGTTTATCATTATTTTATTCGGTGATTTCTTAGAATGTTCGTGATCCACGTTTAAAACGATATTAGACCAGCTGAATATGATTCAATATAGCCCGTTCGTTTCTGGATTGCGGTTGGTATGCATGCAGTATCAGTATCCTATTAGTCTAACGTTTGTCATTATTTTATTCGGTGATTTCTTAGAATGTTCGTGATCCACGTTTAAAACGATATTAGACCAGCTGAATATGATTCAATATAGCCCGTTCGTTTCTGGATTGCGGTTGGTATGCATGCAGTATCAGTAGCCTATTAGTCTAACGTTTGTCATTCTTTTATTCGGTGATTTCTTAGAATGTTCGTGATCCACGTTTAAAACGATATTAGACCGGCTGAATATAATTCAATATAGTCCGTTTGTTTCTGGATTGCGGTTGGTATGCGTGCAGTATCAGTAGCCTATTAGTCTAACGTTTGTCATTATTTTATTCGGTCATTTCTTAGAATGTTCGTGATCCACGTTTAAAACGATATTAGACCGGCTGAATATGATTCAATATAGCCCGTTCGTTTCTGGATTGCGGTTGGTATGCATGCAGTATCAGTAGCCTATTAGTCTAACGTTTGTCATTATTTTATTCGGTGATTTCTTAGAATGTTCGTGATCCACGTTTAAAACGATATTAGACCGGCTGAATATGATTCAATATAGCCCGTTCGTTTCTGGATTCAATATAGTCCGTTTGTTTCTGGATTGCGGTTGGTATGCATGCAGTATCAGTAGCCTATTAATCTAACGTTTGTCATTATTTTATTCGGTCATTTCTTAGAATGTTCGTGATCCACGTTTAAAACGATATTAGACCAGCTGAATATGATTCAATATAGCCCGTTCGTTTCTGGATTGCGGTTGGTATGCATGCAGTATCAGTAGCCTATTAGTCTAACGTTTGTCATTATTTTATTCGGTGATTTCTTAGAATGTTCGTGATCCACGTTTAAAACGATATTAGACCAGCTGAATATGATTCAATATAGCCCGTTCGTTTCTGGATTGCGGTTGGTATGCATGCAGTATCAGTAGCCTATTAGTCTAACGTTTGTCATTATTTTATTCGGTGATTTCTTAGAATGTTCGTGATCCACGTTTAAAACGATATTAGACCGGCTGAATATGATTCAATATAGCCCGTTCGTTTCTGGATTGCGGTTGGTATGCATGCAGTATCAGTAGCCTATTAGTCTAACGTTTGTCATTATTTTATTCGGTGATTTCTTAGAATGTTCGTGATCCACGTTTAAAACGATATTAGACCGGCTGAATATGATTCAATATAGCCCGTTCGTTTCTGGATTGCGGTTGGTATGCATGCAGTATCAGTAGCCTATTAGTCTAACGTTTGTCATTATTTTATTCGGTGATTTCTTAGAATGTTCGTGATCCACGTTTAAAACGATATTAGACCGGCTGAATATGATTCAATATAGCCCGTTCGTTTCTGGATTGCGGTTGGTATGCATGCAGTATCAGTAGCCTATTAGTCTAACGTTTGTCATTATTTTATTCGGTGATTTCTTAGAATGTTCGTGATCCACGTTTAAAACGATATTAGACCAGCTGAATATGATTCAATATAGCCCGTTCGTTTCTGGATTGCGGTTGGTATGCATGCAGTATCAGTAGCCTATTAGTCTAACGTTTGTCATTATTTTATTCGGTGATTTCTTAGAATGTTCGTGATCCACGTTTAAAACGATATTAGACCGGCTGAATATGATTCAATATAGTCCGTTTGTTTCTGGATTGCGGTTGGTATGCATGCAGTATCAGTAGCCTATTAGTCTAACGTTTGTCATTATTTTATTCGGTGATTTCTTAGAATGTTCGTGATCCACGTTTAAAACGATATTAGACCGGCTGAATATGATTCAATATAGCCCGTTCGTTTCTGGATTGCGGTTGGTATGCATGCAGTATCAGTAGCCTATTAGTCTAACGTTTGTCATTATTTTATTCGGTGATTTCTTAGAATGTTCGTGATCCACGTTTAAAACGATATTAGACCGGCTGAATATGATTCAATATAGCCCGTTCGTTTCTGGATTGCGGTTGGTATGCATGCAGTATCAGTAGCCTATTAGTCTAACGTTTGTCATTATTTTATTCGGTGATTTCTTAGAATGTTCGTGATCCACGTTTAAAACGATATTAGACCAGCTGAATATGATTCAATATAGCCCGTTCGTTTCTGGATTGCGGTTGGTATGCATGCAGTATCAGTAGCCTATTAGTCTAACGTTTATACGTTCATTTAGTCGTTCCTTTAGTCGTTCAAACATTTGACTATACCACGTCAATGTTTAAAGTAAATAAACGTGGGTTTAATGTTTATTACTTTATATATAAACAGATGCTATATATTGTTGGATACACGAAAATAACATGTAGGCCTAAGTAAATTTAAACCTGTGTAGTTTAAAAAATATGCAACGTGCAACTATGCAGGCCTAAGTTAACACACACTTACATTTACAACACTACACTAATTTATACGGTGATTACTTAGAATATTTTTATCAACGTTTAAAAGAATGACAAAGTTTAGACTAATATTGTGACTACATTGATACCAATCCAATCAAAAAAAAAAAAAAATTAAACGTTGATCACAAAGAGTCTATGAAATGAAATGGCAGTATACAAAAATTACAAAGTTTAGACTATGGCCGGGCGGCCACCAAATGTAGAGCGAAGCCGGGTGAACTGGAGGGGACCTGAGTGGAATGAAGATGAACGGCAACCAACCAGATGCAGAATTTAGTCAGCTTAAAGAAACATTCGCCTTTGTGTGTTTTAAATCTAAATATTTAGGCCTATTGTAATGGACTCTAGCAAAGTATTATGTTTAAAAACCGTTAACCTAGGCGACGGTAACCTAGGTAACAAGAAATAATAACTTCGGAGGCTTGATCAGCGTGGTGAGGGAAGCTTCAAAACCGGATGTAAACAAAGTCAAAGCTACGCCGAGCGGAGCCCAGCGACGCCGCTTAACTCCGCTCATTTCCGTTACGCTTTCAGTGGCCGCACTTAGTTTAAAAAACATGCAACGTGCAACTATGCAGGCCTAAGTTAACACAAACTTACATTTATAACACTACACTTACGAGTTTAAGACTTTACACTCACACTTACATTAAGGAGGCGATAATAGCATCAATGTACTTTTCGCCTTAAAATAACAAAAAAACTTTTAAAAACAACAGGTTACGTTTTGAGTGCGTAGTTCGCTCCGCTCAGCGCAACTGCGCTCCGCATGCTTACCAACCGCAATCCAGAAACAGACCATACTGAATTATTGTCAGTCGGTCTGACACCGTTTAAACGTTTATCGTTCTTAAATGTTTTCCAAAAAAATATTTTATATGCTAATAATATATAAAAATATTTTTTTAACGGTCTTGTAGCGCATCACTGTATTATTTGAACTGTTTATGGTAGTATTCCGTGATAATTCAAAAATTATAAACATTTTTGTTTAGCTTATGTAATATTAGGTAGGTGGGTAGGGAGGGATCACATGAACGATTACTTTCAATAACAGGCGAAGAGTGGATTTAATGAACTATGCTGAGGATACTATTTGACCCGTAAGTCAAAACATCATGTCCATGTCAAGCCAAATCTAAGATCGATAAAAATTGTAAAATATTTCACAGATTAAACCACGCTCTTTCAACATTTACCACAAGGTCCAGAGCGGTGCAGAGTCTAGGTCTGCTAATATACGTAACGACTGCTAATGTACGTACGGAAATTCGATAATAAATAAATCGAAAAAAACAAATAAATAATTCAGGGCCGAGATATTAAACATCAAAATATCGACTCTCATAAATAAAGTAGCAGGTAAAAACAATCGCACCAGAGCCATCGGCCAGCGGGGTATCCGGATCAGGGCAGAAAAAAGGAACGGGAAAGGCTCGCGTAGTTGCAGAAGCATGTAATAAATCTCGTACGAGGCCATGCTAGCCCGGCCGACAATTATCCACATTCCGTCAATAGCCGTACCCAGCTACGGAATGGCTTTTTGATGTGCACTTTTTTGAACCGCGAATTTTATCAACGGATATCGCGTTGCGGCCGGGCGAAACATGTACAATCACTCACGGACCAACTCGAACTCGAGCCGAGACGATCCCGAGGACGTTCAGGCTGAAGAAGATTCATCGGTGCATTCTTCGGTCTTGACAGCAACCGATTTTTTTTCATTATTAGAAACATTTTCTTTGGGAAATTTACTGAACTGTTGCGTGTTTTTAAAAATCCGATCTCACGCTTTCATTTCAAACATGTACAGCACTGCGGATAGTCTGCTACGTTTGTAACAGAGCCACCGGAAAACGTATTTAAATAATTTGGATTACGACTGAATAGGAATGAAGAAAAATAGGTATTTTGTTCCGTTCAGTGGTCTTTTAAAGGCTACAGTGGTTTCGAAACCTCACTGTCTCACCCTCTCCTGAGGTTGTCGCAAAGTTAACAAAACAATGCAAACACACGTCACAACACTGAACACGATTAAACGATTTTATTAAAACGAAAAAATATAAGATTTGGTTTGGCCAAGCACTACGATGCACAGGCATCTAGGCTACTGTTCTAGCCGCCGAGTTTACGTTTTAAGTTAGGCACTTAAGTACGAGGTTGATCCATACTCTATAAACATCTTCATTGTTTCTTTAGCAATGATAAGATCGAATAAAGCAAACGATAAGACCGAATAAACAAGAAATTTAAATGCTAATTTACGCAATTTTTAACGCTGATTGCAATTGTGAAACCAGATTTTCAAAAACACCCAAGACAAAATTTAAGGATCTTTAAAACTTGAAGATGGTCGCCATTTTGAAACTGTTTAACAGATTTTACTGGGTAACAAACTTGCCCAGGCTATTAAATTGATGGTTTTGCCGAGTTTGAATCAAATCAAACCAAAATTGCGAATGTGAGAGTGATAAAACACACACGCGCGCGCACACACACACACACACACACACGTACGCACTCACACACACACGCACGCACACACACACACACACACACACACACACACACACACACACACACACACACACACACAATTCAATATGTGATATATATATCCCTCAGGGGCTCACATATTGTGAGTACGTGTTTAGAAATACCGAGGTGCCTTTGCTGGATCTAAGCTTTCTCAAGCTATCTGCTACTCATATCCCTTCATTCTAAGCCAAGGTGGAACAGTGTACAGCAAAGTGTGCCAGGCCAAGTGGCAACTTAAGTGCGCGGACTCTGGACACCAGACGACCTGCTTATTTCATATAGCCTCACCTAGTGGTGGACATTTTACTTCATTAACACTTTACTTGTGGGATTTTGATGGTCATCATCTAGAGAAACTGACGAAAGTAGCCGTAGGAAGTGAAAATAATATGTAAATTGTTTGGGGTGCTATGAGGCTACTTATGCTGCAATGGATGAAATAAGAGATGGAGTTAAGTAAGTAAATCTTAAATCATTAAGGCGACGTTCTTGCTCAAATCATACGGATATTTGTAGATTACGAACTTTTATCAGGAGCACAAAAGCGCAAACTGAGAAGCGAGGGTAAAACCCGGGGCAAACAGCAACTCAAGGAATTACACGACTTAATACATGACAGTGCCAAATGTAAAGTAACAACGTAAAGTCCAACACATCGCAAGAAGAAGGGAGCGAAGAGACCAGGTCGATAGAATGACCTCTATCAATCTAAAATAAAAATAGTACAAACTAAATACTGCAAGATCACTGTACTAAACGGTGGTACGAAAGTTATACATCTACAAGACTAGGTCTTGAAGGAGATGATGGCGGTTGTGGAGAAACTAATTTGGAATTATGATAGATTTATCCATTGCCGATGTGATCTGTGAGTATACGTAAAGAGGATATACATATACCACAAAGAAACCGTGTGTAGGTTATACAGGAAGGAAACTAATCTGTGATTATGACGCTCCTGCAAGTACATCAGATGGCAAGGGGTGTTTGGCTTTTAGTACCAACCAGCAGAATGAGCTAACCAGTGAAATCCTAAAACTAATTGAGGACACAAGCCTACTGAATAGAATTCAACAGGTTTATTTGCACAATAGGTTCTTTGACCGCGATGCTAGAAGCTACTAGATCCCATAAACTCAAAGAATTAATTTAATCTTATATATAAAATAAATATAGTATGAACAGTATCTATTATGCATATTTAATATATCTAAGAGATGTAGATCACCTTAAAAAAGATCTGAAGGTCTGAATCGGCGCTCATATCAAGTTCTCGAGTCTGGTCTTACGATTTTTCCAATTGAAATTCGCTGATAAACTCGTTTTGTCGAAGTTACTCGACTACTTCTGGATTCTGACCTACCTCTCATTAGTATTTTCTTGATACTGCGCCTAGTTGCAGTACAGTTCCAGCGGCGGTCACGGAATTGGTACTGGCATTCTACGAAGCCGGTCTGCACCCCTCGCCGGATCTCCTTCAGCAATGCCGGCTCGTTCTTACACATGTCCGCTACACGGCCCTTCAGCCTTCGCGTCTTCTTGCAGATCAGCGTGGGATCCATAACTACTTGATTGCCAGCCCTGAAATAAAGAATAAACATTAATTCATGCTACAACAGCTGGGATGAAAATCTCTGAATTATTTGTAATTCACTTCGGAATAAAGGACGAACTTGTTAAGCAGCATCAATAAGCTGCTAATTATATAGGTTAAAGAACTGTTGCGTTCAGTGTGTAGGGGTAGGCCTACGCCAGAAAACTCGAGTGTTTCCGACTCGATTTTTCCGACTCCAATTCGTCCAATTATTGTCCAATTGGAGGTAAGATTCAGAATGGAACAATGAAGAGAGTATCGATCATGATTTGTAGAAAGAACTTTTGAAATGTCTTTGAATTGAAGTGAGTGAAAGTGCAAAACAAGCATGTAGAGAGATAGAGGGAGAGAAAGGGGAAGAGAGAGCGAGAAGAGAGGGAGAGAAAGAAGAGAGATAGAAAAGAGAGAGAGAAAGAAGAGAGAGAGAGAGAGAGAGAGAGAGAGAGAGAGAGAGAGAGACATCCAAATCAAACCCAGTTTATTGACTTAAGACTGTTTATGCATATTGCTGAAGACTAAACTAATTCATCAATTTTCGGGAAGAAGAAATGCAGGCTTAAAGCAACAAAGTGAAGTTGAAGACATCGCAAGGTTTCTGACAGCAAGAAGAAGGGAGCGGAGAGACCAGGTCAGTAGAATGACTTATACCATTGGTAATAAAAATAGTACAAACCAAATACGGCAAGACCATTAGATCGTCCACCTAATGGTACGAAAGTTGGATATCTACATTTCAGGAAAAAGAACAAGACTAAGTCCTGAAGAAAGAAAATGAGTCGATGGCGGTAGTGGAGAAATTGATTTGGAATTGTGATAGATTTGTCCGTTATAAGGCCACTAAGTATCAACAAAGTGGTTTTTAATAAGGTGTCAGTCCATCTGTCGGCCATTGTATCAATGCTGAACACTAAACTAACTGATCAATATTGATGCCTTGTTTTTAATTCGTATACAACATTGTTTGTATATTACGTATATATATAGAAACATACTTTTCTTTTTTGAAGTTTGGGAAAATATGCGTTCTTCGAATGTCAGATGTTCAAAGTAATCACAAGTTGGCGTATTTAAATCGAGGGTATGCTGAGGACTCGTTGGTCGACGTGGCTAAAGCACCGGTCAGTCTACTACATCTCTGAACTGCGCACCTTAAGTTCTGGCCGCAGTTACTTCTGTTACTTTTCCTTTACCGTTAACGCTGATCCCTCGTCCTTATTAGTCCAACTGTTAACTGGCATAAAATGTAGACGTTAAGCATAAAAAATCGTATAGAGGCGCTGCTATTGTAATCCAAACATAATGAGTGTCTTGAGGAAGAAGCAGCGTTGATATTCGGAAACAATATGCCGTGCTTGGCTGTCTAACTTGTGTAAACTGTCAGCTGATGCTAGGCTATATACCTAGCCGAGCTGAGACGGTGTAAACAGATGCCTGGTCTGTTGTCTTGTGTCTGGAGGGTATCCTGAACCTAGCACACGAGAGCGAAACCATCCTGTATAACTAGAGGTTAACCGGTGAGATCGCGGATGCCAATTTGTCAGATAAATTATGCATACAATTGCATCTTAAATGTTGATATTCTTCTTTAAACAGTTTTTGAATGTATAGGCGAAAAACCCGGTTGATTTTCTTTAATCCTTAGAGCTACGTGATCTTGTCTTAAATGGACGAAAATGTAATATTTTTTTGAACATATTTTAAGTTTAATGAAAGTGTTTAATGACAATAATATTTTCAGCTGAAATCACACAATACATACTAAGGCAAAAGTAGCAAAACTAGACTGGGATTTCAGCAGTAAGTTACTAGGCTTAGTTAGGGCAATAGCCAGGTTCATTACCCTTTGTTAAAGCAGTTAATAAAAATAGCTATTTAAAAATTCGTAATTCTTTAAATAAATCTGATTTTATCATCGTAATCAGCGTCAGAATGTACATAAATTAGCATTTTAAATTATCAAGTTCGTTAGAAATATGAAAATAATTCTGACGGTGGTGAGGATTCATTTTCGTGTTTTCACAACTGTTTGAACGCTTAACGTTCCGATTTGTTTCAAATTTCGCACACAAATTGATTCGTTATTTTAGGGAAGATCGTTCTTCAACGAAATCCGCTGTACCGTTTCAAAATGGCGGCCATTTTGGATCTTTTATGTTAGGTCTACACGTTTTTTGAAAATCAGCGTGAGAAATCAACGTAAATTTAAAATTATGAAATTGTGTTGAAAGTACGACATTGAACATGCGACAGTGATCGGGGTTTGTTTTCAAATTTTAAACGCAATTTGAACATTTAAAATGATGATATATGCAGATTTTAAGGCTGATCATGATGGGTGAAATCAATTTTCTAAAAGTTGTAAGAAGAATTATTGTTAGAAATTTAGAAATTCGCTTCAATCACGTCAGCATGAAAGGCACTGCCGTGATTATGTCAGCATTCAACTATTTTAAAAACCAAGTTAATTTTTGCACACTCTAGGGAACCAAAAACGTTTACTATCCGATTTTCATTCCAATATATACGTGGAACTTTCCCGAAATTTTCAGCTAAATGAAAATTCCAAATTTGACACAACGCTGCCCGACCTCTGATACAAAGTAGAACTTGATAGTTTCTATTGTTAGCGCGCAACTTGGGAAGGGGGCATTGTTGTTGTTCTTATCCGTCGCACCCTATTCAAGTCAAATAAAATGGCTGAACAGTTGCCATGGCTGAAACACCGGATGAACAAGGTAAATATTGTCTTCGAGAACTTTACAAATATTTGGAACTTTTCGTCGAGTTTTATCGATTAGTCGAGTGATAGCGTTGTTAACGGGCCAAAATAATATTATCACACAAATTTAGAAATACAGGCTGTTAAGTGAGTAATGGAATGGTTTAAAAGACCTCGGAATGTGTGTTTGGTACGGAAAAGCTGATAATGACGCAAGTAAATGTGCTCTTTTAAACAGAAATTTACTTCCATAGCAGGAAACAATAATCTGTGAACCCTGTCGGCCATATTGAATCTGTTCTACATAAGACTAAAAATAATTAACGGTACAGATTATTACCCTATTTGTTATATAAGATAAATTTGTGTCGATATCTCATTTTAAAGGATTTGTGTATGGGAATATGGTCAGTTTTTTACATTTTATAGCCTATATATTGTTTGCTGACATATCATTAAAAGTAACAAAATACAAAAAATTACACAAAATATAAAATGCTTACAATGTACCCACACACGAGATCTTAAAAATTAGACACCAAACATAATTTTATCTAAACAAATAGCGGATTAATATGTACCGTGAATTATATTTAGTTTTATTGAGAATAGATTTTATGTAGCCGACTGTGTCCACAGACTATAAAGTCATCAGTGGCATGGAATTTGGTAGTTTGGGTAAAAAAATAAAAATAAACATAACCTCAAAGTTAATAAACGAAAACATTTTGAGTCAATCAACGAAAATGTTTCTTACAAACTGTACAGGAGTAAATTAATGAACCGCTTCCGAACAGTTTAATTTATTTAAGGGATAAAACGTTTGTTTGGAGCCTAAGTAGGCCTACGTACATCTGTCTTTTCTAGCTTCTTCAACATTTTATGTTTGTTGGCGCGTTTCGAAATAATACCATTATCAAAACGCTTTGTTGTGCTACTATAGCAATAAATATAAAACGTTTGAAGCTAGGAAAGGCTGATGTATGTACTGAACAAAATAACAACATTCCCAGCTGAAAAAGATATTTAGAATAGATAAAACATTTGGTAATATATTTAATAAAATTTTCGTATTTTTCAGAGAGTACACATATGGTACAGTCGTTCCTTAGGCTATAGAGTTTAAGTAGAAAATATAAGCAAACCATATTTTGATAAATTGAATTTAATGTTTAAAAAAATGGCTCATTTACACAAAAAAAGCCTCGAGTAGGCTACGTTGTATTTTAAAACTCGAATTTAATACGCTGTGAAATGTAGATCCTAACACACTTTTTTGACTGTTGAAAATTACGTAATTGTTCCGATAGGCTCGGAGACCAGCAAACGTAAATCTTCAACATCTCAAAATGGATTTTTTGCACTATTCAATAACTTTTTACATAGACTGTTTCGTATAGTTGGAAAGTACAGTATAATATAATGTACGGGTTCATTCGTTCGATTCTGCTAGAGTTCTATAAAAAATTAACAAGTAAAAGAGCTTAAATAAGTTTTTTTTAAATGCCAAAATTTACTGTATACTGCGGAGGCAAGAAATAAACAGACTTTAAAACTAAAACAAACAAAAAACTCAAAAAAGTTTGAAGAGCAGAAATTACACCAAGACCATTCCCGCTGGTTATTGCGGCTAGGTTTGTTAAATATAATTCACGTCAAAATGACGGTTTCGGAATGTCTAGGTTTTTTGTCATCATCAGTCCAAGTTCCCACCGACTGCCATTGCGATCATGCAATCCCAAGAGAAAGAAAATAAAAATAAAATTAAAAAAACACCCAGAACAGGTCTTCGCGAATCACTTTCTTTCTGTTCACTTTCAGCGGCCCAAGATGGTCTTTAAAGTTTTTACGCGTATCGGACGATTTCGAGTTCGCGTTTTAATGATAGTTCGTTGTTGTTGGTGGTTTTTTTTTACGTCGAACGTTGAACAAATCAAGTTCGGTCGAACAGCCGAACAACCAATAAGAGTATTAAGGTTCGGCAACGCCCAGCCCACGCCGAATCCCATTGGTGGTCAGTTTACAACAAGGCCAAGGCGACTCCGGTCTCACGGCGGATATTATGCAATTGGGAGGTAAATTTTGTCTGCAGGCAGTAAAGTTGGCCACACTGACAAGTTTATAAACCACTAAAAGCATCGTATAACAGAACGAAACCTGTGTTTATAAAATTAAACGGATACGAGTGTTTGCGGTGTTAAACGAGTGTGTAGGCGCGCTAAGGGTCTACGTGAAACTTGATGATTTGTTTTTCCGATAACAGCTCACTGAGGAATCCGAAAATTGTGATAGACGCGCACGGAGCTGTCTTGCTGACGTGATAGAAACGAATTCTCAAAAGCCTTTAAAATCTACACATATTGGCATTTTAAACTTCCAAATTACACTGAAAATACGAAAATGAACCCTAAGTCAATAGGTCATTCTTATTTAAAATGCTGATTTATGCAGTTTTGAACGCTGATTACGATGGTGGAATCAAAATTTACAAAAAACAAAAATTCTCCAAAAGAAATTTTTTTTGTTAACAGAAATTCGTTTAGGACAAAAAGTTATGATTTTTAAAGTTTTAAAATGGCCACCATTTGCATTTTTTTTAACGTCCGACTATTGTGCACACTTGGGCTAATGCAGACGATGGGATGATTTATAGCGTATGAAAATGCCAAACCCTGGCCGGGAATCGAACCCGGGTTCTCGGGGTGAAAGTACGCTATCAACTAGGCCACCGAGGCGGCTTCCGCCATTTAGAAACTGTTGAACGAACTTTGCTGTTCAAAAAACGTGTCCAAGTTGCTACAGCAATTGATTTTTGTTCCAAGTTTGAATCGATTAGGATCAAAATTTGCGAACGTGATCGTGCTGAACACACACACACACACACACACACACACACACACACACACACACACACACAAAGTGATCTAAAGGTGCTTATTTTAAGGTTCCGGGTCTGGATCTTACCACGATGGCTGCTGAAATACTTCATTTCCCTGATGAAAAGCGACTAAAAAGTTAATTTTTAATATTAGTTTCGAATATGTGGTTTCAAAATTAAATATGTTCTGTTAAAACCGCCATTTCGAAATAATGTTATTTTAATATGGTTGAGCGTGATTTATTTGGCACTAAATTGCACGTTTGTAATTATAGAAACAACAAACATATCCACAGTCAAGGTCTGAGTTGAAGATCTTCTTGTTTCCAAGGTAAGTCTATTGGAATTTACCTTGGAACCAATAAAGATCTAACCCGTAGACCTACATTAAAAGCAAATAGTATTTCTTGCTTTAAATATATATTTATTAGGCCTAATAGTGTGTAAACCCAGTCTGTCATATTGAATCTATTCCCTGTAAGACTAATGTTAATTAACGGTACATATTACTCGACTATTTGTTAATGTAAAATTATGTTTGATATCTCAATTTAAAGGTTTTGAGCTCAAGTGGGAGTGTGATCTATTTTATCTCATTTGGTATGTTACATATTTTAGTTTTAAGGATACAGTATCAATAAATACAAAATGGAAATCGGTTGAAACATCTTTATGTTTTTACCTTAATAATGTGAATATTGAACAATTATGGTTCGAAAGAAGGTACTTGCCACACCTCATACGATATCATAGCCTTCTTGACGAATAAATTTCCGACCCGAGTCCTTTCCTGTAACGGCGATTGCAACTGGCCAGCCAGGTCATGTGACTAACACCCTGTGATTTCCTCTTTTCACAATTAAAAATCACAAGTTTATTAAAATAATCCCCGATCAATAGCCTACCACAAATGAAGGAAGAGATTCGCAATGCCGTCGTCCGAAACGAGGAAAACACTTTAATTAAGGTTGTAATAAATTTCATTCAGCATAAGTAGCCTAAGAGGGAGGGTTCACGCCAAAGCCGAACCGGGCGAAAATCGCCTGAGCACTGATTACACTGTATTTCATATGGGCACTTTCAAACAAGACGCCGGGCAGGGCCGAGCGATTTTGAACAGCCCTGCCTCCCGCTACTTCAAGCGGTTTTGTCTGCGTTTTTTTCAGTCTAGCTCGGTGTCCCGGACAGTGACACGTAGTATTGTATCATTCGATTTTTGTCCATTTATAAAAAGTTGTCTATACTGTTGTAACAATGAGTTGAATTGCTAATTAGTGATATTCAGTAAAGACCCCATTGTGTGATCAAGCCAACACACAATCGAAGTTTCTCGTATAGATTTGTGAACTGTCCGCTTCTCTCGTGATCTTTATTGAGACTGTGAGTCCAGTATCGCCTTCTTTGTCCCACATACTCATCATCAAGGTTGATGACATTATTATTGCACTACGTTGCAGCTGACTGCCGGGAAGGATAAAAGCATTCTCACTGCAAGCTTAGAAAACCTACTGTGAGGGAAGCGGCTTCGGTGCAGATTAGTGGTGGGGCACAAAACACCAAACTGTTAAAAAAACTGCTTTTCTATAAACAACAAACAAACTGTTTTTTCAAACAGAAACAAGCAGTTGGATTTGGACTGATTTATGATTTGTTGAACAAGGAACGGATGGTGGGACTTTCCCTACTACTACACCACTTAAACGTTGCCGTAAGCGCCAAGTTGAAGTTGCTAACTGTTTTCCTGCTAACTGCTTTTATGCTTTTTCCCTTTATTTCAAAGTTGCTTGTAGTAAAGTAAGGACTGTTTGGCCAGTGACTGTTGGAATTAACAAAGACTGTTGGTAAGGACTGTTTGTTGTGAGTTGTTTGAAAGTTTTAAAATGTAAAATTTATTGTTCAAACATTTTTTTAAACTGTACACTTTTTTTGCGTTTTGGTAAATATACAGAGTACTATTTAATTTTTAAGTAAAAAAAATATTACTTCTATTAGAAATTCATTGCAATTTGTAAATATATAATGGCTTTCATAATTATTAAGTTTTGAGAATGTAATTTAATTATTACTACACTTATAACGATTATATTTATCCTGTTTAAATGTTTTATACCCAAAAATAGTTATGGATATGGTGGTAGTGGGAATGAAAAAGTAGTCTTAGAAAACTGAACGTATGTGTTTTATGTTTTAGCTGCTAATACAACTTTGAGTTTCAGTTTTCTAAATATGTTTTTCAAACTGTTTTAAAAAGCAGCTTTTTCCCTCAACAAACAGTTTATTGACGTTTTGTAAAAATAGCAGAAACGCCCACATCTATTGCAGATTTTGCTCGGCTCGGCTCGGGTCGGCTTTGGTATATAAGGCGCCTAACAGAATAGTTATAAATGAATAGTTAACATGAAAAAGTTTCAATGAATAGGCCTAAGTATTGTTGACACTCTGAAAATGACATTCACGTTGTTGAACCTATCACGGGAAATTTTTTTACATATACATTTAATAAAAAGGCACACAAATTATACAACATTTTTAATGTGCAGTTTTTAGACTATAAAATAGAACGAGAATCAAAAATTGGTTGTTTTTGCAATTTTTAGAAGTGTCCCCTCTTAACAAATAGCGAAGTAATCTGTATTGTTAATTAATATTACAAATAGATGGAAAATACATTCAATATGGCCGACAAGATCTACAGAATCTTTAGGCTATATGAAATCAATAAAAATATGGATTTAATAGTTTAACAATACAGAAATTCCTTACGTTTAATTGTTTAAACGAGAAAACGGAACGCAAAATTATTTTATCAGCTCTATTTCAAATTCTATCGTGTTGTGTAGAGCCAGTGCAACCAACCAAGTTTTATTTCCGGTTTTATTTCAGATAAACTTTATTTTTTTTTATTTTTCAAATCGCTACAGTTTTTTTTAATATAAAAAACTTTATTTCTTGTTAAAATAATTCTATTTATTTTTTATATGTCAGCAATTTTAGCTAGTCATTCTGCCACATAATTGAATTTTAAGTGAGAATGCTTACTTCAGTTAAAACAAACAAACAAACATCCTTAATAATAACAATACAACCGAGGCAAAAAGAAATAGGTTTAATGACTGCAAGCAGCTGTTTTGTTGACGCGATAGAAGCGAATTTACAAATGTATTTTTTTCTTTATCTTATCATTTTTAAATTCTAACTTCATCATCCTAATTAGAATTAAGCTTTCAAAATAGGCCTTGGAAATTTGGAAATACGGAATTAAAGGTTTATTTTTAACAACGGTCAAAAAAACAATTCTAAATTTCAACGATTTTGAAAACTGAAAAATGTCCACTTTATGTAGATTTTAAACGCTGATTACGAATATGAAATCGGATTTTCAAAAATATTCAAAGCGTTAAAAGTTTGAATTTTTAAAGATTTAAAATGGCTGCCATCTCGAAACTGTAAAACGAATTGTGCGGATTGTCTGAGCTATATCATAATTGATATAGATTTTTACGCCAAGTTTTAATCAAATCAAAATTGCCAATGTTTCACACACACACACACACACACACACACACACACACACACACACACACTATATGTATATATATATATATATATATATATATATATATATATACGAGGTACGTTCAGAAAGTAAGTTCCGTTTGGTAATAAAATTAAATTGTGTACAGATACAGAAAAAATATTTATTGCACAAAAATTCTCGTATATATCCCGCAGGGGGAGTACAGACTAGCTGCACCTATTGAGAGGATTTAGACGTCCCTCGCGATAATAGCCTCAATGTGCTTTTCGCCTTAAAATAACACACATACACACACACACACACAGGCCATTATCGCCTAATAAATATATTATATATATATTTATATTTATATAGGGGCCTATATAAAAAACGATCGTTCAAAAAGTGATCTAAAAAACGATCGGTGTGACAGCTCTAAACTAAGGTATTTTTTCATTGAAAATTGATAAAAACCAGAAGTTAGGTAGCCCTGTTGGCAAAGCCAGTTTTGGGCTTCACATCATTGTGCGCATTGCACAAACACAGAACAAGATTTACCTATAACCATATGTCTTGTTATTACATCTTGTTGTTTATTAGCCATTTCAGGTTGTACATTGTTATGTTAACATCCATCACACATTTTACACCCCCGCCTATGTTTGGGTATGAACAATTTCTTCGATAATTTTCGATTTGTTCCTACCATCTGTCCGCTCTTTCCGGAAATTGATTAGTTTTACGTAGTCTTTTCCCATTATTGAAGGTACAATATTAAAAACAACTTTGTATAATACTGATAGGTTTTCTTGGTAAAATATAAATTTGGATTTAGGCAAAATACAAAGCAAAAATATCAATATTAACATCTAATTTAACTACTTCCATTCTGTCGTTAATCAATGAGGCTAAGTTAGTTACCCAGCATCCGTTCAACAGTTTCAAAATGGCGACAATCTTATACATTTCAAAAAATTAAAATATTGTTCATCATCATAACCAACGTAAAATAATGTTTTTTAAAAAATGTTTTTGAAAATATAGGGATCAGGTTTACTTTTATTTTTCCAAAGTAATTTTATAGTTGAAAAAGATTTTTAATAGGCTATCGTCAAAACTTTTAAAAAGTAAGATGCAACAATTAATAATATTGTTTGATATTGAATTCCATCATGTCAACGTTTGTGACTTTGAAAAAGGACGTTTGTGACGTTCCTTTCAAAAAGGAACCCTAACCGCTGTCAAACGAAATTTCTTAATTTCAGCTGATTACAAATTCTAATTTACGCAGTTTTTAAAGCTAGTTGCGACAGTGGAATGGGATTTTCGAAAATAATACAAAAAAGTGATGCATTTAAAGTTTTAACGGGGTAGCTATTTTGAAATTGTTCATCGAATTTTGCTGGTTAACGAACTTGTTCGAGGTGTTATTAAAATCGATATTACTAGGTTTGAATCAAATCGTACCTGCCTGCCGCGATTATTTAAATGAATTGTGGCATGCGTTTTTTTTAAGACGTATGTAGACCTATGGTTTAAATTTATTAAAAATGTGTTATTTTTAAAAGTTCTAAGTCTATTTAATTCATGCAGCTATTTATTTTTTACAGAAAGCATTTTCATTAGTGATCTCTGATTTCTGTAAATAGGCCTAATCTAAAAACAGGAGATCGGAAAATAAAAGATAAGCGCAGAAAGAAACATGGGTTTGTCTATCACAGTGCAAATAAAACATTAGGCTGTCGAAATAAAAAGAAGAAAATTAATTACGCAGAATAATACAATAAACATAAACAACTAACTGTATTACGAACACTCATTCCAATGAAATTGTAATATTTCTGCAGCACAATAATCATGAATGTGAAGAGGATTTCTAGCTGTATTCTCTCATGGCCTGTTGGTCTAGGGGTATGATTCTCGCTTCGGGTGCGAGAGGTCCCGGGTTCAAATCCCGGACAGGCCCAACTTTTTTTTTAAACATTATTTAAATTTAATCATCACGTTATATCCCGTATTTTGATTATAATTAATTTTATTAATTAAAAATGAACTTAATATATATTTTATTACTAATGTTTATATTTAAATAAGTTTTATGTTTTAGTAAGGCTGTAATTTTTTTATAGAGTATTAATTTTAATTTTTTTTAACGGTAATATTATGCTATTAATACTATGTATATTACATAAAAACAACTAACAATCTATAATGCATGTATTTCTGTTCTAATTAATTGCAATGACAGTTATAAAGAGTAGTACGTATTATTTCATCATAAAAAGATCTCGTTAACTATTATTTAATAATTAATGTTCATTCAATAAATTTAGAAATCATTGAAATATGAAATGTTGTGTTATCCACAACGTTTACCTAAAAACACTGATAAACTGAACAAATAGCCTTTTAATTATTAATAGACTATAGGCTGTAAGTTTGTAATCAACTCGGACTAAAATTGTGTACGTACGCGCGCACACACACACACACACACACATTTAGGCCTATATACAATATATTTGTTTGCACTATTTACTCGAGAGGATTCAAGTAAATCATAAGTAAGTATTCTTTATAGATTAGCGAGAAAATCTCAAGGACAGTTGAATAAGTAATGTTACAGGATCGAAATTTGTAAAACAGGATCAACTTACTGTTTAAGCATATCCTAACCTTTGATGGGACTGACAGGCAAACCTTGGACGGAATGGCCTCGTGTTAAGTAAAGGTCGCCAGGAAGTATCGACCGCTGATTCGTCAGTAACTGCGAGTGCGAGGGGCCCAATACCTTGTTGTGTTCACAGGAGAATGCTTAGCCAGTCAGCGAACTTCCACTGGCCATCATTGTAAGACCCAGACCCGGGACTCACTTTTTGTGTAGTAAAAAGCTGTCTTCCTATTTTATAACATGTAGCCTATTTATAACATTCTTAATAATCACTGCACCCAACTGTTTCGCTGACGTGATAGAAGGGAATTTCCAAAATTATTTTCTTTATGTTATCATTTTTTGAAATTATGATTTCACCATCATAATTAGCATTATATTAGTAATATAAACTTTCAAAAAGGAACCCTGACCGCTGTCAAATGAAATTTCTTAATTTCAGCCGATTAAAAATTCCAATTTACGCAGTTTTTAACGCTATTTGCTACGGTAGAATGGGATTTTCGAAAATAATACGAAAAAGTTATGCATTTAAAGTTTTAAGGGGGTAGCTATTTTGAAATTGTTCATCGAATTTTGCTGGTTAACGAACTTGTTCGAGGTGTTATCAAAATCGATATTACTAGGTTTGAATCAAATCGTACTAAAATTGCAAACTCGAGACTGATAATACAAGCGCTCCCCTACACTTATATGAGAACATCGGCATTACTTTCAAGGTCTGGGTCTTACCACGATGGCCCCTTCAGTAAAAATCCGCTAAGAAGACAAGTTGTTTAATACGTTAAAATGAAATTTATATTTTGTAAACCCTGGCCGTGAATTACGTATATTTCTTGAAGTATATTTGTCGAGTCGTAAAATTGGTTTCGCACCGATTGCTTTCCACATCGAGCGCACGACACAGTTGCGTCAACAAGTTATACGGCCTAACGCACCTCAGTTTGTTCAGTGTTAAGTCACATCAAATATCCTTAAAGCACTTAACTCTAAATGAGATCTATGTTTAAAGAGGACGCGTCATATTTACCAAGGCGGAACTACAGACACCTCCTGTCCGCATCCTGGCTAAGGATATGTTACAGTTTTTGCTGATAGGAGTAACAGTGTATTACTACAATAGCTGCACGCAGGTGTATCGGCAAAAATATTTAATTACGCTAAAAATCAACAAGTCTTCCATTGAATTACGCTAAAAATCAAAAAGTCTTCCATTGAATTATGCTAAAAATCAACAAACTTTACAATGAGTTACACTAAAAATCTGTTGAACGGTCTTTAATGAATTACTGTAAAAACTAACAAGTCTTCCATTGAATCACTCTAAAAACCAACAAGTTTTCCATTGAATCACGCTAAAAATCAACAAAGTCTTTTAATTGAGTTACACTAAAAATCAACAAACTTTACACTGAGTGACGTTAAAAATCAGTTGAAAGGTATAACAATGAATTACGCTATAAATCAACAAGTCTTACAGTGATTTACTTAAAAGTTAACAAGTCTTCCATTGAATTACGCTAAAAATCAAAAAGTCTTCCATTGAATTATGCTAAAAATCAACAAACTTTACAATGAGTTACACTAAAAATCTGTTGAACGGTCTTTAATGAATTACGGTAAAAACTAACAAGTCTTCCATTGAATCACTCTAAAAACCAACAAGTTTTCCATTGAATCACGCTAAAAATCAACAAAGTCTTTTAATTGAGTTACACTAAAAATCAACAAACTTTACACTGAGTGACGTTAAAAATCAGTTGAAAGGTATAACAATGAATTACGCTATAAATCAACAAGTCTTACAGTGATTTACTTAAAAGTTAACAAGTCTTCCATTTAATTACGTTAAAAATCAACAATTCTTTAATTGAATTACAATGAAAGTCAAGTTTTCCCTTGGACTACGCTAACAACAAATCTTCCATTGAATTTCGTTTATTTGCGTAGAATATGCTCTAAACTCTAGTGTATTTAAAATTATTAATTTTTCCATATGCTAGATTGAAAATTTAATGAATTAAATTTTAAAATAAACAAAAATAAGAAAGGGTCATTTTCATCGTTGCCGATATACCATAAACAAACATTAGCCTTAATTTTAAATTTAGATTATTGATTAATGTTTTATACTATTTAGGTTATTGAGAGAACAACTTTAATAAAATTTTAAATTGCAGTTTTTCTAGTAACAGCTACCGGTAATTCCAAAAGCGCTCGGGTAAAAAATAATTAAACATCTAGTTAGAAAAACTATAGGGCCTATTGGAAAATTCTAGTCAAACATAACGTGGTATCATAAATTGTGCAATGTATTTTTAAAAATAAGGTAGATCACAGATATCACATTTTTTCTTCGCAAAGAAAATTTACTCCACACTGACGAAACGTACAAACTCGCCCTACATTATCAGCTGTTATCGATCCTGGAGTGTTGCATGACGGTCCTTATTGATTCCCAACCCAGACGGAATACTTTATTGATTTGTAAGCTACTAAGTACAACCCACTTTCAAATAATTGATACACGAAAATCTTACAGGCTGAGTTACGTTTAGGGAGCCATTGTATATAGTAGTCTCTCTCTCTCTCTCTCTCTCTCTCTCTCTCTCTCTCTCTCTCTCTCTGTGTGTGTGTGTGTGTGTGTGTGTGTGTGTGTGTGTGTGTGTGTGTGTGTGTGTGTGTGTGTGTGTGTTTTAGCACGCTCATTTTTGGAATTTCGTTCGTCAACGAACTTGTCCAAGCTATTACCAAAATTGATAACGGCCTTATTTTGAATAAAATCAGACTAAAATTTCTGAAAAATGATCTAGATGCCAGGTTTGGCGCTCACTTTTAAGTATCAAGTCTGGGCCTTACCATGATGGCGGTTCAAATAAGTCATTTTCGAATGGAAATTCGCTAAGACACAGTAACAATAGTAGAATTAACTGTGTCCGCGGCCGCTGGCAATGAACTAATTAAATTCGTATTACGTCAGCCGACAACTTCATTTCTGATACAACTGTACAGATACAGTATGATTGAACGTCAACAAAAAACCCACTGAAAGCGTTCCTCGGCTCTTAAAACTCGGTCCACGGTCTAAGAATTCCTCGACATCTGCAAGGACGATCCGACGGCATTCCTGCACCGTCCGTCCTAACGGTTTGCCGTAACTGCGGTGTATTACTGAGAACCCTCAACATCCAAGTCCGACAAAACTCGTCACTGATTTGTTAATTAATTTAGAGCAGTTAAGGTTAAACTGCTGCTTTTAAAATACTGTATAAACGTTATACAATGCAATTGGCATGGTAACAAGTTTTTACAAATGCTTTATCAAAGTTTAAATTACTGTATTTTGTTTTGTTGTAGGCCCGTTTGCTTTGTATCGATGGATAAGACGTACGGACCATAGAGAAGGCATGTGTTGCTACGTACAGGAAAACACCGTTTAACCGAACTCACTGAAAAGGTAGATTAGCAAAAATCAGATTAATTTGATTACCTAAATAAAACTTAAGAAAACAATATTACTGTTTTGAAGCAATTTGTAGTACAGGTCGAAACCGGTAGAGTGATAACATTCTACAGTGATTAGAACTGTGTTTTCGTTAAATAAATGTCAATATGTTTGACTCCGCGTAGTTGAAGCCTTAAATTTCAGAATAATTTAATAAAATCTGTGAAAATATCAAAGCAAGAACGTGTATACACTAATAAAATTGGTGAAAATATCAAACGCAAGAACGTGTATACACGTAATAAAATCGGTGAAAATATCAAACGCAAGAACGTGTAGATACACGTAATAAAATCGATGAAAATATCAAACGCAAAAACGTGTATACACGTAATAAAATCGATGAAAATATCAAAAGCAAAAACGTTTATACATGTAATAAAATCGGTGAAATATCAAACGCAAGAACGTATTGTTCTTGTATACA
Organism: Callitettix versicolor; assembly: GCA_022606455.1. Lineage (NCBI taxonomy): Eukaryota > Metazoa > Arthropoda > Insecta > Hemiptera > Cercopidae > Callitettix > Callitettix versicolor. The sequence continues at coordinate 80,664,637 of CM040190.1, forward strand.
CATACAACGTGTATTGTATACACATACACGTAATAAAATCGGTGAAAATATCAAACGCAAGAACGTGTATACACGTAATAAAATCGGTGAAAATATCAAACGCAAGAACGCGTATACACGTAATAAAATCGGTAAAAATATCAAACGCAAGAACGCGTATACACGAAATAAAATCGGTAAAAATATCAAACGCAAGAACGTGTATACACGTAATAAAATCGGTAAAAATATCAAACGCAAGAACGCGTATACACGAAATAAAATCGGTAAAAATATCAAACGCAAGAACGTGTATACACGTAATAAAATCGGTGAAAATATCAAACGCAAGAACGTGTATACACGTAATAAAATCGGTAAAAATATCAAACGCAAGAACGCGTATACACGAAATAAAATCGGTAAAAATATCAAACGCAAGAACGCGTATACACGTAATAAAATCGGTGAAATATCAAACGCAAGAACGTATATACACGTAATAAAATCGGTAAAAATATCAAACGCAAAAACGTGTATACACGTAATAACATCGGTAAAAATATCAAACGCAAGAACGTGTATACACGTAATAAAATCGGTGAAATATCAAACGCAAAAACGTGTATACATATAATAAAATCGGTGAAATACCAAACGCAAGAACGTATATACATGTAATAAAATCGTTAAAAATATCAAACGCAAGAACGTGTATACACGTAATAACATCGATAAAAATATCAAACACAAAAACATGTATACACGTGTTCAAATCGACGAAAATATCAAACGCAAGAACGCGTATACACACGTATTTTACTGTGTAACCAATATCTCATTAGTGTGGAATTACAAACCCATCTTTTGTTGTGATATTTACTGTTATAAATTCGGGAATACAGGTTCAGTCCCGGGAAGACAAAGAGATAAAAAGACAAAGAGATCTTGATGTAATTCGTTTTAGACATAAAACGTATATGTCAAAATGTAGTACTGTATCAGGAAATTAAAGTATTTCCTCTCACCGCAGTTGTAAGACAGTCCTGGATGTCCTTGTAGGTCAGCCAGCAGGTTCGTTGCATAATTACTGCAAGATTTATCGGTAACGGACGGACAATGAGTGAATTCGCATTGTCCAAAGTTCTCTGGCATGATCGCTTTACTACGCAGTTACAGCTGGAAACAATTTTGATAAGATTTAAATAAGAATTACCCGATTACATGGAAAACGGATTAGTATAAGTTGTTGGAACAATGGAAACATTGGTCGTTGGAATGAGTTTTAAATGGAAATGTTACTTTCGATTCCTTTTTCGGTAGACCATAGATTTCGTTCACGTGAGTGATTTACGTTTCGTATCGTAATGTGCTCTTACCGCGGTTTGCCTGATCGGTCGGGCTGAAATTGTTTTAACGATCTGTCTCAAATACAAATATTTACCAAAGAAATATCGTTCCAAAAGCTACCGACAAACAAACGAAATCAGTCAAAATGACCACAAGAAGCGAGGTCTCTTATTCAATACGAACGATCGACATTTGGTTTGTGTGTTTGTTTGTTGTACGGTTCCGGCCAAACGTACTAAAAATTTCTTTTTAAATTTGGTGTTAAAGTACCTTGTTTAAAGCCCGAACGGGGGTTATTAATATAGGATGCTAGTAGTTCAAAGAACAGTAGATCTGGCAGTATATTCTTAATCAATTGCTTGGACACCGCTCAGCTCTGACGCGCTCGTCACATTTTCCGAACAATTTAACCGGTAAACGCAATATTCAGAAAAAATGTTACTGGACCAACTTTATTAAGAAATTGTGTGCTCTTTCTCCACGAAGCAATCAAAATTGTGATAGGTCTTGCCGTTCAGCCAATATTTTAAATGACCAGCAACTACACTATAGTCCAGGCATTTAGTAAACGGCCTACGCGAGAAATTCCCCTTCAGCTCTTTCCAACAGTCCAGTGACACAGACTCTGTCAATCTGATTCTACAAACTGTTACTAGCGATAGTGCAGGAAAAGAAGTGAACGAGTGAGAAAGTGGGGACTCGACCTCTCACTCGCACATGTTCCACTCTCTCTGTCCCACTGGTATTCTTAGCAGGCCGTTTTCTAAGTCATCGTTAAATCAGAGATCGCCATCTTGAAAAGAATATGTATGGGAAAAAAATATTACACATACATTGTTTGGGCTTTATACAAGGTAACCATTTGTACCAAATTTCGAAACAATTGTGGCCAAAACTGCGTAACAAACAAACAAATCGAATGCCGAAGTGTTGAGATTAAACGGAGACCTTGCTTCTCTCAGTCAATAGATATATAAGCCTATATAGAGTCGAAAATCTGTTTGGGAGTTTTGAAAAATCGTTTTAAGTAAAGAATTTTGGGATGTAAACAACTGTGAATCTATCTCAAAATAAAATCTCTACAGATAACAGATGTGATAAAAGCGAATTTTGTAAGTCGTAATTTATTATGCAAATATTCACAGTGAAACTGCAAAAAATAACCCTGTTTTGTAAAGTTTTACCAGAAAAAATGAATTTAAATTCTTGATCAGTATTAAAATGTGTATTTTAAATGTTCAAAATACAAAATGAAGTCTAACCATCGTCAATTTTTTTCGTATTTCAATTAAATTCGGAAATATAAATTGCTTTTTTGTACAGACATTGACGCTGTTATAACTTTCCAGATAATGAAAACGAACGGTTTTTACTGGGTCAGACCTATCCATTTATATCCTGGGTAGAATTTATATTGCAAGCTAGATTTACGCCAACCTATATGTCTGTTATGCGTGTATTCGATAGCGTTTGGAAATCCCATTACGTAAAGCGAGACAGTTGCGTGCCGCGATTATTTACAAATTAGCGGCAGACAGAGAGAGCCGATAAAGACGGAAATAGTTCGCTGGCGTCAAACCGTCTCTCCGAAATAAGAACAGTTATCGCTCTAATGCCCAACACGCATCCAATGCACCGGGTCATGGTGCGGCAGCGGGAGATGGAAATAATTCAGTGTGGGAGCGCGCATTGGCGCTGTTCCTGGCCTCCTCGCCGGCACGCTAGGATCTGTTCGGCGGTTTATCAGCAGTTACATAGTTCAACGTCAACGCAGGGTGACGGTGTATATCTCCAAAACTTTCCGGCATTCAGTCGAATAATTAAAGTGTATCCTAGTTAATTACACAATCACTTTATCAAGACTTTTTCTCTGTAAATACAGTTTAGAAACTGTGCACAATTTGTCAGCGTTTTTACAATAGCATTTGAACAGGTTTTTGTAGGGAGAAAGGGAGGAGAGTGAAAATTAGTTCATAAAATAAAACAAGCATAATAATTATAAGCAAATAAAAATAAACGTGTCGCGCAGCTTTTGGGCTGAAATGTTGGAATCGAAATTCAAAAAGGTTTTTTAAACTGGATTTTTTTTAAAGTAAACTATTTTTATTGGCAAGCTCAGGTTCGCTGTGAGTCCGAACAGGTCGTTAACCGATAAAATTCTTCAACAGTTTAGGAATGGCCGGACATTTTGCAAATTTATAAACGCGTAAATATTTTATTTTTAAGTGTATTTGTGCGTTTGGTTTCACCGTTGTAATTAGAGTTAAAAACTGTTCGAACTAGCATTTTGGATTTTCAAAATACGTTGAAATTGTGAAAATTTACTTCGACGGAAGTCAGGATTCGTTTTTATGCTTTAAATGCAATTTTTAGCGCAGTTTGTTAAGATGGTGATATCAGAGTTTTATAAAGAAGGTAAAAAATACGTTTTTGTAAATTCACTTCCATCCCGTCAGCATTCAATATAAACGAACTAAAAGTACAGCCAACATTATAAAAAACGTGCTAGATATTAGCGGCATTAGTCCAAGAAATTGTACTATCTGCCGCTAAGAACGCTGCAAGCTGCAAGGTCAAGATGTGGAGACGATTCAGAAAATAAACAGTAGGCTAATGTTGTCTATTTAATTGTAGTTGAACACTCTGCCGCAAGATGCCACCAGCAGCGAGCGCTCACATATCTCTCATAAGGGTTATTATTGTAGTACGTTTATATTCAATGACGTAAACAATACAGGTGCGTGATGTGACTTTTTCTTCTAGGTTGTGCTTTCTTTAAAGCAAAAACAACAAAAGATTCGTTAAAAGAGAAATGACCTGTTGAAAGTTTCGGAGCTATACAGTAGCGGAGTGGCCGAGCTAATTGCTGGCAACAATTTACCGTACGATCGCGGACGACAATCCTCGCGGAAAGATAAACAATAAATTCTTGCGCATCAGCGGTCGCGCAGCATTCCACCACACGGACTGTAAACAGTCATAATGACTTTTCAATACGCTTTTAAGTGTCCCAATAAATTCAATGGCGATTATTCAAATTATCGGCCGCTTTAGATAAGTCCGCGCGATAAGACGGGTCTCGTTGCACTTCGGATGCATTCGATAATAGCGGAGATTTGATTTGATTCCAAGATTGAAAATAGCGATACTGTATTGCTCTTTATAAATAGCCTTGCATAAAGAGATGAAGAGGCCGGGGACGCTAGACATGTCGCCTATTCCACTTCTTTCCTTACCTTTGTTAGCATACCTCTAGCACGTACAACAACTATAGCGCTTAAACGGTAAAACATAAAACGCACAGCGTCCCAACGTACACGTGTCGTTCCTACAAACGTGTTTCTGTTAAAAGGAGAAAATAATTTGTGTAGGGCCTACTTGCTCAAGCACCGCTGACAAAATTTAAATTTAAATTGGGATGTAATACTTGGAGTGATCGCTTCCAAACAAAATGGGTTTATTTGATTTAAAAGAATAGCGGCACGCAACTGTCTCGAAGTAAATTTTAAAAAAATATTTTCTTTATCATACAGTTTTAGAAATTCTTATTTCAGTTTATTTTAAACTTTAAATCTGAATTGAAAGTACTCTCAAATTAAAAATTGTGGTTCGTTTAGATTTAAACTTTGATGAAAAATCTATTTTTGTAATAGTTTGGAAAAGATAGCTACCTAGCGAAAGCCGTTCAACAGTTTAAAAATATTTCAACAGTCATTCTATAATTTAAAAAAATGATTTATCTTGCACTTTTTTGGAAATTTGATTTCATTGTCGCATTCAGTGTTAAAATCGCATTTAAAATACAAAATTTAAAAATACCGTAAATACAAAAATTAACCTGACTGCGTTCGAGATTTGAAATTTTATAGTTAAAAATGTTCACTTACGCAAATTGTATTCTTACTTGGCACGAGAATCGGTTCTGGTGCCGCTTAAACGAGTTCGTTTACCAGCAAAATCCATTAAACAATTTCAAAATGGCAGCCAGGTCAAATTTAAAAAAATATTTTACGCCTTATTGGATATTGATTTCGTTACCATAATCAGCTTGAAGTCTGAATAAATAGGGTTTTTCTTTTTTAATGTACTTTATGTAATAAGTTTCGAATGTAACTTATGTAGATTTCAGTACATAAGTTAGAAAACGGCCTGCTAAGAACACCAGTGGGACAGAGAGAAAGTGTGCAAGTGAGAGGTAGAGTCCCCACTCTTCCACCACAGCTCCCTCTTTTTCCTTCACTGTCGCTGAGTAGTAACAGTTTGTAGACTCTGTATCATTGGACTGTTGGAGGGATTTGGAGGTGAATTCCGTTTACTAAATGGCTGAACTATATTGTGGTAAAATACTATTTCTTGTGTCGTAAATTTGCTTCCAAAACGTTAGCGAGACAGCTGCGTGTAGCGATTATTTCCAAAATACACCAAACTTAAAATTGTGTCGAATTGCATGTTTTGTATTCATCCAACAAAATGGCACATAGCATTCTCACAAGCTCTTTTAATAAATGATAAATTATTTGGTACTCTTTTTCCGTTTAATGTCACGATCTATGCTTTTATAAACGTTTATACTCAGCGAACTCTTAATGTCAACTGTATAACCTTTAATTGATTATGTATTAAGAAAAACAACCTGCTTGGTTTAAAATATAATCTGTAGGCATATTAGTGACGTCACAAAAAGCTGTACTGTCCCTTCATGGGAAGATAAGATAGCACGGGAATGTTGGTCACAACCGATGACTGTTCAGTGTAAACATGTTATCGCCTGTGCACATTTTATATCTGCGCATGTTAAACGGAAACATGCAAATTAGTAAGTTAATGCATTTGATAAAATACGTTACGGCATTAGTCAGCTCTTTGCTTAATATACGTGGCACGCTGACGTGATAAAAGCGATTTCCAAAAGAATTTTTCTTTATCGTACCTTTTTTTGAAATCCTGACTTTACTGTCATTATCAGCATTAACGTCTGCATATACAAGGATTTTAACCTTTCAAATTATACTGTAAATTAGAAAATGAACCCTGACCGTCGTAAAAAATCCTTGATTTCAAAGATTTCGAAAATTCACGTTAATTTACGCAGTTTTTAACGCTGATTACGATGGTAATATTAGGTTTTCAAAAACAATTCAAGTCTAAAAAGTTATCAGTTCTTAAACATTTGATATGGTAGCCATTTTGAAACTGTTGAACAAATTTTGCTGGTTAAAAAATTTTTCCAAGCTATTCTCAAAATCGACATTTGTGACAATTTTTAATCAAATCAGACTAAAATTGAAAATGTGAGCGTGCTAAAAAAAAACAAACAAACAAACACACACACACACACACACACACACACACACACACACACACACACACACACACACACACACACACACACACACACACACACATATATATATATATATATATATATATATATATATATATATTTATTTATTTATTTATTTATTTATTTATTTATTTATTTATTTATTTATTTATTTATTTATTTATTTAAGAACCAACAAAAAGTGATCAAGAGGTCAGGATCGGTGCTCATTACAAGGTCCCTGATCTGGGACTTACCATGATGGCTGTTCTAAACTACAATTACATGAAAATAAGTTTCATTAAAATATGTCAAATATTTTATGGTCCTACGTTGTGCCCAAGCACAGAAAGACAGACATCTAAGTAAAATCAGCTGTTTTTGACACAGGGAAACAGATAACCATTAATAACTCAAGGTTTTCACAACCATAATTATTTAAAAACGCATAGCCTGTGCAATTTTTTCACCTTCTTGGGCGCTAAAGGCGTGTTTCAGACAGACAGACGTTAGCGTGTAACATAAAGGTGTAACCAAGGGGTGGGCACTGAAATATTTGGTTCCCGTGGAAGTAAAAAGCTTCCACTCTCTGGGCCGTGTCTGCGTGACGTAATTACATTTGCCTGATAAACATGCTAACCATTCTGTCAACACGGAACAGCTAGAATTTTCTCAAATTTATTTCTTTTTATTTTAATTTTTTATATTTATTTAAATTTTTAAAATATTATTTATTTAATTTAATTCACCACAGGGGGTGCGACTAGCTGTACCTACTGAGAGGGTTTTAGACGTCCCTCGCGGTACCCGATTCTAATACACACTTACACTTACAACACTACACTTACTACTTTAACACTTTACACTCGCACTTACATTTAGGGAGGCGATAATAGCCTCATTGTGTTTTTCGCCTTAAAAACAATAATAATAATTTATTTTTTTAAATTTTTTGCTGAATTATCTATACACTATGCTAGTTAGACTAACGATGACGAGGGATCACTGTTAACAGTAAGGGAAAAGCAACGGAGTAACTGCGGCTTTAGGTGGGCTGTTCAGAGACGCAGCAGACTAACCGGTGCTTTAGTCACATCGACCACCGAGTCCCCTTCTCGCATTTAATGTTAACTGCCTAAAATGAAGGACAATATTAAAAAACAAAATACTTAACTGTTAACAGTTATGAATTCATTCTTTTTTGAATAGTGTTAGTATTTTAAACTTTCAACTTACAATGAAAATACGAAAATGAGCCCTGGTCGACGTTGAATTCAAATTCTTAATAACAATGGCTTTTTAAATATCAAAATGCTAATTGATGCAGTTTTTAACGATGATTACAAAGTGAATCTGATTTCAAAAAAAACGCTTACGACGAAAATGTTTTGAATTTTTAATGATTTAAAGTGGCTACCATTTTGAAACTGTTGAAACTATTTTAGCGTTTAACGAACTCGTCCAAATCTCGATGTTTGTGCCAAGTTTCAATCAAACAGAACCAAATTTTTAAAAAAGTCCCTTCAAAAAGTGTTCTAGAAGTCAGGATCGGTGCTTATTTCAAATGGGGGTATGGCATTACAAGTGCTGGATGTTCCAATAGCTCATGTTTCAGTGGAAATCCGCTAAAAAGACCGCGGTTTAAGGGAAATTCTGAACTTTAGAAAGTGTTCTAAAACAAAAATGGTTTTCCACTCAATATGGAGGGGGAGAGTGGGGGGGGTAACAGGAACAGATCGCGATCGGAAACAAAGCGAACGAGAACTATAATTCTGTCCGACCAATAATTGATTTCATAAATAGCGCAGCGAAGTATAATAACAATTAGTTATCATTAGGCCGAGACACTGATTTATAAATGTATTGTGCGAGGGAATATGCGCAGCTGACGTGTAGGCCGCTGGCCTGAGATTGAGCAATAAATTTCTGGAGAAAGTTCATGCCGGTCAATCTGACCTCTGGACAGAACGATTTGTTACCGCGGAGTTGATCTATTTCAACGTAAGCATCTCGATGTTTCCCCGCTAATCGATTTGATCGTAACGATAAATCGATTTCACTACTGTTTCCATTTAAAGCGTATCGACTGTAACAATAGATGTTACTGCAACCATTGTTACTACTTTCAACGAATTACAATTGAAAATGTGCTAATTGAGCAGTCATAATGGTAAAACCCAAATCAGGATATTGCAAAGTGAACATATCCTGAAATCTGGATAACTATTTGAGGGGTCGTTAAAATTATATGCATATATATATATATATATATATATATATATATATATATATATATATATATAATCTCTCAAAGTATACTTAATTGCCTGTCTACCGCTCCGCAACAGAGCTCTGACGTGCCCCAGACTTTTCCGCTAGTTAAATCTAAGAGTTACGACAAATTTTACTGGACCAATTTTATTGGAAATATAATGCCCTTTATCCACGAAGCGATAAAAATTGTGATAGGACGAGCCGTTCAAGCAGTATTACACAGAATAGCCAGCAACTGCACTCGTTAAATCAAAGCCAGCCATCTTGAAACGAAAAGTTATGAAACAAATCTTACACACGTCATTTTGGCTTTATACAAGGTACCTTGATACTGAATTTCAAAACAATCTTCCAATTCGTTTGGCCAAAATTGCGTAACAAACAAATAAACAAACACTAATTGCGAAAAGGTCGAGTTAAAGGAGAGAACTTGCTTTGCTCGCTATATTAAAGTGGCCTTAATGTCGCTACTGCATTTAAACTTGAAAAATAGACGTTAAATGTTAGTAGGCTGACCGTATTAAAAACTCAAATTAACCTTGATCCGGGTTTATTCTGGCCACAAGTTTAACTGCGTACTGAACAAACTTTAAAATTGTATACTCGAATTTTCCACTCACCGTTAAATCACAATTTACCCTCTACTCACACACGCACGTAATTGATGACAGAAGGTTAAATTTAAGGAGACACGTTAAAACAAGCAGAAAGATGTTTAAAGTTTGCCTCTCTTCTCTCACTGTAGACCCGGTAATTACAAGCCTGGCACTTTCATACGCACCTGTGTAAAGATTAGCAGGCTTCGGAATCTTTATATCGGACAATGCTGTGTCGGTATAAACATGTCAGCTGCTGTCTTTACACCAAAGTAAAATCTTCTTGGCAAATAAACCCATCAGTGAAGTGGTGTTCTCCAAGAGGATGTATTCAATTCGTCACCTGTCGCCAATTATTATCGAAATTACTACGTCGTGGCGCGGAACAGTTTCGCCGACGTAATGGAAACGAATATCCAAAATCTACGTGCATTTAAAATGTTCATATGTAGAACAACCTTGAAACTCCGCCCCACCTCCGGGGCAACACATGCGAATGACGGGAAGGTAGACCATATTCAAATGGCAAAAAATGTAATATCGCATAGGCACATAATGCGAAATGAAATCAAATTCGCCTGGAAACAATTCATCCTGCAAGGAAAGAGAAGCACAGGAAGAAGAAGGATATCATGGTTAAAACAAAGAACTTGGTTGGATAAAAGCTATCCAGAACACCTCCGTATTGTCGACGGAAAAATCAGAATCGTATATTCGTAACTTATAGCACACATTCGTAACGTTCACGCATAAATTCTTAACGTACTAGCACACATTCTTAACGTACAAGCACACATTCGTAACGTATAAACACACATTCACAACGTACTAGCACACATTTGTAACGTACAAGCATATATTCGTAACGTATAAACACACATTCGTAACGTGCAAGTACACATTCGTAACGTACTAGCACACATTCGTATTGTATAAACACACATTCGTGATGTTCAAGAATACAATCGTAACGTACAAGCATACATTCGTAACGTACTAGCACACATTCGTAACGTACTAGCACACATTCGTAACGTACTAGCACACATTCGTAACGTACTAGCAGACATTCGTAACGTATAAACACACATTCGTAAAGTACTAGCACGCATTCGTAATGTACAAGCATATATCCGTAACGTATAAACACACATTCGTAACATATAAACACACATTCCTAACGTATAAACACACCTTCGTAACGTACTATCACACATTCGTAACGTACAAGCACACATTCGTAACGTACTAGCACACATTCGTATTGTATAAACAAACGTTCATAACGTACTAGCACACATTCGTAACGTACAAGCATATCTTCGTAACGTATAAACACACATTCGTAACGTGCAAGTACACATTCGTAACGTACTAGCACATCAACGTAACGTACTAGCATATATTCATAACGAATAAACACACATTCGTAACGTACAAGCACACATTCGTAACGTACAAGCACATATTCGTAACGTATAAACCCATTCGCAACGTACTAGCACACATTCGCAACGTACTAGCACACATTCTTAACGTACTAGTACACAATCGTAACGTACAAGCATATATTCGTTACGTATAAACACACATTCGTAACGTGCAAGTACACATTCGTAACGTACCAGCACACATTTGTAACGTACTATCACACATTCGTGACGTTCAAGCATACATTCGTAACGTTCAAGCATACATTCGTAACGTACTAGCACACATTCGTAACGTACTAGCACACATTCGTAGCGTATAAACACACATTCGTAACGCATAAACACACATTCGTAACGTTAAACATATATTCGTAACGTACTAGCACACATTCGTAACGTACTAGCATATATTCGTAACGTATAAACACACATTCGTAACGTACAAGTACACATTCGTAACGTACTAGCACACATTCGTAACTTACTAGCATATACTCGTAACATATAAACACACCTTCGTAACGTACTAGCACACATTCGTAACGTACAAGCACACATTCGTAACGTACTAGCACACATTCGTATTGTATAAACAAACGTTCGTAACGTACTAGCACATATTCGTAACGTACAAACATATATTCCTAAACACAATTATACAACACGTACAATTATAAACACACATTCGTAACGTACAAGTATACATTCGTAACGTACCAGCACACATTTGTAACGTACTAGAACACATTAGTGACGTTCAAGCATACATTCGTAACGTACTAGTACACATTTGTAACGTATAAACACACATTCGTAACGTACTAGCACACACTCGTAACGTACTCGCACACATTCGTGACGTTCAGGCATACATTCGTAACGTACAAGCATACATTCGTAACGTTCAAGCATACATTCGTAACGTACTAGCATACATTCGTAATGTATAAACACACTTTCATAACGTACTAGCACACATTCGTAACATACAAGCATATATTCGTAACGTATAAACACACATTCGTAACGTACTAGCATACATTCGTAACGTACAAGCATATATTCGTAACGTACAAGCACACCAAAAAGAAGACAACTCCAGTTTTAAGTATTGTACTTTGACTGTCAGCTGACACGAAAGATTACAGCAACAATAAAAGAGTTGTCCAATTAACAGAAACCTTCTACAACTCCTGGATTGACAAACCTTTCACTCAGTAAAAAGCTGTTGGTTTACTTGCTCAATCCTGAAACATATTTAGACTTACGGAATGTTGGACTTTGGATCACTGCAAGCAAGTCGAACAGCCAATACATTAAAGGAGTCCAAATAAACATTCTAAGGATTATTGTGTAAAATTTGACATTTAGAACCGTAAGATCGTTCAATGAGAAAGTGAATCAGGAGATATTTAATTGAAAAAATACAGCCATATCGGCGTATTATTAGAGACAGGCCGATATTTATTTATTGTTTAAAAATAAAAATTGCGTAAACAAAGTACAGTTCCAGCAATTCCATACGGCACTAAGAGCCTGCAAAGCACTTCCGGGAACGGAAAGGTAGATAGGCTGAGTAACGAAATAATACGAAGGGGAGCTACAGGAAAGACAGAAGGTCATATGCAGCGAAAGCTTAAGTTAAGGTAATAAAGGCAGGTTGTAGAGGTCAAGCCCGATCAAAAATACACGTGAGGCCAAATAGAAGGGTTGGCGAGAAGGCAGTGTTAGGGGTAAGTGGGCAGACGGCAGTAAAGACACAGGCTGGAGAAAGGTCTATTAGCATTAAGGGTCCGAAAAACCCTTGCATTGTTTATGCAACCTGGAACACACGCAACTCTGAGATAGCGGTTATTCAGGGAGAAATTGTTCTTATCAAAAACATTCTTGCTAACTTGTGATTGGTCATTTACTATCAAAAGACTGAAGAGTTTGAATCTGCTGACTGGAGACTAAGGCACACGAATGTGTTGTGAATTAGGGTTGCCAATTCCTGCTCTGAACATAGGCCTACCTAGTTTGTGTTTTTGTGTACCTCATCGGATCGAATGCTTTGATAAAACTTAAAAGATAATCAAAGCTACATAAATAGATTTTGATAGTATATAACTGACCAAACCGTTACTAGCGAAATATGTTGATCGTTCCCAAATGGAACAGCTGATCAGCAAAGTATCTAGTACAAAGATTCCGCAGCCTACTAAATCTTTACGCAGCCTGTTATTAGGAGGTGTGAGGGGGAGCCGTGATTGTAATTACCCAGCCTGAGGTGAGAGGAAGGGCCCACATCGAGGTAAAAACTTCAAACATCTTTCTGCTTGTTTTTAGCTTGTTCTGCAATGGATACTTTAAAATGCGGTTGATTAAAAATAAATGACGAATAACCAAAGCACAAACTTCCTTACATCATCGCTGCGGAGTCTTCACAGTGTAACCCCTGTACCAAGGATGGATCAAACATCCAAACAAAACAAATGACTTGCTATGGCATTGTAACCGCAGTCGATAGCTTCTGAACCGGTTTTGAAAAGAAAGCAACAATACAGAAGCTTGTCACCTCACAAGCGCTGTATTTCAGTCAGTTTCAATCAAAATTGTAAAAAATGCTTATTTCATAATTTTTAATTTAAGGAGTACAATCGAGGAACCTTTTACGAAATTGAATGAAATCAAAGTAGTTCTTGACCGTATTATATAAAGTAACACTTGTAGCTTACAGATTAAAGTTTAAGTAAAAATGTATTAGCGAATTGGTGGTAAGTTGATAAAGGCCTGAACCAGTACCTTAAAAATGAGCGCCGATCCAAACATTCATTGTTGGGCTCGGTGGTCGATGCGCCCATACCCATTTGGTGAATTGTTTGACATTTTGACCGGATAGCCACCAAATGCGGAGCGTACTTACATTAAAAACCTAACCTATTGTTTTTAATGTAAATGTTGTTACTGAAAACATATCAGAGCCGAGCGGAGTGAAGCGGCGTCACTGGGCTCCGCTCCGCACAGATTCGACTCTGTTTAGGTCGGTTTTGAAGCTAACTTCACTTTCACCGCCACTTTGCTCGCGTCTCCAAATTTATTATTTCTCGTTACTGTTGCCCAAGTTACGGTTTTTCGGTAAATGCGATAAGTTCGAAAAAATCGACAATTAAAATAGACCTGCATAACCTAAAAATTACTACTACACGAAAGTAGGTAACGTGTTTTTTATCGTGAAAACACACATAGAGTTTAAATTTTCTAGTTTAGAGGTTCAAATTTTAATTGAAAGATAAATTAGGTGAAGTATTTTTCATCGCGTAGCGCTCGCGCGCGCGTGTGTGTGTTTTTAGTAGATGAGTGAGAGCAGTATGAGCTAGACGTACGGTGGCATTGTTAAAACCATCAGCTGCTCACTTTCAGCTGCCTCCACTGGACTCGCAGGTTACGTGCCGTTGATGGGTTTTTGAGAAGAGCAGGCCGGCAAACTTCTTTTGGCTGGACTAACAAGGTTTTATACGAAGGAAAATCGCGAGAACACGATTTAACACGTAAAAAAATCGTCAAGCTTGCTGTAAATACTCATTATTATTATTACTAAAGCGAATTTAAGTTTACCAGTGAGCTGATGTAAGTGTGAGTGTAAAGTGTTAAAGTCGTAAGTGTAGTGTTGTAAGTGTAAGTGTGTGTTAGACTCGGGTACCGCGATGTATGTCTAAATCCTTTCAATAGGTGCAGCTAGTCTGCACCCCCTGAGAGGAATTATTTTTATAAATGAGTTGAATATTAAATATTTAAATTATAATTAGGTCCATTATACTAAATACCCGACCCATCTGACACAAAATTGTTTAGAGCGTTTACTGTTCTCGACACGCAGTGTCTTGCACATTGTAGTCAACATGAGTAAGTTCGTTAATCAATATTTAAATTACTACCGATGCCATTGTACTACATACCCAGCCCAGGCATAACAATTATCAGACCATTGGATATATTGTACAAGCTGATGTTTTTCTCGTATATAGCCTAAGTGTACATTTTCGTTAAGACCACTTGTTTATAATTTTTCAATTTAACAATGAGATCAGTGATACAATTGGACCAATACGCACCAGCAATGAACACTGGTTACTTGAACTTTTCAAATTTTCACTGCTACCGGGCAATCCCCTGATGGCCATATTAAAAAAAGGGGTTCTTTCCGCCCATATACTTGGACACCGCATGTACATCTTAACTTTATTTAAACTCCGTTGTTTGGATGCGGTTCTGTTAACGCGGCAAATCTATTTATTATTTCAACAGAATACATGGAGCGGCATAGCAAAGGAAATAAACATTCTCTGTTCGCAATGTTTTTTTAATGTTAAGCAGTGTTTACAAATCACTCTGAGTGGGACGGTTGGTTTACAGTAATTGTTGTTTTTATTCAGTTGGACACATTCACTGTACTTTAAATCCGCGCTCAGACCCGGGACCTTGAAATGAGCACCGATCCTTTACTTATAATTATTTAAAAAATTATAAACATATGATTTTGCTCATATATAGCATATATAACAGGGCCCATAAATAAATAAATACACACACACACACACACACACACACACACACACACACACACACACACACACACACACATATATATATATATATATATATATATATATAGAGAGAGAGAGAGAGAGAGAGAGAGAGAGAGAGATACTGTATAAATCTTTTTAAATTAGAATTTTCAAAATGTACTACTGCAAACATTAAATTGAACTTAAGAGCTGTCAGAGTTCATACTCGCTTCCGTTCATCTTAATTATGAACTGTATGATGATACAATGTTTAACGACCCCCCCCTTAAACAGGGATCTAGAAGTCAGGTTCGGCGTTCATTTCAAGATCCCGGGTCTGGGTTTTAATATGATGAACGCTCCAATAGCTCATTTTTGCTACAGTAAATCCAATTCTAAAAGAAACACTCAGCGCCGTCGAGGTTTGTTTATCCGGTTTTTTCTGACATTGTAAATGTATCTTCAATTTCATATTTGGTACTGATTTGTCTTACTCATTTGTTATGTAAAGAACTAACATTACAGCGTTGTTCTAATGCACTGATTTCTTCGGTTTTTGAAAAATATTTGTCGGTGAAATTGCAAATGCATGAGAAAGTTTGTGTAGTGTTTTAAAATCACGTACTCAACAGATTGCCGACGTAGACTGCTTCTGTAACACAAGAGCAACGGCTGGGAACGCACGGTATGCAAGCAGTATACTATTCGTAATATTAATTTCCATAATTTGACATTCTAAGCTTGTTATCAACTACGGAGCATGCGCAATGAACGGATTACATCCACTTTACAGCATTTCTATCTAGGCTAACTGTTAAACGTTTGATTTACAACCGTTGTCAGTCAATGGAAGTTTTCGCTTATCTTGAGAAATTATATATTTATCTTATCTTAATAAGGACGGATGTCTACGATCGGATAAGTTGTTCTAGACATGGATGCCGGGTAAATGTCACAATAAGTCCTCACGAAAACCTTGTAGAACCAGTAACCAATAGCATTCTCTCTAAAAGCTAAACTGAGTGCATCGGTCATTCGGATGTGGTTTGTGAGATTCGTTCTTTTATCCGGACGGAAAACGTCTCTGTAGAGGCTAAACTGAGAGCATATGGAAGCTGGATGCATCGGTCATTCGGATGTGGTTTGTGAGATTCGTTCTTTTATCCGGACGGAAAACGTCTCTGTAGAGACTAAACTGAGAGTATATGGAAGCTGGGTGCATCGGTCATACGGATGTGGTTTGTGAGATTTGTTCTTTTATCCGGACGTAAAACGTCTCTGTAGATGCTAAACTGAAGCACATGGAAGCTGGGTGCATCGGTCATTCGGATGTGGTTTGTGAGATTTATTCTTTTATCCGGACGAGAAAAGTTACTTAAAAGTGATGTTACACATGACCCACTTCCTTACTTTTTTTTATAAAAAAAAGTTAATTCAAAGACAACGAATTCCAAAACGGTGGACCAAATTTTCAAACAATTTTCAGTTGATTTTATTTTCATTGTGCTCTAAAGAATTACGTCACTCTTTTGTGAAGTAATTTACCGTACTCGAACTTCCGATATAAAAAAAACTCAACAAGTGATCTAGAGATCAAAGTTTTAATCAAAGTTGGTGGATTTTTGGGAGGATATTTTCACTCTTAGTAGTTGGCATATTTTACTCATTGCATCTTCCTCGATTAGTTGCTTTCATGTCATGTTTTATAACTCAAAACTTAGTGATAATTAGTGTGAAACGAACAGAATAATCCAAACAAACATACCGGCGTAACGTTAGTGAATTACAGTAGCCCACCGTTAAAAACATTGGTAAATTGGCAGATCACTCAAAGTTTGCTTATGCCAAAAATATGTTCGGTATTCTGTTCCAACTGGTCTTCTGCACGAATGATCTCATAGCCATTTTCCATATTTGTTATTCTATAAGTTTCAAAACTGTATTTCTCGAGAAAACAATTTGAAAATACGTTTTCCTTGAACTCTTGTCTGACGGCTACCTTTGAAAGAATAAGCGATGTTTATTTAACGTAACGATCTGTTTTACTTTGCTAGTGGGGGGATATATAAAATTAAATTTTGGCACGATTATTGTTTGGCATGGAAGTCGTTAAAGCAATAAATATTGCAAAGCGGGCTTAATTAAGGCTCCAGGTAAATTATAACGCGAACGTCTGTCAACGGCCAGCATCTGGTTTCGTATACAAACTGCGACATCTTCGTTTAGATATAACTCTGGGGCTCGGTGGTCGAGGTGACTAAAGCATCGGTCAGTCTGCTGCGTCACTCAACTGCGCACGTAAAGGTTCTCGGTTCGAGCCGCAGTTGCTCCCGTTGCTTTCCTCTTACGGTTAACACTGATCCGTCGTCCTCATTATTCTAACTGGGATAAATTAAGATATAACTCTTAATTAATCCGTTAAGAAAAAAAGATATAACTGCAGTTGTACCAACGATTGTGCAGATAAATCATAGTCGCCCTAAGCCAGGGTACGAATTGAGCAACAGTGCGTTTCGAGTGAGTAACTGTCTTGAAGGAAAGTAAGTTACAAAAAACTTACAACATAAATTGCATCACGAAAATGAATATTTGTGCGCACATAGGCCTATTTAGTAATAGCCAGTTATTTAATCATAGTCTAGTCATCATTGGGGGGTTTCTGGTCCGAATTATTTGCCACAGCACCGATTGACGTGAAACTTTGACAGTAATTAGAAAATGGCTCAAGCACCAAAATCGATATAGTGCCAATACGCGATTTTACTCTGGGAGTGGATGCAGCTCCTTCTCGGGGGTGGCGGTGGAAGTTATTACATTCAAAATAATATCATAAATCGATAGACGAATGAATTCTAAGCGAAAATATATTCTTTAAAGTTTTTTTATCGAGTCAATATGTTTTTAGTTATTCGTGATTGAAAATGCTGATTTTTTATCAATAACTCAAATATTTTACGTTTTAACAAAACATAAACAAGCCTATACATTATAATAATTATGAAGCTTATAAAAAATAAAGAATGCCTTTTTATTTCTGTAGATGCTATCAGTGTTCTAATCTACATTTAAAGTAGGTTTATTTAATTGTTATTGCAAATGCGGAAGTGACCCTTGACGAGGAAAATTCCGGATCTCGGTATTAGCGTTACAGCTCTTATGAGCGATCATTTTTCAGTGGACACCCTCTAGGCACTCGAATAGCGTTTAAAATATGGTAGTACAAAAAAAGGAAGGAACAGCAAAATTTTTTCCCAAAGCAGTAGCTGTGTTTGATTAAATTTCTTCTTTAATTTGATTTTCAAACGGTTGGAAGCTATGGAAACAATTTAAGGATTCAAAACCTGTTTCATTCTGTTCAGCAAAGAAATAAATAATAGATAAAATATCACCCTAAGAGCGTTGTTAAATAACGATACACTTAAAACCGCTATTTGTTAAGATAAATTATGTTTGATATCTAATTTAAAAGGTCTTGTTGTGGGAATGTGTCAGTATATTATTTTGGTAGATATCTTTAAAAGCAAAACATGCAGCCTATAGCCAACGTAAAAAAAGCGAACATAATTTTACATTAACAAATGGCGGGGTAAAATGCATCGTTAATTAACATTAACCTTATAGGGAATAGATTCAAAATGGCCGACAGGGTCCACAGAATCTCCAAGGAACGCCAATTGTTACGTTCTGTATAAGAAAGGAACGTGGGAAACCTATTAGGGGCTTAAAAGAAAATGAAAAATGAGAAGAAAAAGATAGGGTGGGAGCTATAATTATTGAACACCTTGCAGCAACCTTTATCTGACCTTTTTTTTAAAAACTTTCTATTAAAAACTGTCAAGAGTGAATCCCCCCCCTTAATAGCACTATCTTAGTGCCAACCCAGCCTTTCTTATTTCCTGTCTGTTTTCAGTCTGGAATACTTTTATAAAGCATAATTAGAGATTAAAACACAAACATGTTTGAATTAGATTTTTTAATTTGGGGGAAGAACTGTTCGTTCTGGTTATATTGCCTGCAGCATAGTGAGCAACTAACTAGGAAAACTACGCATTATTACTATACATTGAATCTAAAACTTTTGTAGGTCAAAGTTTTTATTTCTCACCTCAACTCTTAAAGTTTGATTTCACAATTTTCAAATTCTATTGAAAATGCAGACGGAAAAATGACGGTGGCTAGGGTTTATTGCTTTGAATGCCGGTTACGATGGTGAAATTAGATTTTCGAATGAGTGTAAATAAAAAAATATTTGTTCTGAATTCGCTTCTACCACGGTCAGCGAGGCAGCTGCGTGCTGCTATCATTTATAACTTAAGCGACACATTTGTGTTTTCAGAAACGTTTTGAGGTTTAACCGATAACAAGTAAAGTATGTAGATAGTTCCAAGGAGTTTCGTGTAAAAATATCCGATGATTATTATCCCCCCCCAAAGTTGTCATATTATACCAATTGACAGATATGGTATGACATTTGGTATCTTTAATTAAAAATAAATTTCAGAACTCTTAAGATATCGTCTTTAACGGGTTTTAATATAGTTCTACTAAGTGTTTAAATAGTAATACAGAATTTATAGAACGCTATATATTCAACAAATTAATTCGTGATTTATTGACACAAATCGGTTCTTGAGATTTGCATAAAAGTTTGGTTATGTTATGTCAAATCATTGCGCCAAGTTTTAAGTAAAAGTAATTTGAAGGTCGCGAATAAATCGGAAAAATTAAAATAATCAAACAGCCGGCGTGGTTTTTCATCTAACATTTGCTACACTATCTTCAATGTTAGTATATATATTCAACACTCAAATACGAAGAAAATCTGTTGAACCGATTTTTGAAAAACTACACCGATTTCCTATAATTAGTTCCATAATCGGATTGTTTAGGAAAATATCGACACGATTGTTTGTGCGACTTTTAGTGACAAATTATTTAGTTTTATTGTTTTTCCCAGCTGCTGCTGTACCGCTAACAAGACAGAGCCGTGTGATCTCGAACCAGCCAAACCTACTTCAGAACGCGCAGGGAAAATGTCAAAATGGCGCGGATTCGCTTCGCAACCAAACAGGTTTCTTCCATAGCATTTACTTTCTCCCTACAAGAAGTATAAAAATGTCTGGTAATTTGTAGAAATCTGTTCTGAAGATTTTGTGTTTATTTACGTGTTCAGGACAACCGAATCCAAAAAGTACTCAAATAAAATGTATATGTGTGTGTGAAGGGATGCGCGCGCATGTCCATGCAATAGACCGTTTTTTCAATCGTTCCTAAAGGCTTTTACTGATTAAAACAACTTTTAAATTTTCAAAATAAGATTGTTATTTTGGTTTAGAAGTTATTACAAAAAAAATTAAAACATCGGCCCACTTACTCAAAATTGGATGGACTTCATTCAATCAGCGAATTTGATATAAAAAGCATTTTCTGGTTTGGAATAAATTGGAAATATCCAAATGATAAAGCAAACACTCTAATCGTCGTGGATCCGATCGTTTTTGTTTTATTTAATCTGCAGGTTTTCTAAAGTCAGCATTTACCTGAGCTGAGACATGCGCTTTTCCTGAAGGGGTGTTATTGGTTGAGAGAAGTTTTATTGTTTTAACATATTCACAAAATATCAATATTTAATAAGTATCCTACTCTGTAAGTACTAGCCTATAATATAAATATAATTTAGTAATTAAGTATAGGGCCTATAATAATTTATGCAGTTTGTTTTTAATTTTAAACAACTAAATCATTATTAAGTGACCCTTTACACGAAACCGTATAAATATTTTATATTCTAGTTGTTACATAAGTCCTTTTTGTTCATTAAATAGCCAATTACAGCTACTTATAAATCAGATAAATAAGAAGTTCTATTTGCAAACTGTTTTTTATTAGGCTACTATTTGCTACTGCTATTTACTACTTGCTATTGCTTTTTTATAGACTACTATTTGCTAATAATAAAACGCATAATATGATTTGTTATAAACTTCAATAATAAAATAAGTTGGTTATTTAAAATGACGTATTCAATGAATCGTATGTTTCTTATCATATTTCAAATTACGAAATATTAACACAATATTTAAAAGAGAATCCAGTTACAAAAATACTATTTCACTAAATATACAGATTTGTTTTTACGTTAATTTTGTCGGTTTTAGATAAATGTTTAGACGATTCAATGGAAGAACAGTGTGGCTATAAAAATTTTCTTTGTAAATACAAAATCCAATCACATAAGCCTCTGTAAATGTTTGACTTAAAATAAATAAAATCACCTTGTCTCAGAGAAAATATTAAAAACAAACAAAGCAAATCGAGCAACAAAATGATTACAGTCATAAAAAGTCCATAAAAAACAAACGTTTTAATCTTTTCAACAATAGGCCTACCCTACCATGTGGTTTACCAACAGCTGTTTTCTTAACAATTAATAGGTTATGTTTATCAGTTGTTAAAATGTAATCAGTAATTCAGCTGTGGTTTTTAGGGTTACATTTTATAGTAAAACGATAATAATTAGGCTTAGTTCGAAATATATAGACCTGAAATTGTTTTAAAGTGTTTTAAAAATAAAATTTTATGTTGTAGGTTGAAGCTTATGTTAATAAAACTTATGTTGTAAGTTTATTTTAATTCACTACAATGGGTGCATAATCATATTGTTGAAATTCTATCACAGTTTTTGTGTAAATTTATTAAAAAACAATCCGAAATGTTTTATTTTCAAAAAAACTAACCTAAAATTATTATCGTTATGACCTACCAAGAAGATCCGGTTATAGGAGCTATGAAAGTTAATAAACAGCAGAAGACAAATACAATGGTGCGCATCGTAAGGGTGGGGTCAGTGCCCCTCCCTACGAAACCATCACACCCTGGCACACACTCAACTACGCTTCCTCGCACAGACTGAACCGGTGGCCGTTACTCCAGCCGCGGCGCTCCCGTGTGTGTGCGCGCGCTCCTCACCCCCACCCGCCCGCAAACTGTCCAACATATTATTTTATTGCATATTAATTGATTTTTAATAACTATTAATTTCAAGGACATGACATATTTATTAAGGCTCTGTTGAAACGAGATAAATTGAAACGGCCGTCCACGGAGAAGGAACGTGGAAATGCTGCACTTACTTTCTTGCATTGAAGTAGCCAAAATTTTTGTTGATAGGGCTTCAAAAGTGAGCGTTTATTGGAAACGGATGTTTTATGGATGCGAAAAAACGGAAATCTGGTTGTGGAAAATCTTATTTGTTTAATTTATCCAAATCGCTTTTAAGTAAATATTTAAAACCTCGAACGAGTGCGATAAATCATTTCTGCTCTATATCTGTACAGGGAACTCACTGACAATACAATCATTAATCAATTTCTAACTTTCCGATTAGCTGAAATTTTATGCGCTTTCAGGCAAATAGGAAAACAGCTATTTTTGATCGGTAACCCTAAGAGGGTTGGAAAAGGATTAAACCCGCATTTTTCAAAATACGTTTTTCGCTTTTAATAAAGTTTTACTAAGTGTTTAAATAGTTATACAGAATTTATAGAACGCTATATACTAAACAAATTAATTTGTAATTTATTGATACAAATCGGTTCTTGAGATTTGCATAAAAGTTTGGTTATGTTATGTTAAATCATTGTTATGTCACAGCAAAATATCAGAAAATAAGTACCTTTAGAATACTAAACGGAAGTAAAATTCTGTTTCACCTGTCATTCCAAAAGAAATAAAAAGGGTTGCAACTCCTATTGTAAAATTTTTTTTTTTTTTTTATTTATTCTAAAAATGTAACATTTCAGGTTAACTTGAAGTATATGAGCTTAATTAACCTATTAAGCTCATTGTTTGTCAATAAAAGGGAAGATTAGAAGTTGGTCTAATTGGTCAACTAAGCCCCGCTAAGTGGTGAAAAAGGGCCTAAACCCGGAACTGATTATCCTACTTTTATTTATACCCTAATCACCATTTCTCAACTTCTCACTCACCTAGAAAGCAGTAACCGGGTACGCTACTGCCGTATCCCTAAAGAGGATGATAAATTCAGTTTAACACATCCTTCCCAAAATATCTTTTTCAATCTTAACAAAGTCTCAGAAAGGTGACATTCAGGACCCTAAACACATTAAGAGGTGATTCCTGTTTCACCTGTCAAACCCTAAGGAGTAGAAGAAGGTTTCAACCCCGATTGTAAAACTGTTACTGCTTGCTCCATAAATAACATTGCGGATGAAATCCTTATCAAATCTAAAATTAATTTGGCAGTGGTAAAGCAGGACTCCAACACCAAATTTGAATACATATTTCTAATCCTAATAACTAATTTGAATTTTACAATTGTCTAGAAAGTCTAAATTTCGTACAACAAGTAGGTCAAACATAAAAAGTAAGATATTCTTTGATCTGTCGTTTTTAGGCGACGAACAAGGGGTACTGACTCTTAGTGAAACTATGCCTAAATACTCTTATTAAGACAGAAACGAGCACGGAAAATATGATTCCGTTACACCAGACGTTACAGTAGGACTAAGTGAAATGATTGCATGTTAGGCAATAGGCATATTGTGAAAAGCAACAATATGGGAAAGTTTTACTTTTTTAATTTTACTAAACTAATTTTTAATGAGATTTCAACAAATTTCTTTATACGGGTTGCGAGGGTGTATGAAGGGCATGAACATCTATGGGAGGGACTTTAGGCTTCGTGAAGCCCAAGAACATGCTACAGATCGCGAACAATTAGGCTACCTCTTTTAGTTTTGATGATATCACTGAATTGATAAGAATATTGTTTTGGGGGACGGGTGGGTCCGCCGTCCCATACTATTTTTTTCTGTGTATGTGTGTGCGTGCGTGCGTGCATGCGTGCATGAGTGCGTGCGTGCGTGTGTGCGTGCGTGTGTTCGGATATTATATAACTTTTAACAACAACTCACAAAATGTGGTGATACGTTCAGAATCGGCGCTCATTTCAATGTACCGGGTTTGGCGCTTACCATGATGGCAGCTGCAATAGCTTGATCAGGGCAGAGGATAATAACCAGTAATAAAGAGTATACATTAGGGGTTAAATATTTTTAATGTTTAAGAAGAAAATAATGTAAATAAAAGCTCCAACAACAGTACAGAAACGTATAACTACAGTTCTTTGGCCACGCCATTAGGCTTAGAAGATATCAATACCGAAAAAGCTGCCTATTTTTTTGAAACCGATTCGTCAGATATTGCTCAAATTTTGGTCCTATATAAAAGGTTAATATTTCAATATAGTTTATCAAATTTGGAATAAAAACATGAAAAAATCCAGAGTCAATTGAAAAAAAAATCTAAAAACGCTTAGGAGTCTTTTTTCCTGAGTACTCCTAAAAACGCTTAGGAATACTCCTGAGACATCTTTTATTAACAATTTTAAACACTAATTTTACTTACACTTAACATTTATACTTAGCATTTACACTTTATAACAGTATTTAACACTTACAATTAACATGTACACTTTACACACATGTAACACTTACATTTAATACTTACACTTAACATTTATATTTAACACTTATACTTACCGCGTACACTTAACACTTATATTTAACACTTACACTTAACACTTAGACTCATAGCACCAAAATTTGATGAACCAATTTTGAGAATTTAAACTGATTTTCAGGCTATTTCAATGGCTTCTGAACATACATTTTTGAGGCGATAATTTAACGACCAATACGTTTTGTTTGGGTACTTATAAACTGCTAACCGAGCTTCATTCTGTTGAAATTTTATTTTAGAATTTTAGGTAGGTAACCTAACGGCCGGTGTTTTCGCGTTTTTTCTAATTAAAGCCAAATATGAGAGCCTCCAACATGGTTATTTTGAGCCCGAAATTATTTACTCTAAATTATATCGTAATAGTTTCGAGGTCATGGATATTTATATTTACGTAGATTGCTTTTTCTTATTTCCTTCCATAATGTTATTATATAATTTTACTATCATTATAAGTAAACAAGTAAATCTCTTTTAATCATACGAATTCAGTGTTGATATAGTTAATTAATTAACGTTTATGCTTATTATACACGTTTAACTGATCGAACGTAAACAGTAGTAAAGTATTATCTGATTGAACAGTATTAATTTGCAGTGGTTTTATCGTTATCATTGTATTTTTAAGTAGATAGTCATACGGCCCGTGTTAAACGCGATTTTTCCCGGAGACGATATCATTATCTTTGCGGTCGAGAATTGATACACAGGCTTACCAACATTATAAAAAAACCTTAAGATCCGTGTCTGAGAAAAACGGCACACATACATAAACATTACAAAAATTTATCGTTCAATATTACAGGCTACAATGAGAAAAGTGTAATGGAAATCGTTAGTGCCAATTTTTTCTAAATTATAAAAAGATACCGACAAATAAACAAACCACACCCACTCCAATCCAAAATTGTTCAATTACTTTAGTCCCCGGCGATTTGCACACACAGACACGCACACGCACGCACGCGCACACACACACGCACGCGCGCGCGCACACACACACACACACACACACACACACACACACACACACACAAATACAGACAGACCTCCGAGTAAAACCACTTTTTTGGACTAAGGGAGATCCACAAAAATCTCAAAATCGATTTTTTTCACGGTCACCACTCTCCTTGTGTAAAAGTAAAAATTCGTTTTTGTCATAATTAAGGCTTTTATTAGTATGCTGGCAGATAAAGTAGGCGGGGCCTAATCAACCAATCTGTGACTTACTGCTAATTGACCGCTCCTAACAGCCAATAATGAAGCCGTGTGTTTAATTACTATTATTAAATTTCAGATTTTACTTAATGCAACCAATTAAAACAAACTTTTTATAACTGCCAATTTCTTCAAAATAATTGCGTAAGCTTTAGGAACGCTCAGGTTCTTAAATCAGCTGTTGCAGACGCTTCTCTACACTTGAGCTGTATAGTATGTAGTATGTAGTTTACAGCATCGGCTCCTTGAAAAGCTTGTGCTATATTTTCGCTTAATTTCCGGCTCAGTTAAGATGATTACAGTTAAGTTTTACGGCATTTAAGCGTATTGTTAGTAAGCTAATACAACACTACGGCCGCCCCAATACCTCATTTTCCAATAGAAATTCACTGATTACAAGATATGCCACGCTTCAAAATGTACCCAATATTACTCATCCGAAATATAAAAGTGCGGAAACGACGGAAAGTTACAAAAAGGGAAATTAAAAGTGCCAAACATAACCTCAAAGTGACTAACGTGCTTATAACAGTGAAAACGATAAATTTAATGTGTGTTATTAATAAATAAATGTGTGCAATTAATAATTAAAGGAATATAATTTTTATTTTTCTTAAAAAAGAACCCCATAACCTAAATCGACTCGGCTGTTGCGTGTTTAAATACGGTGACGGACATTAGCACGCCTGTTGTAACGAAACTGTAACGTTTCTCTGTCAATTTCACAATTATTATCCCATTTAGAACACGAATACGATTGTTTAAAGATGTCGTGATTAATAAGAAATTCAACAACACTACCGTAATTCCAACTTAAACTGACAAAAAGAGGCAAATCGCGAAGTTTGCAGTTAACGGCAGCCATTTTTTCGAACGATGTTTTCAGAACAAGAACTTTCACTATAATAACTTATTTATTATAAAGTCCTTATTAATCTAGTGAAGCAAGATTATCTTACAAACTAATCATACAAGCAGATCCATGTAAAGTGAACATGCAATTACATTAATGCAAAGTAAACGTCAATGACGTCAGAATATAGGTTAGTAATAAATAGCTAAAAATGTAATTTCTTGCGCGTTTACTGTAATAAATGTTATCTTCTGCGCCTTAATATGGCATGGAAATGTTATAATACATAACACAAGCAGAAAATTTGGCGAAATAATGATTAAAGGCCCTTTCGTCCATTTTTATGTTCAAACAAAATTAAAACGGTTACATATTTAAAGGTGTCCACAGGCTGAACTTTCATGAACATATGTTATGAAAAAAAATTACAAAGCTCTTATTGGTAAAAATATTTGTTAATTAACTAAAAATAAAAATCATATAGGCCCTATCATGTTTTCTCTTCCTTTATATTTTAATTGTGATAATTCGTTCGAAAACACGACATAACCTAAAACTTATTACAATCTATCCAGCTGTAATGAAATCAGCTGATCGTCACAAATTAATTTAAAACAACTGATCTTTTACTTTAACTACCAATATAAAAATTTAATTAACGATTCATTTCATATATCTACATGGGTCAAACTTCGTAGTTTCCGTAGTTTAGTGGTTATCACACGCGCAAACTCCCCGGTTCGATCCCGGACGGAAACACAGGCAATTGTAATTATATTTAATTTAATATGAGACTTGTGACACAAAAAATATACTATTATGTATAAATATAAATTTGTACACTCGCATAGCGCAAAATCTAAGATCACAACCAGCCCTAAACATGATACATATTACAATAATCCCTTCTTTTCCTTTTAGTTAGGAATCCGTGGCAACCACTGTTTTAGAAGTTCCCGATTCTGTAAGTTCTATGTGAATACTTGAAGTAGAATATATCGAGTATCGAATCTTAGGAACTTTGAGCAAAATAAAGCTAATACAATGACACAATGATACTTGTTGCGAACAAGCCTCTTAGCAGAAGACTCTTTCAAGATGAAGATGACAGTCTACCTTGGGGAGGAAGCTAGGTGGATATTGTTGCCGGTATCTCTTTGTAACGGCAGCCGGCTAATCCTCGAGGGTCACCCCTCCCCGCTGCTCCGACGCGGCCTACCCCGGATCTGTCAACAAAAACACCCTAACATCTGTATCTTGAATGCGATGTGTTTTTTTTTTACTCTTCGCATCCAAGGCGAACAATAAAGGTGTTCCTTCTGCCGAGGAACAGGGTAGAATAAATATTTAGTGGGTTTTTTGAAGCCGTCTGTGTAATAGTGCATTTTGAAAAGTTAGACAAACATTTAAACACTGAAAAGCAAAGTAATGGATATAACCCACGGACCCACCGTATAGTGCTTAACATTGCACGCTCTTAATTGAAATTAAATTCTTAGCTCATTTGTATTGGAAAGTTAACTTTAGAGGGGCAATCATGATAAAACCCAGTCTTGGGACTTCGAAATGAGCGCCGATCCTGACTTCTAAATCACTCTTTCGAGAGGTGACACGCACGCACGCACTCACGCACGAACGCACGCACGCACGCACGCACGCACGCACGCGCGCGCGCGCGCGCACACACACACACACACACACACACACACACACACACACACACACACACACACATTGCTCCTGTAATATTGTAAGATATTAGCATTTTGGTTTAATAGAGCGGATTAAAAGTTTATGGAAACCGACGGCCAAATAGAATGTATTTCCATTGACTAAAGTTTGTCGACGTTACACATTACTTTGCTACTTGTTACGATAATATTACGACTGTTATCTCATTTTAACAGGCTTTTATGTGGGAACGTGGCCAACTTATTACATTTTGTATCTATATTTTGTTTTTTATAGAAACAGGAACAAAATACATAAAATATGCAGGCTGAAACACTGACCACATTCCAACATAGGCTACAAGACATTCAGAATTAAATATCAAACGTAATATAATCTTTACAAAATACGAAGTAATAATATTGGTCTTATAGAGTTTAGATTCAATATGGCCGATAGTGTCCACAGAGGATTAAGGAGTAAGACGGAAAAAAGAAAATAAACCTCGACCACTAGGCGGATTATTTTTTTACAACAAATATCGACAAGAATATTTTTGCCGTGAGAACATTTTTTTAAAGAATTTCACAGCAAGAAATTTTCTGCTCTTTTTTTTTTTTTTGAAAACGTAGGGGAAAGTGGGGGATACGTGCGCACTTAAGCGAAAGTTTTTTTGTAAATTTTTGCAAAGGGCAAACTGAAGACTAACCTATACAAAAATTTATAGCTGCAATTCCATTGTCTATAAAACGTAAGAGTAATTCAAAATATTTAATAACAGGCTCAGTATAAGCCCAAGTCTAAGACACTACCAAAGCACACGTTTTGCCGAACGTCGGGTAAACATGCGCGAAGGGTAGGGTAATTGTACACATTGATATCTGTACGGAACGAAATAAGATAGAAACATTTTTTTCATAAAGATTATATTCGATATAAAAAGATTATATTTATATGATACGTTCTTGGCTACGTTTTAACATACGTTTTGTGAACTAAAATATTGAACATAGTGTAAGTTGTAACATGTTACATAGCCTAACTCCATCCTTGCAGAGGTCACAGATGTAATCTTTTGCAGTATCACTCGCGGAGCAAGCCGCGTGGTACCACTTGCCACACAAAGTACCACCTATACCACAGTTCTTTTTCTTTTCCATGGTCTCCACATAGGCCGCAAATTTCGTCATCACTTCCTTGTAAAGCACCAATGTCGAACCATTTCTTGTCGATATCATCGAGCTCATCATCATTGCATAGTGCTGTTATATCAACATCTGAATCGTCTGATTCTTCTATAGGCCTAGCCTTCTTTTTATTCTTTCCCTTCTTTAGTGGCTGTTTCTTACCCAAACTCAGCTTATTATCTTTGTTTTTCTCAAGCGTGTTCTTTTCCAACTCTTTTTTTTTTTTTTGTTTATTATCAAAATTTATAGTCTTAACAACTTTCTTTTTCTTCTTCTCAGACCTTTGTTTTTTCAACTTTTCTTTTTGTTTTTTCTTTTCTAAATTTAACTCAAGCTTTGTTTTCATGGGGGTGCTGGTAAGCATTTCAGAGTGTTGTTTTTCTCTTGCCTTTCTTATTTTAACACCAGCATCGGGTTTCTTTTTTGTGATTAAAATTGACAAATAAGTAAGAAATTTTTTATGACTTCCAGAGCATATTCCTGAGGATGTTGAAGGTAGGGAATCATCAAAAAGCCTAATCAAAAACCGGCGCCTACTACTTTCCTCGATAAGAACAAAGGCACATATTCTTTAAGTTTGAGTCTAAATTTAACCTCGTTGGATTTAATTTATCCCGCAAAAGTTATAAACACATATTTCTGTTCACTAACGTTTTGTCTGTTGGCAACACCGCTTTCAAGTATTTTATGGAAATGCTAGTAGTTAGATTAGTTCGAAATTATTAGTGATAAAATGGTGGTAGATTTTTACAAGTACAGTGTTTTTGTTATCAAATATGCATTGTGCACTTGTGAGTTGATTTATCGGTATCAGAATTTTAGTTTGTGGAGTTTAATGACAGATATGACAGTAATATATAACTACACTTTGTGTAATACACCCTATTTTTTATACGTACCCAAATGTGTACACAGTACGTTCGGGGCAGCGCTATTTAATAGCCATTGCTGTACATACACATTTGTGTACATTGATAAAACATTAATACTATTTTTTTCAATAAACATTACAACTACTAATGCATTTTATTGATTTGAAGAAATAATGTAAGCTATATGTTAGATTCAGATACACCAACGAATATTGCAAATAAGGTGGATTTGATTTTTGTTATTGTCCAAAAATAAGTGACTTAAAAAAATATTCGACAAAAACTTTCTTTAAATCAGATTTTCAGTTCTGTACACATATGTGAACAGTAACTTTAACATTAATATTAACATTAGCCCTTAACCTTTAAACTGAAATAATCGCAATACGCAGCTCTGTTGTTGACATGAATGAAGCAAATTTACAAAAGTGTTTTTTTTTTATCTTGACCAATTTTATATAATCAGCAATAATATCTTCATAAATTAGCATTTTAAAGATTTTTAAGTTACAATGAAAATACGAAGATTAACTTTGATTGCTGTCAAATTAAATCTCTTAATTTCAACGGATATTAAATAATAATTTTTAAAAGTGCAGCCATTTTGAAAACGTTGAACGAATTTTGATGATTAACAAACTTGTTTAAGGTATTACGAAAATTGATTTTTGTACCAAGTTTAAATCAATTACAATCAGACTAAAATTGCGAACGTGAGCGTGCTAAAAAACACACGCAAACGCACACACATCCCCGCAGGGGGTGCAGACTAACTGCACCTATTGAGAGGATTTAGACGTCCCTCGCGGTACCCGAGTCTAACACACACTTACACTTACAACCATTACACTTAAGACTTTAACACTTTACACTCATACTTACATTTTGGGTCCCGCAGGGGTGCAGACTAGCTGCACCTATTGAGAGAATTTAGACATCCCTCGCGGTACCCGAGTCTTACACACACTTACACTTAACAACACTACACTTACGACTTTAACACTTTACACTCACACTTACATTTAGGGAGGCGATAATAGCCTCAATGTATTTTTCGCCTTAAAATAACACACACAAACACACACACACACACACACACACACACACACACACACACACACACACACACATTTTTTAACAACACATTTTCAGAAGATTAGGTTCAGAGGTTAGGCTTTAGAGTTTAGGATATACCTCATTTCAAGGTTCCGGTATGAGTCTTACCATGTTGGGAGCTCAATTTTCTAATGGAAATTTACTAATTAATGAAAATCAGTTGCAATAAGTACTTTTTATAATTTTATAGTACCATTAGGAACAAATAAAAAAGTGTTTCAAGATTTCTAAAAATGGATTAAATAATGTTGTCGTAGAAGAGAAAAATATCGCAATATACAAGCACATCTTGCCGTGTAAAAACGCTCGCGCAACAGCTGCGTGCCGGTTATAAAGCGAGTGTTTAGTTTGGTACAATTAATAAAAATGTGCCTTCAAACTACTGTTTGACGAACAATACGAACACTAGCGTGGCCTGACAGGACAGAGTTGCTTTGTTTCAAAGACCGCATTCCTTCGTTCAGATTTTATCCAGATCGCTAACACGTTGACGTTCCCAAACATCGGCTCTGGGTATAATACAGAGATCCATTGTCCTCTCCACTACCTTTAACATTCGAATCATTGATTCCTCTTCTTGCCCCATCGTGCATATCTTTCTTTCAAAGTTTCACTTGGGCTCTAAACTGTTTGTTTAATAACTGAATACGGTGTGTTACTTTACTTTTGCTTCCTGTAACGTTTGCTTCATAAATAAGCAAAATATACTACATACACACACACACACACACACACACACACACACACACACACACACACACACACACACACACACACACACACACACACACACACACACACACAAGCAAGTACGCATGCGCACACTTTATTTTTCTCGTCAAAAGTTTCATATTAAATTAATTAAAATTAAAATTGCATATATGCCTGGGGGTCCAACCGAGGATTTTGCGCGTATAAGGCGCGTGTGATAACAGCTTCCTTATGGAAACTACGAAGAGTTTGGACCGATATGAAATTAATCGTTAATTTAATTTTTGTATTGATAGTTGTAGTAAAACATCTGTTGTTTTATATTAATTCGTAACGAACAGCTGATTTCATTGAACAGCTGATAGGCTATAATTTGGCGACATTTTAGGTTATGTCGTGTTTTTGGTACAAACTACCGTAGGAAGACAAAACATAATGAATGTTTTTTTATTTTTAGTTCAATAACATAAACTTTTCTCTAGTTTTCCGTCATAATCAACATTAAAATCAAACATACTGACTTTTAAAACTTCCAAAATGCATTGGAAATACGGAAACTCACCTTCACCGCTGTCAAATTTAATTTATTAATTTCAACGAATTTTGAAAATTCAATTTGATAGTATATGCAGTTTATAACGGCGATCTCGATGATTAAAACAGACGATCGAAAAATATTTTAAGGCGAAAAAAGTAAGAATTTTTAAAAACTTAAAATGGCTACGTTTTGAAATTGTTGAATGTATTTTGCTGGGGTAAGAAATTTTTCCAAGCTTCTTGGTTTTATATATATATATATATATATATATATATATATATATATATATATGACACTTTTTTATCCTCGAAAAGTGAATTAGAGGTAATGTGTCTTACCAAGATTATAGATTC
Source organism: Callitettix versicolor (assembly GCA_022606455.1). NCBI lineage: Eukaryota > Metazoa > Arthropoda > Insecta > Hemiptera > Cercopidae > Callitettix > Callitettix versicolor. The sequence goes on from CM040190.1 coordinate 80,698,198, forward strand.
AGTTCCTGGTTTTCCAAGTGGGATTAACAAATATTCGTTAACAACTTTTAAACATAATACCATTAAATCTTTTCTGTCAAAAATAACGCATTACGTAACTGCTTCTCGAACCCACAAACGTAAGGTGCGCAGTTCAGAGACGCAGCAGACTTCAGGTGCTTCAGTTACATACACTACCAAACCCTATATAATGTAATAACATATTGAGTTATTTTTAATGAAATAGACAAATCAGGACTGAACTGTTTATCGGGCGGGTGCGGAGCGCACACGTGCACGCTGCCGAATTTGGCGCTTAAGGAAACACGTTTAGAACTTAAAACTTCCGGAAAAGTTTAAAAAGCAGTAAAACAATGCCCCTATTAGGTGAGCATGACACTCGCCAGCTGCTGCGTTCATGGGTTTTTGACGAGCGTTGAAGAATTTACACCGACCTGACTAAACAAATCAAAGCCACTGCAACGTCGAGGCACGGTAAATATGCGCTCTAGGTGAAGACAGTTACACAGAATATTGTGCCTCCCCACAAACAAATTAGTGGCGTGCTTTGGTTTCGGACACGAAGCCGGTTGTTTTCAGTTTATCTTCAAGACAAACATATTTCTGTTGTAGTTATACAGTATATATTATTATTATATATTTTATGTATTATTACTCTAGACATTCCGTTCTGTTTTGCACCGAAAATAAGGATCTGCGTTCTTCAAACTGCATAGGCCTATATAGGGTACCTTCAGGTTTGTCAGAACACCAGGTATGATCTCACGCTTCATATTTTCCATATTAAGAACTGATAAAGGTTTGAAAACAAAATTCCAACAGCAGTATAAAGTGACTCCGTGAGAGCACAGGTAGATGTGACAGAAATAATTGTGTGTGTACCAAAACAGCTGATTGCTAAAAAAACATTGTTGAAAGTAATATTTAAATTATTACCGCATCCAATATTTAAATAATTATTGACCGAATCATTTTTGAAAGTAGAATCGGTAAGACAATACAGACCAGTTCTAATATGTAAATGTTATTAAATAAAAGACTCTGCCTTTGGTAAACAATAAATACTCTAGCCTAATTTAGGTATGTAATGTAAATCCGGTTATAGTAGGTTTAATTTGTAAATATTTCAATAAGGTACAACGTTAAAATTCCGTCATTAATTTTATACGTCATAGGTTTAAATACGGAAGTAGAACAAAGTAAGTCCTACTGTATTAAATAACCTAAATATAACGAGTAACTGTTTTAAAATAAATAATAACTTCTTGCTGTACATTGTTGTATATTATTCGTTTTTTCCAATTAACTACGAAATAACGCACGGGCCCGCTACTCAAAAATTAAAAGGAAAGTAACTATAAAATATTTGCCCATCCCAATATCAACTTGTCACTAACTAAACATACCATTTCTGCCCGGCAATTCTTTCAGCATCCTCTTTGTCATGTCCAGACAAGTGTGAACCTGTCCTGTAGCCAGCCTCTTGATGGCTTTAAACAACGTACACATCGCCTGTCAGACCCATCCTGCCTATGCAAATCTCTTCTTGGGCAATGCATACATCGGTAGGGAGATTATAAAGAGATATTGTCTCTTCGAGACGGACTGACTGCGGACCCTATTCACAAGAGGTTATTACAGAAATATAATACAACTTGCACGAGAATCCTTTTAACAGGCTTGCACACAGATTGGAAACACATTTGCTGTGCCTAGTTGATACAAATTTAGGGTGTTACTGTGTGATACACTTGCCCGCTCTGCTGAATTTGTGCAAGGCCTCGTTGGTGTTTTTCGAATATTTATTTCCTTAGGCCGAACACCGTGATCATCGTTTTGTTAGCTTTTCAAGAGAGAGAAAGACATTTTTGGCAAGTAAATAGTATTTTATCTTTGAGGAGCAATACTGACCTAAGAAATAAATAAATCGTTAATTGAAATGCAGTTACTAAAGGAAACACACGGGTTGGAATTTAATAGGTCGGGCGTGTAACTAACAGAACTGACACTATCACAGATAATCTAGCCTTGTGTTTTCATTTGAAAGTGTGGTGACTTTATGAACTGGACAGTTTTTCAGGTGGGCGAGTTCTTGGCGTTAGGCGGTTGTTTTTTTAGCACTTTTTTGTATCAAGAAAAAATACAAAATTGGGATATAGCGGAATATCACGTAACAAAGGCTTCACGCTTTATGTAAACACAGTATTATAATTATTGAAAACGCGCATTGTAGGTCAGTGCTATGGTTTTTGCTTACAAAATTGAGAGAGGCGATTTTAAAACCCGTCACCATTTAACTTTTATTTATATTCTATACTTTGTTTAAATTTATGTATACAATGAATTTCTATAATAAATATTTATAAACAATAATAAATAAAATATATATAATATAATAATAAATAAAGTGACACACACACACACACACACACACACACACACACACACACACACACACACACACACACACACACACACTCGCACGCACGAAATTAAATATAATTTTTTTAAAGACCCTCAAAAAATGATCTAAATGTTACTTGATCGAAGCGCATTTCAAGGTGCATTTGTCCAGGTCAGGGTTTTACCATAATGAGCTCTCTAGTAGCATATGTTTTATTTGAAACTTGTTTAAATCTTTATTTCCCATTCGGTCATTATTATATATTCTATCATATAAAATTTTATATATATATATATATATATATACAGAATAATTATATAAATATACAGAATATATAATTATATTATATATTCTATCATAATTGTATGTCTAGTTGACCTAATAGCCGGGCGCAGAATACAAAAAGTTAGACGTTGATGCATCCAAATTGCCGATATTGCCCCTGACAGAAGTCATAATCCACAATTAGTTACAATATGTCGTAAACTGTATTAGTAAAGTAATTATTGCTCCGATTGTACAGAGGAGTAAAACAAATACTTTATTCCACACATTTAAATAAATTTTGTAAAAACATTGCACAACCTTTCTACCACAATTAGGTTGTTTAAAACAGAGGTCCAAAATGAAACAAGTAATTACATAGAAGATACGTTTTTTTATTTTTCACTAAAACTTTTGCCATCTATATAAATCGGAAATTGGTAGAATTTTCAAAATCGGTTGATTAGAGCTCGAACAAACAAGAACTGCGGTCAGAGTTTATTTTCGTTTTAGCCTACTAGCTCATTGTACATGTGTTTCTTGATATCACTTGAGTTCATATAAGCAGCATTTAAATACCATTTAAAAAATTGATTTTTAAATAGCAGTGCTGACATGATGGAAGCGGAACTTGAAAATGTAACAGTATCACAGTATTTTCTTAAATTACTTTTTGAAAACCGAATTTCATTTTCACAAACTGTAGCCTATTGAAATCTGCATAAATTAGTATTTTCAATTTTCATTCAAAACATGAATTACGTTAGATTCTTTTTCGCATTTCTAACGGACAAACGCTAATTTATGCAAGTTCGAAGGCTGATTATGGTAGTAAAATCACATTTTCAAAAAAACACTTTAGATAAAAAGTTACGAGTTGGAATGATCGCCATTTTCAAAACGGTTGAACGGATTTTGCTGGGCTTGTGACCTTTGGCAGTTATTGCCGAAATCGATTTTTGCGCAAAGTTTGAAACCACATTATCTGGAGAAAATTGCAACACAAGTGCAAAGCGCGCGCACACACACACACACACACACACACACGCACACGCGCGCTCACACGCACACGCGCGCTCACACGCACACGCGCGCACACACGCACACGCGCGCGCACACGCACACGCGCGCGCACACGCACACGCGCGCGCACACGCACATGCGCATGCGCGCACACACACACACACACACACACACACACACACACACACACACACACACACACACACACACACACACACAGCTACTTCTAAAAGGTATTCTAAATATCAGACCAGAATATGAGCTTATTTTCGGTCCGGGTCTGGAACTTACCGTGATGACTGTTTTTCAATGTAAATTCTCTAATACAAGAAGCTTTAGGCGCAAAATCCGATTTGCCTAGGCCTATTAGATTTACCGTTTCCTTTCAAATGAAGTGCGCACTTTCCTTAAGGCCGCCAGACATGTGAGAGTATTTGCGCGATTCACTCCGGGGGGAAGGGGTTTGTTTACCAAGCGTGTCGTTAATGCCCGGCGACGCCTGCGTTAGGCGATTGTTTCGTTCGCTCTGCTCTGCTCTGTTCCAAATGCCACCATGAAACTTCTGATAAAGTGTGCAGTCGAAATAATTATTATCCCGTATAAAATTGGCCAGACTTATTGTTGCGCTAAATAGCATGTCGGCCGATGCGCACGCACCCTTTGTCTGTAATTATCCCACGCCGTTATATAACTGGTACGGAACGTAAAAACATTTGTAAACTTTACGCATGCGCATACAAGTATATGACGCCATTGTTGAAAGGTGTACGCCGAATTATCGGATTAATTTAATTTGAAGCCGTTTAAAATTGGAGCGTTTCGGACGTTTGTGACCTCACGTTTTGGTTGTTGGTACAAGCCAGCTGAGACTAAGGGTAAGCATTTACAACGATAATCGATATTCAGGATTTACAACCTGTATTCGATGTTTTGCACAGTGATTCTGAGCTGAGCTTCATGTCATCAGTATTTAGGCCTAGTCGCTTAGCAGATACCTGACACACCGACCAATCTGATGCCACCGTAGAGGGTCAGAGGTGATTGTCTGCACGTTATTTGTATACTCTTTTTTGCATTTAACTTAATTAACTGTTTTAAAACTTTCGCAATCATTCAAATCAGGGTGCCCGTGCAAAATGTCTCACTATGAAAGTAAACACAACCTTTTGAATAAGAGTAGTCGTTGGGGTGAGGGCGGTAGTTTGAAGGAAGGGAATACATGCTTAAGAAATAAATCGAAAAGCGATTTTTTGAAATAATCACAAATTTATGAATCATTGCAGTATATATATTTCAATATAGATAATTGTTTTTTAATAGCAATTTTACAGGGCATTACAGTACCTCGTTGTAAACAATATTTGATGTAAGAATGTACTTTTTTATTTTATTTTCTGTAATGGATACAAACATGTTAGTTGCTTTAGTTACCCTTGGAAACCTGCATACAATTGTCCGTGAGTACAGACGGCATTTGGTAAATACAATCCTGCTCTTTGAAGTGCTTGTCCCTACGACTTGTTTATAGTCATAACAAACGCAATTTTAATAGGTAACTATCTTCTAGTCAATTGAAAAGGTATGCTTGATAACCTCTAACTGATTTTGTCTTTTAATTGTACTTCGTATTTTAAGATATCTGTATTAACAATAGATAAATGCACGAAGGAAGGAGAAATCACAAATATATGTGTGTAAAAACAGTGTCCAAAACATGTGTTTGGTATTCGAAATACTTGTCCCGGCTTGTACGACTGTCAGTAGGGCCACATAACCTGTAAGTTTAATGACTTTTAAGTAAATATTGACATTATTTTAAGCACTTATGCAAAAAAAGTGGCATTTGTCATGGGATTGTCTATTCGTGAATAATAAGTTAGCTTCGTAAAATATACAAAATATTGTCTGATTTGTGATGTCGCGCATGCGCATCCATGCGCGTTTTGTCTATGACAGTTATGTGACATATTAATAAAACATTGTTATTTATTAAATTTAGGTTATGTAATACCATGGTATTACTTACAATAGTATTACTTTGTTCTACTTTCGTATTTCAAACCATAACCTATAAAATTAGTATTCTAACATTGTACATTATTGAAATATTTACAAATGAAACCTCCTGTAACCTGCATTTCCTGCCGCAGTATATAGGCCTAACAGATGTAACCTCACTTATCGCAACTTGCACTTTGCTAGCGCATCTGGAGTGTTTCCTATCGCCAAAGAACACCAAAATAAACAATCATATTTCAGTTAGATCAAACAACACTTCACATTTATATTTTGTTAGTATTATTAGCGAGAATGAGCTATTGGAGCGCTGTCATGGTAAGACCCGGGCCCGGGACTGTTCTCTAGGGCACTTTTTGCGGTGTCGTTAACATTTACATACCAGCAAAATACGTTCAACCGTTTCGAATCTTTGGAAATGCGTGAATGTCTTAAATCATTTTCGAAAAACCGATTTCACCACGTAATCAGCGTTACGAACTGCGTAAATCAGCATTTTGGTCTTCAATGATCCGTTGAAATTACCAAAATTTATTTTGAAGGAGGTTTTGAATCGTTTTCGAGTTTTCAGTGTAGTTTGAAATGTTTAACATATGAAGATAATGTTCCTGATATATATGAAGCTGATAGTCTAACCTAACTTAATCTAACCTAGGTTCTTCTTAATATTCGTAAGATGGTGGGATCAGAACGTCAAAACAGATTACAATTAGAATATGCTTCTGGAAATTCGCTCCCATTACAAAATAAGTATGTGCTCGTTTCTTGATTTTTAAATTTTCTTGAGAATAGTGTTACTGCTGAAACATTATTTTACCATAAATGTTTATTTTTTAATCGGTTTTGTCGCGCATTTTAGCAATAATTCAAAAAAATATTTTTGAAAATTTGATCGCGTACAATCACCAATTACATTTGGTTACCAAAATTACTGTTACTTGATTTTTGAACGGCTGTTATTTGACATTTTAATGAGATATTATAAAACTAAGTTAGCGATCGAATCGAAGAGGCACTGGTTCATTCGATTCGGCCTTGGTAACAACGCTACCAGAAATACCCGCTCAGGACACAATGTAGCTCGCGTCGACACCTCAGCGCACTCGCTGCGCTCATCCATCAAGGTCAGACACTGGCCATGTTAACAAATGCGCATTTTTTACTTTTACGTTTGCTTTATGCAGGACGGCGTATCGGGAGCAATGTTTTTGTCGAAGTCCGTAGCCACGAATTGATTTATTTCTCCGCCAGCTTCCCTCCACAACTACTGTTTAAACATTTTATTAAGCATAATATTTCTTGGCCGTTGACATTTTAATCGTGTATTGTAAGGAAAGCCATTGTACGGGGCGTGCAGTGACGCGCCGAGAAAGAATTTTAGCGCGTTACGAAATGTGCACCGATCTGACGATACGTCCACAAAAGAAAAACAAGGGACGTCGCGTAAAAATGGCGCATTGAAAGTACGGTAACTACCTTCCACCGAAAAATCTCAACGTTTTTCTAAAGTATGCAAGTAGCAGGCAGGACGCGGTAAAAAGAAGGACGAAGGAGAATGTCTCTAATTAATCTGTTTGAGGACGAAGCCGCTACACTTAGGCCTACGGTAAAGAGTTTATTAATGGGCAACAGGAAGTTCAACTTGAAGTCACGTGAGAGTGTTATTGGAATGCACGAAGTGATTTTCCTTCACTCCGAAACTGCACACTGTCAAATCCAAAAGTACACACTGAAATAGTGCGACAAAACATTATTAACGATATGAATGTATATTATTGCGGCAGCATCTGTTTCGCTGTTGTGATGGAAGCAAATTTCTAAAAGTAATTATTTCGTCTTGCCCACGTTTCAAAATTCTTATTTAATCACGATAAACAACATTAAATCTGTGTATATTTGCGTTCTAAAATTTCAAGTTGCATTGGAAGTTGGAAAATGAACCTCGACCGCCGTCAAATTAAATTTCGAAAATTCAAAACGACGATTTTTACAGTTTTTGACGCTGATTACGATGGTGGAATACGATTTTCAAAAATATTCAAGACAAAAAATGTTATTAACTTTTAAAGATTTAAAATTACCACCTTTCTGCAACTGTTGAACGAATTTAGATGTTTAACGAACTAGTCCGGACTAATTATCAGAATCGATTTTTGTGACCAGTACGAATCGAATATGCATATATATATATATATATATATATATATATATATATATATATATATGTGTGTGTGTGTGTGTGTGTGTGTGTGTGTGTGTGTGTGTGTGTGTGTGTGTGTGTATTTATAAATTTAAATTTTAAAGTATGGATCTTACTATGATGGCCATCCAAAGGCTGAATAAAAAATTCTATAGATACTACAGCATTTTAAAAAAATTCCAGTTTCACTATTAAGTATTAACTGAATTTAAAACGTTTAGAAAGATTCTGGTATGAGCTGTGAGCAAGGTGGACTAACACAACCGTCAGTCGCTGATAAAACACACACCCGCTACCATAACTCTCCGTCTCCGAGGGTGATATGTAGGGCAGGCTACCATGTGACGCCTCAAGGTCACCACACAATGGACAGACAGACGGACAGACTTGTTTTGCCTTTCCTTTCCTTTTCTCGGACTTGGACGGTAAATCCGAAATCTATCAAATACTTGCACTCTTCTGCGTAACACTTGAAGAATGCAACCAGTAGGCCTAGGCTGAACTCGAGGCAGAAAACTAACGAACGTGGTTTACATGTTGTGTGGATTTATATTGGAAAGTGAGCTTCTAAAGCGGCCATTATGGTAAGACCCGTACACGGGACATTCTAATGAACTCCGATCCTGAACTTTAAATTTGTGTGTGTGTGTGTGTGATTCATGTTCAATTTTTGGTCCGATTTGTTTCACACTTGGCACAAACATCGATTTGGACAAGTTACTTATTCAGTAAAATCCGTTACCAAGTTTCAAAATGGCGGAAATTTCAAAAATTAAAAAAATCACTATTTATTGTTTGTAAAGTTCTTGGAAATGTGATTTCATAGCCGTAATCAACGTTAAAAATCAAAATCAATTCAAAATCAGTTGAAATTAAGTAAATTTTTATTTTTGTCGGCCGACAGGATTCACTTTTTGTATTTTCAATTGCGATTTGAAAGTTTAAGACGCTAATTTATGCAGATGTTAATGCTTTTATGGTGGTGAATGCAGTATGTTTAAAATAATCCGTAAGATAAGCAAATCACCGAAAGAACATCGGGCCTTAAGACGTGCTGCACGTTACTGTGTATGAACAATCGGACGCCAAATCCCATTTAGAAACTGGTTTCATTCAAATTTTGTTTTTATTATTTTGAAGATTCGTTGCGTGCAGCGAGCGTACAGAATGCGCCACTGTATTGCTTTGACCACGCTTTCTTTGTTTTCTTTAACTTTATGTGTACCAAGTAATTCCTTTGCTTTATGGGAGCAAGCACCTTGCGCTTGGCGTTGTGTGGGTGGCGCGCCACTGGACCCACCGTGTACGCATTATTGTTTACAGTTCTCTTGATTCGCGTATCAACTTAACAGAGAACATACTCGGAACTCATTGGAACGCAACCGTCAAACCTCACTCACATTTAAACAGGTTCATTTTAACAGACGACATTCTCTTTCTTAAAATTGATATTTTTTTACCCACTTTATACGATAACACAAACAGTTGCAATCTGTACCAATCTCGTGGCTTTGGCGTCTCATTTTCTCTTTCGTCCACGTGACGGTTTTTCCTTAGAGGTACAGGTGTGTTGGAAGTAGGGTTACCATCTTCACTCATGCTTCCATTCGTTATATTGTTGTTTAGAAATAAACTAAAACACTGCTCTTTTCCACTAGGAAGTTATGCACACACTGGTAATACAATGTAAAAAGACTTAAACACTACAACTTTAAAACAAAACACAAAATAATGAAGCTAAAACTTAAAAATAACACTCAGCTCTTGAAAGAATCTAAACAACTAACCCCAAAATGGTGGATGACAGTGTTGCCAAAAACACAAAAAGAAAATATTCGGACTTACCAGCATTTCTCCCAGGAACAAGGGGACTTAACAGATTTTTCCCCAGGATGTATTTTTGTTTAAGTATCTCGAGACTTACCAGATTATTCCCACTTGTGAATAAATAGAAAAAAACGTTCGTTTTAACACTACAAAACTGCATCAAAAGCCATAAATAAGAAAAAATAAACTGACCTGTTTCCTTTCCTGGACCCTTCAAATATCAGTTTTATAAAACTTAGAACCTTTATTGGTTTTAAAAAAACACTTGCGGAAGAAAATTGTACTACAGATATATGCTACCCATACTACACTGGTAATTCACACTTTAAAGACATGTTGCAAAAATATTGTTAAATAGACAGTGCAGGAAAATGCAGTTCGATTTTCGGTATGTTTTTTTTTTTACCAGAACGCATTATTTCATGCCCAAAAGCAACATTCAAAAACGTAAAAGCGCTGAAAGTACGATAAAAATCGAAAATAAATGTGACCCGCATAACCTCAAAATTGCTACCGCGCGGAAGTAACGTGTTCTTGATCTCTAAAACAATAAAAAACCATTATTTAAAAAAATACTGCCTAACTGACACGGTTGTTGGGTAAAAACCTAACTGACATGGTTGTTGGGTAAAGAACCTAAGTGACACAGTTGTTGGGTAAAGAACCTAGCTGACACGGTTTTTGGATAGAGAATCAAACTGACACGGTTGTTGGGTAAAAAAACTAACTTAAACGTTTGTTGGGTAAAGAATCTGATACGGTTGTTGGGTTAATAACCTAACTTACACGTTTGTTGGGTAAACTACCTGACACAGTTGTTGGGTGAAAAACCTAACTGACAAGGTTGTTGTGTAAAGAAATTAAATGACACGGTTGTTGGGCAAAGAATCTAACTTACACGGATGTTGGGTAAAGACCTAACTGACACGGTTGTTGGGTGAAAACTCCAAATAATTAAAACAGACCTTTTTAACATTTTCACTATAAGAACGAACAAAATAATGCGTATTAAGTAATGCCTACTAGAATATGATAACGCGCATGAGCAGTAAGTTTGTGTAGTAAATGTAGTGTGTTCAATGCAATGTAAACAGCAACGACGTGACAATATAGTTCCTTAAAAAACAGCTAAAATTGTAATTAATCTTTAAAAACATATTTTCTGCTTATGAATACGTGTTAATTGGATAACAAGGTATGTAATATAAGTGCATAAATACCAAAACATTCAACTTCCTCACATTCAATTATCGCCTTAAAAATCCGGTTGTGAACCTGTCTACTAAAAAATGAAAATTCTTACTTATTTCAAAAATTGATTCATCAGGTTGGTCAAGTGTTAAAAATTTTTACGTTTAGGCACTATAAACGTAATCAGTCCTTGGTTTGACCTTTAAAAGACGGTGTGGACTCTAAACAAAATCACGAGCTAACTCAATAATCATAAATTTTCACAAAGAGGCTGGAAAATAATGTTTGACCATAATGAAAAGTTAGTTCCGTTAATTAAGTGCATCATCCAAAACAATGAAGATATAAATCTTCCAAAGGCGCCAGAAACATAATTTAGACTTTTAGTGTTACAAAATACCAACGCCCAACTCGCAATCCGTAACGCTGTATAGTTGAATCACTTCGCAGCCCAAGTGGTAGTTCGACTCTATTTCGGTGTCAGCTGATTATATGTCATCGATTAGGCGAGTTTACTGTTGCAGGGCCACCTGGACAAAACCCGCCCGGGGCGCTCCGCGGGATGAAGCCATCACATCACGGGCGGTCTGGGGGCGGGGCAGCGTAGCCTAGCGGTGGTACTCTGTAATTAGTAGTACCGCAAGCCGACACCAGATCGCTCTCGCCCACCACACACGGCTCCCGCCAGCTAGAGCAAATTGTGAAAAACTGAAAATCAATTAGCCTGCTGCACTGATATCGCCGACGAAAATTGCGTGAATATTTTTTTGCTCTTTGAAAATACAAGCGAGGAATGTTTCGATTATATTTCGCGTTAAAGCCGTATCGATTAATCATTGAATGTTGAATGTTAATAAATACTAGAAGTAACGCCGTCTTCATTAGTTAACGCGGGGATAGCGCCGCTGGCTGAATCTTCACGCTCTGATCCGGTAGATCTGCTTTAATAAAGAATTACTTAATTTAAATTTATATAACTTTCTGAGCGACTCATAACTAGAAGATGAGTTATGGCGACCGAAATCCAATTCGCAGGTCAACCTCACTGAATTTATCGTTCACAACAACACACTGAAATACTTCAAGGGTCGGGGAAACAAGGAAAAGTTAGACCTACTTTATTTTACACGCATACCAAGTCTAAATACAGGTAACGTAATGCACGTGGAAATAAAGTATACTTCAACATTTCTTGTTTTTATGACTTTTTTAAAATGTTGATCTATTGTTAGTAAGCAAAAAATATGGCAATCGCTGGACTGACCGCTATAAGTAAAAACTTCAAATACTTAATACCGATTAGTAGTTTATACTTATGTTTGATTATATTACTGTTTCTAACTTGTGCTAAAATATGCGGAGTGCTCACTTTTCTAGTAGTTATTTTTCCGACGATTTTGGCACTGCTAAAAAGTTGTTTGAATGGCCAGTATACATAGTGCTGATCTTGGTTAGTTCTCTTAAAATGCAAGAGATGGCGTTGATTCATGTGATATTACTTGAATAGTTAAAAATTATTAAGTAGGTATTTATTTAATTAAAATAAATTTATTACTGATAAAAATTAAAAAAATATTTTATCAATTCTGCTACTATATATTCTTGCCCTATGTCTTTTTCTCTTCCATATATACTACGCTTAGCTTCTTGCGTTACGGTACAGATTTAAATAACGAGTCGGCGATTTGTTTTTCCATGTTCCCTTGTAATTCGCATGTACAGAAATTCTGACACAACGCGTCTAAAGAAATACTCACTTCATAAATGAATCGGAAATCATTTCGAATCCCCGCAGGGGGGTGCAGACTAGCTGCACCTATTGAGAGGATGTAGACGTCCCTCACGGTACCCTAGTCTAACACACACTTACACCTACAACACTACACTTACGACTTTAACACTTACACTTACATTGAGGCGATAATATCCTCAATGTGCTTTTCGGCTTAAAATAACAACAACAAAAATCTTGGTACGCGAGGAAATAAAGTATGTCTTTCGCTTTTTTTGTTTTCCCGACTTTTTAAACATGTTATTCTGTGGTTACTAAGTAAAAATACACATTATTACAACACAGCCACCGGACCACAACACAGCCGCCGGACCACAACACATCCACAGGACCATAACACATCCACAAGACCATAACACATCCACAAGACCATAACACATCCACCGGACCACAACACAGCCGCCGGACCACAACACAGCCACAGGACCATAACACATCCACAGGACCATAACACATCCACCGGATCACAACACAGCTACCGGACCACAACACAGTCACAGGACCATAACACACCCAACGGACCACAACACATCCACCGGACCACAACACAGCCACAGGACCATAATACATCCACAGGACCATAACACAGCCAACGGACCACAACACAGCCACCGGACCACAACACATCCACCGGACCACAACACAGCCACAGGACCATAACACAGCCACAGGACCATAACACATCGACCGGATCACAACACAGCCACAGGACCATAACACATCCACCGGACCACAACACAGCCAACGGACCACAACACATCCACCGGACCACAACACGGCTGTTATGGTGCCACAGGACCATAACACATCCACCGGATCACAACACAGCTACCGGACAACAACACAGCCACAGGACCATAACACAGCCAACGGACCACAACACAGCCACCGGACCACAACACATCCACCGGACCACAACACAGCCACAGGACCATAACACATCCACAGGATCACAACACAGCTTCCGGACCACAACACAGCCACAGGACCATAACACAGCCAACGGACCACAACACATCCACCGGACCACAACACAGCCACAGGACCATAACACATCCACCGAATCACAACACAGCCGCCGGACCACAACACAGCCGCCGGACTACAACACAGCCACCGGACCACAATATAGTCGCCGGACCACAACACAGCTGCTGGACCACAACATAGCTGCCGGACCACAACGCAGTCGCCGGACCACAACACAACTGCTGGACCACAACACAGCCGCCGGACCACAACACTGCCACCGGACCACGTATTTAAATATTTAGGATTATGACCTAGTTTTCGGTCTAGTGGTCTATTTACTCACCTCGTAAAGGCTACCGCGATTTCGAAACCTTATTGTTTTATCTTCATTCCTTAATACAAAATGTCAAATCCCTCTGTCGTGGTCGTCACAAAGTTAAAAAAACATTGAAAACACACGTCACAAACGTAACACAATTATACGATTAAAATACACACGATAAAATTTGGTTTAGCCAAATGATACGTGCAACTCGTATATCTACATTCCGGACTCAATGACAGAGGGATTTAACATTTTGTATTATGGCCTGAAGATGAAACAGTAAGGTTTCGAAACCTCTGTAGCCTTTACGAGGTGAGTAAATAGACCACTAGACGGAAGAAAATAGGTCATAATCCCTACAATTACAAAAACGAACAGTATATGGAAAAAAACGTCGTTTGTGACTGCCAAATAGGGATAATTATCTTAATTTTTGTTACGTAAAATGTTTGCAAACTAAAATATTATTGATGATGCTTGTCTGATGAAAGTACTTATGACGAGATGTCGGGCAATAAACGTAGAAAGTTTTTAACTGGCGTTCACTTTATGGTGACTGCAGAAGGCCGTGTTCCTCCGCGGTAGGAGAACACCGCATACCAGCGCCGCTAACCGCCTTAGCCTATCTGTTATCGGATTGTTTAAAGCTCGTAGCTTTCCTTACGCGTTATCTCCTACTTTCATCTCTCGCTACTTTACGAGCTCCGTTTTTCTCGTAATGCGATTCAAGTAAACTACATCTCTCTGGCGCGGCTGTTTTGCCAGAGAAATCTTTAATCGCGGCGATTTTCTCTTCTGCACTGAGCTCGATGCACTACGAAGTGAAGCGAGGGAATTTCCACAATCAAGTACACAAAATGTTTGTGCTTCACAACGGCATGGAAATGAACAGTGACCGTTGTAACATTTACGATTATATCGTTTTCATTTAATTTTTTTTTTTAACGTCCGACTATTGTGCACACTTGGGCTAATGCAGACGACGGGATGATTTATAGCGTATGAAAATGCCAAGCCCTGGCCGGGAATCGAACCCGGGTCCTCGGGGTGAAAGCCCGGTATATCGACTAGGTCACCGAAGCGGCCTAGTTCATTTAATGTCCGCACGCAAAGCTAAGCTCGGGAATACGAAATATACTTTTTTTTAAAAATATGCGCGTTGCATCCTTTTCATTGTTTTTGGAATTAAAAATCTTATCTTTACGTTATTTGTTTGTTTTTAAACTTTAAAATTGTTTTATAATAAAAGCGGGAACACGAGTCAAGAACACAATTATTATATATCAAGGAGTCGTGCACAGCTGAATGTTATTTCGAAAAATCATTTGTATTCTTTGGTATAAAAGTATAACCAGTTACTTACTGACGTCAAGTAATCTGACAAGGTAAATATTCTTATTGTCAGGATAAAGTTTAACTATTTGCACAAGAAAAGCTGAAAATGAAAGAAGGATAAAGTTTATTTGCACAAGAGAAACTGAAAATGCAGGAAGGATAAAGTTTATTTGTATAAGAGAAACTGAAAATGAAGGAAGGATAAAGTTTATTTGTATAAGAGAAACTGAAAATGAAGGAAGGATAAAGTTTATTTGTATAAAACAAACTGAAAATGAAGGAAGGATAAAGTTTATTTGCACAAGAGAAACTGAAAATGAAGGAAGGATAAAGTTTATTTGTATAAGAGAAACTGAAAATGAAGGAAGGATAAAGTTTATTTGTATAAGAGAAACTGAAAATGAAGGAAGGATAAAGTTTATTTGCACAAGAGAAACTGAAAATGAAGGAAGGATAAAGTTTATTTGTATAAGAGAAACTGAAAATGAAGGAAGGATAAAGTTTATTTGTATAAGAGAAACTGAAAATGATGGAAGGATAAAGTTTATTTGTATAAGAGAAACTGAAAATGAAGGAAGGATAAAGTTTATTTGTATAAGAGAAACTGAAAATGAAGGAAGGATAAAGTTTATTTGCACAAGAGAAACTGAAAATGAAGGAAGGATAAAGTTTATTTGTATAAGAGAAACTGAAAATGCAGGAAGGATAAAGTTTATTTGTATAAGAAAAACTGAAAATGAAGGAAGGATAAAGTTTATTTGTATAAGAGAAACTGAAAATGCAGGAAGGATAAAGTTTATTTGTATAAGAGAAACTGAAAACGAAGGAAGGATAAAGTTTATTTGTATAAGAGAAACTTAAAATGAAGAAAGGATAAAGTTTATTTGTATAAGAGAAACTGAAAATGAAGGAAGGATAAAGTTTATTTGCACAAGAGAAACTGAAAATGAAGGAAGGATAAAGTTTATTTGTATAAGAGAAACTGAAAATGAAGAAAGGATAAAGTTTATTTGTATAAGAGAAACTGAAAATGATGGAAGGATAAAGTTTATTTGTATAAGAGAAACTGAAAATGAAGGAAGGATAAAGTTTATTTGTATAAGAGAAACTGAAAATGAAGGAAGGATAAAGTTTATTTGCACAAGAGAAACTGAAAATGAAGGAAGGATAAAGTTTATTTGTATAAGAGAAACTGAAAATGCAGGAAGGATAAAGTTTATTTGTATAAGAAAAACTGAAAATGAAGGAAGGATAAAGTTTATTTGTATAAGAGAAACTGAAAATGCAGGAAGGATAAAGTTTATTTGTATAAGAGAAACTGAAAATGAAGGAAGGATAAAGTTTATTTGTATAAGAGAAACTTAAAATGAAGAAAGGATAAAGTTTATTTGTATAAGAGAAACTGAAAATGAAGGAAGGATAAAGTTTATTTGCACAAGAGAAACTGAAAATGAAGGAAGGATCAAGTTTACTTGTATAAGAGAAACTGAAAATGAAGGAAGGATAAAGTTTATTTGTATAAGAGAAACTTAAAATGAAGGAAGGATAAAGTTTATTTGCACAAGAGAAACTGAAAATGAAGAAAGGATAAAGTTTATTTGTATAAGAGAAACTTAAAATGAAGAAAGGATAAAGTTTATTTGTATAAGAGAAACTGAAAATGAAGGAAGGATAAAGTTTACTTGTATAAGAGAAACTGAAAATGAAGGAAGGATAAAGTTTATTTGTATAAGAGAAACTTAAAATGAAGGAAGGATAAAGTTTATTTGCACAAGAGAAACTGAAAATGAAGGAAGGATAAAGTTTATTTGTATAAGAGAAACTGAAAATGAAGGAAGGATAAAGTTTATTTGTATAAGAGAAACCGAAAATGAAGGAAGGATAAAGTTTATTTGTATAAGAGAAACTGAAAATGAAGAAAGGATAAAGTTTATTTATATAAGAGAAACTGAAAATGAAGGAACGATAAAGTTTATTTGCACAAGAGAAACTGAAAATGAAGGAAGGATAAAGTTTATTTGTATAAGAGAAACTGAAAATGAAGGAAGGATAAAGTTTATTTGTATAAGAGAAACTGAAAATGAAGGAAGGATAAAGTTTATTTGCACAAGAGAAACTGAAAATGAAGGAAGGATAAAGTTTAACTATTTGCACAAGAAAAAATTTAATGAAGGAAGTAGTATATTTTAATTGTATTTTAACTTTATAATTTAATAATTTGAGTCACATGACCGCGGTGGATGTTGCCGCACTCAGTTGTCACGCTCTTTTTTAATGTGGGCTTAAGTCTTCATAAAATTTGTGAATTATTTTCTACTTTTTATTTCGTTAACTTGTACTGTTTATTATAACTGTCATTCCTAATTAGTACAGAACTAGGGCATTTTATACAAAATTGTATAAAACACATTTTATGGTAAACACCAATACGAACTGTAACACTGTATGGAACCTAATAAACTTACAAATGTATTTCTAATGTCGACTAAGTATCCTCTGTACGTGTATTTAAAAGCAAAATGTTTACACGCGTAAGAAAATATTAATCAGTTTCCGTTCCAAATCGTAAACTTTTTCTATTCACTTGTACTAGGGTGTTTTTTTTTTAATAGGCAAATAATGATCTGAAATGATGTTTTGTAGTTAAACAACTAAGTCAACTACAATTGATATATAGTACAATAGAGGAACTAGCGCAGTGCCTTAACCTGTTGCTCGATTTTGTGACAGTAGTTCATTAATTTTTTCTTCTATTGCTTAACGCCCATACTTTATGCCAGTTAAACTAATGAAGACAAAGGATCAGCATTAACGGTAAGGGAAAAGCAACGGGAGTAACTGCGGCTAGAACTAAGAACCTTAAGTTGCGCAGTTTAGAGACGCAGCAGACTAACCGGTGCTTTAGCCACATCGACCACTGTCTCCCCTGGTTCATTGAAAATGGATTTTCCTTTAAACATTTTCTTACTGTACGAACTGTGTAAATCGAAAGAAAGGTGTTTTTAGTTTGTGAAAAATGCTCATATTTTACTGAAAGTGATAATTGTGTGATAAGCATGTCGGGCATGGCTAAATAAAACTTCAGAAAACCATTCGAAATTGTTGGACGACTATTCGTGTGACTTCTGGTGGTGCAAACGACTTCCAGAGAAAGCGAATCCGTTTGAAAGGATACGGCAGGACATTGCTGATTTTTGGTCAGCCCGATTGTCATTAAGTTTTCACACTTATATTTGGGTGACATTTGTTGTGTTATTAGAAAACTAATCTGAAATGCCTGTTTTTATTCGTCTTCACATACAGTTTCTATCACCTCGCTGTACAAGTGAATATAGAAAGACGTTTAAGCGTTGGGGGCATGTAACGGAACTTGACCAAAATATTTTTTGACTGCGATCAAATTCGTATTTTCTTGTAAAAAAAATTACAGTAAAAATAATTGTTTACGTAAAAATACTTCCCTAATACGTGAACGAGACTGTTGCTTGCAGCGACTATTTTTAAAATATTAAGTACAGTTCTGGTACCACGGAAATCGGGGCCGACTCCACACATACGCGCGCGCGCGTGCAACTGTCGATACTCGACTGTGGGAGCTGAATAAAAAAAGTACACCCGCTTATCAATCTTACAGCGTTTATCGTAAAAATCGAAAGTGGTAACATTTTCAGTTTAATTGAGAGAGCCTCCGTAAAACCGATGGCCCACAGATAAGCCCCCGCTACCCGCACCCGGTCATAAAGCGACCGTTGGTACGTTTTGGCTATTTACAGCTCCATAAAACAAATTTCTGGGTGGCCTTACACAAATAGGTGTTAATTGAGCTTCCTTACTCTCGAAACTTAACAATAAAGCTTTTACGGCGAGAATAGTTTTCAAATTTATTGTGTATTAATGAAGCGTCCGTGTTTGTGTACGTCCCTGCGTTACAACGATATAAAATAAATAAAACTACCAACCATACCAGCGGTCGTAAAACCGGACCTGTAGTTTTATTATTAAATGCGTTACAGATGGGTTTTAATTGAGAAAGGTTACATGAAAAATTGTCAGTCATAATTTAAAAATAACGGCAGTTGGCACGAATTCATATTTCATCGGTGCATTTTGTTATAATGCCCTTAGTGTGTAAACTACCTCTCTCTCTCTCTCTCTCTCTCTCTCTCTCTCTCTCTCTCTCTCTCTCTCTCTCTCTCTCTCTCTCTCTCTCTCTCTCTCTCTCTCTCTCTCTCTCTCTCTCTCTCTCTCTCTCTCTCTCTCTCTCTGCCGCCTGATGGCCTAGTTGATAGCGTACTGAACTTTCACCCCGAGGACCCGGGTTCGATTCCCGGCCAGGGCTTTGCATTTTCATACGCTATACGCTATAAATCATCCCATCGTCTGCATTAGCCCAAGTGTGCACAATAGTGTCCGGAGGAGCGGAAGAGGATCCATGGGGACAGGATGAGGGAGGTGTGGAGGATTAGAAGGAGCAAGACATGAGTCGGAGTGCTTTGCGTAATCCAACAGGGTCTATATGCAGATAATAATAATATATATAGGCTCTCTCTCTCTCTCTCTCTCTCTCTCTCTCTCTACACACACACACACACACACACACACACACACACACACACACACACACACACACACACACACACACACACACACACACACACACACACACACACACACACACACACACACACACACACACACACACACACACACACACACACACACACACACACACACACACACACACACACACACACACACACACACACACACACACACACACACACACACACACACACACACACACACACACACACACACACACACACACACACACACACACACACACACACACACACACACACACACACACACACACACACACACACACACACACACACACACACACACACACACACACACACACACACACACACACACACACACACACACACACACACACACACACACACACACACACACACACACACACACACACACACACACACACACACACACACACACACACACACACACACACACACACACACACACACACACACACACACACACACACACACACACACACACACACACACACACACACACACACACACACACACACACACACACACACACACACACACACACACACACACACACACACACACACACACACACACACACACACACACACACACACACACACACACACACACACACACACACACACACACACACACACACACACACACACACACACACACACACACACACACACACACACACACACACACACACACACACACACACACACACACACACACACACACACACACACACACACACACACACACACACACACACACACACACACACACACACACACACACACACACACACACACACACACACACACACACACACACACACACACACACACACACACACACACACACACACACACACACACACACACACACACACACACACACACACACACACACACACACACACACACACACACACACACACACACACACACACACACACACACACACACACACACACACACACACACACACACACACACACACACACACACACACACACACACACACACACACACACACACACACACACACACACACACACACACACACACACACACACACACACACACACACACACACACACACACACACACACACACACACACACACACACACACACACACACACACACACACACACACACACACACACACACACACACACACACACACACACACACACACACACACACACACACACACACACACACACACACACACACACACACACACACACACACACACACACACACACACACACACACACACACACACACACACACACACACACACACACACACACACACACACACACACACACACACACACACACACACACACACACACACACACACACACACACACACACACACACACACACACACACACACACACACACACACACACACACACACACACACACACACACACACACACACACACACACACACACACACACACACACACACACACACACACACACACACACACACACACACACACACACACACACACACACACACACACACACACACACACACACACACACACACACACACACACACACACACACACACACACACACACACACACACACACACACACACACACACACAGTGTATCCCACGAAGAGAAATACCTATTACGCATTTGATACTCCATTATTTTCTGATTTCCCCATTGATAATTTTGAAACAACACTACTAATTTTTAAATAATTACTACTAATATTTAATAATTTTTAATTTTATAATTTTTAAAAGAATTTAAGAAAAAGATAATTTTTAAAGAAGCTATTAGAAATGGTACGTGAGAATTTCATCTGGCTGATGTTTACAGAAACAAAATGGCGGTCAAAATAAATAAATTCCATCCCTCTTAAAAATCTCACTGTACTACAGTATTAAATCGGCGTTGTTATCAGTGTGTAGCTGTGGATGCTTTCCAGTTTGAATAGGTCTGATTTATGAAATGTTCATTGCTATTTAGTTTTATTTTAATTAGTTTGTATCTAATTAAATTTAAAAAAATTAGTTATTAAAAAAATAAAATTGTGTTAGAAAAAAATAAAATTAGTTCTATACTTTATTCTAAGTTTTCAACGATCCTAAAAATTCTTTGTGTAATCTAAAGTACAAAAATCGTCGATATTTCAAAATTTATTAAGGATTATTCGAAGTATTTTTTTTAAATTAACATTTAGTATTTTAAAATTTTAAGAATAGGAGATATCGCTTTTTCTTCTTTAGTGTTTACGGTGTTAAAACCACCTACGTTTTGGAAAATTTAGGTCAGCGAGACAGCTGCGTGCCAGGATTAGCGAGCTCACGTTTTCACTTAATCTAAAGAATCGCTAACATCTACTACCACTGTAGTTTGTCAGAAGCTTCTGCGTAGGAATTTTCAGCCTGCGAAAAGTATTCAATAAAAATCGTTTAAGCCGTTTTTTGATAATTTCACATTTCGTTGTGCCTCTCGGCAGCCACCAGAGCGATGCGAGGAGGTGCCAGTAGAGGGCGTGCTACGGCGTCTCGGACCGCCCAAGAAGTGGCTCGCATCGCCACTATAAATAATAACCATCCACCACTCATTAGCACTAAATAACAGCGTTCGGTCAGTCTCGCCCGGTCGTGTTTTTCGCACGCACAAACTTTTTACTTTGTCTCCGGGGTTGATTTAAGGGGTCACTACACACAGCTCGTGTGTACACGCTGGCGTGACGTATAATTTGTTACACTGAGATTTTGTAACGCCAAATTAAATCGCGATGAAAATTAAATGCAATAATTATATCAAAATATAAAAGTGAAATATACGGATTGGCATGTGAGATTATTTATAGCTACTATACACTAAGTTTTGTTGATTTATCGACGTTATACAGTCGGTAATGCGAGAGGAAATTTCATTGTCAATTTTTTTGTTGTCGTGTAATAAAAAATTGTATGACGAGATTTTTCGGATACACTCGTTGTGTTTTCTATATTATATATTATGTGCTCAGATTATTTTAAGGTAATTAAATTAGTGATTTAGAACAACATGCTCAATGAACTATAAGAATAATAATGACGAATTGTCGGAAAACTAAATACTTATACGTGAGGAGTGTACGGGGTATCTGACGAAACAGTGACCAGCGGTGGAGACGTAAAGAGAAACCCTACTGGGAAGAATGGAATAATCCCGGCACGCAGTTGTCTCGCTGACGTGATGGAAACGAATTACCAAAAGTATTTTTCTTTATCTAACACTTTGATTTCACCGTCCTAATCGGGATTAAGGTCTGCGTATTCCAGCATTTCAAGATTTAAAATCATATTTAAAGAACAAAAATGATTCCATATTGTCGTTAAATTTTTTAAACGTGACGGAAACGAGTTTTGAAAAGTAATTTTTTAATATTACCCACTTTATGAAACTTTCATTTCACAGTAAGAAAATATCAACATTTCAATCATAAGCAGTAAGAAAATCTGCATATATTGCTATTTTAAAATTTCAAATTGCATTAGAAGTTTTAATCTAATCGGACTTAAATTGCAAACGTGAGCGTTGCAATTGTGTGTGTGTGTGTGTGTGTGTGTGTGTGTGTGTGTGTGTGTGTGCGCGCGCGCGCGCGCGTGTGTATACATCGACGGTCGTTAAAATAGTTCATTTTCAAATTGAAACACGCTAAAAAATGCCCCACTATACAATAAAGTATGCCTAACGTTTACTTTGTATTTGGGGAATATTTTTAAATTGACAACAATTAAGCGTATATCACTTAAAAACGCTGAAGTATAAAATTGCTTCCGGCAATATTTTACTGCTGGGACAATAAATAGATGCGGTAAATTTCCCAGGATTTCAGCGACAAATCTGCCTTGATCCGGTGATATTTATCGACGACAGGTCGGGTGAAATGTTAGCGCGGAAAAAACGCTGCACAAATTATAAAAACGCGGTATCAAAGAATGCAGATGGATTAGAAAATAACGAAAATGACAGATCGGGGAGGACTTTGAAGTATTCGCGCTGGTTCCCACGCGTTCCCGGCTCTCAATTTCCGACCCCCGATCGCTTTCTACCGCGTTCATCGCTGTTTTAAATTACCCTTTACCGGCTCGGGTTTTTCTTCACGCGTGCACAGAATCCAGTCATTAGATTCCCAAGAAAACATACCACGACCAACTATTTCCTTACGCGAGAAAAAAGAGCTGAAAGAAATTTATAATTGAATGTGTAGATGTTTGACACAAACAAGCGTGTTTGACATAAGTACAACACCTTGTAAGGCTTAACTTGGGTTTTTTGTGGGAGCCGGACCGACGCTAACTTGCATTACTGGTTTGTCCCATTACGCAGCGGCTAAGAGAGATTTAGTCGCAACACAACACTTATTGATCCCGGCGTTAATGATCCACTGAACCGATTTGCGATTAGCGAGTTACCATTAGAAAATGTGCTATTGGAGCACTCATTAGAGTAGGATCCAGACCAACACGATCTGTCCCGTAATTTAAAACACTTTCTCGAGAGTAATTTATACACAATATCTCAGACGTTGTGTATGTCTGTCTATATACATATACACATTCATATACATGTACGTACAATATACAATATGCATATACACATAAATACATATATACATATACTTATAATTATACACATACATATACACAAACGTCCTCATATACATATTAATGTACATTATATAGTCTATATGTGTGTGTGTGTGTGTGTGTGTGTGTGTGTGTGTGTGTGTGTGTGTGTGTGTGTGTGTGTGTGTGTGTGTGTGTGTGTGTGTGTGTGTGTGTGTGTGTGTGTGTGTGTGTGTGTGTGTGTGTGTGTGTGTGTCTTACTCATATATGTATGGGTTTATTTACATGCGTTTTTTTAGGTTAGGTCAGTTTTTGATATTTACTAAATTCATTCAACTGACAGGTTTTGATTTGTTGGCAAATTGAAGTGTACATAATATGCTGGTTTGTTTAAGATTTTGTTTTGTTTGATTTACTGTTTTGCTGTACAGTTTTTAAATTCTGGGCCATCTTCTAAAGTGAGTTCATTATCCAACATAGTATAAGCCTATGCACATTTTTTTTTTTCATTTTCTTATAATTTTTGTTGTCATGACCTGGTGAGTGAATTTTTTAAAATATTTTATTAAATCAGTGCACATATTGGTAATTATAAAAACTGTGTATTACCAGACATGGTTTTATTGTACCCATTCAGAATATTTACACTTAATGGTACTGCCACTGACCAACAGAAATTATCATTTGATTATTCGTATAAGTCTAAATGCAGGGTATATTTTTACAAAACATTTGACATGCATGAAAAACATGTTTGATCATACAAAGTGACGTTGTTCCTATATAGTGAAGTGACTTGATCTGTTTTTTGTCGTTTGGTCAATAAGAAATATAAAATTAATTAGTTGAAATGCTCATTGTATTTTTCTGTAGACCATTGTATTATACTGTTAGTCTATAGACTACATAAATTATTTTTTTGCGAAATTTGAAGAAAAAGAAACTTTAAAAAGAAAACGCATTAACTATGTATGTTTGTTTACAAATAAACTCTGTTTCAGGCTATTTTCCATTCATTGTGCACAGTAAAGCACGAGCAAAATAGTGGTTGCAGATTTATTTAATGGCAAAGTTTCCTCCGGTCTCCGCTAGGAGCAGCACAGTAGAGCATGCAACCCTTCTTTGAATACCGAGACGAATTGCGCGGTAAGGCTGAATTGAAGATTTCCAATAACGATAAACAAAGTTTTTTGAACTCTTCATTACATTAATACAGAACCTAAAGTGCTAAATTTAACTGTTTGTTTCCCCTCTATCTGCCAATTTTGGAATCACTTTATCTACTTCCATTGAAATATAATATTAGCTATTGGAGTTGCCATCATTGTACGACTCAAACCCGGTAACTTGAAATGTACCGGCGCCGATCCTGACCTTAAATATAAATATGTCATTTCTGATTTTTTAGTCAAAACTTTTTGTTTTAATTTTTTTCTGGAAATCTGATTTTACCATCGTAATAAACTTGAACAAGTGCATTCATTAGCATTTTTAATTTTTTAAATCCGTTGAAATTTAGAAATTTGATAGCAGTCAGATATCATTTTCGTATTTTCAATATAATTTGTAAGTTTAAAATGTTAATATATGCAGATTTTAATGATTCTTATGACGATAAAATTTAGAATTACCATATGAAGCCAAGAAGTTTGAAATAAGTACTTTTGGAAATTCGCTTCCATCATGCCATCGATATAGCCGGGTGCTGTGGTTATTTTACATTTTAAATCTTGTCAGCGCTGTTCTGGAATTTAAGACAGGTGTAAACAAATCCATTGTAATAGTTCTGTCAACATCGTTCGGGTTCACTGTGGTCTCATTACAAAATTTTCCAAGAAACTATTAGGCGCGAGCTTCGGCCTCTTTGTTCACGCGTCGCTGCCACCCCGAACACCGATGAACGTGTCAACAATGTTGACGATATTTGTCAGTCAATCGGTCGGGTGCGCGCGCATCACGCTTTCAAGTGAACAACTCCGTAAGAGGGTTATCCCTGCATTGTTGCATTGTTGGGCTGCTTCAGGGCAAATCAAATCTGTAAGAATTAGGTTTTCCGGATTACGGATTCTTTGTTTGAAATTCCAGGCTATGTCGGACAGCTGTTCTGGTACAATGTAATAAATATATAGGTAATATCGTATAAAATACAGGTGTCCGGATAGTTTTAAGTTCTACGCACAAAGTGCATAGAAATAGGTAGGCATTATTTTTTTGAATTTCACTTTACTTATTGACTTACCCTCGCATGTTTTTCCTCAAAAACAGCGCTATAGATTTTGTCATAATATTGGAACATAAAATTTTCGGGCTTTAAAAACAATCTTTGGGAAAATTCTTTTTAATTATAAAAACGCTTCAACACCTGCCTTATGTTACTGCTAATGTTTAATCAGCTGATATAATAAGACTAAGTATCAAAAAGCTTTCTCAAAATTGTATTTGTATCAATGGAGGAGATTTTTCTTGTTTGTTTAGTAAGATGAGGAGAATATTGTACAATGAAATGAAAACAACAATCTACGTATATATACATCTTTTTTCGAAAACGGTTCTAATGTTTTTGATATAATTTTGGAATAAAACATTTTTTGCTCAAAAACTATTTTTTTGGATCTCATCTTTGGCGGAAATCGGTTTAAATTAGAAATAAAACGCGAATTACACCGGCCTTTATGATTATGTACTGAAAAAACTAATGTAAACTTTTTACACCAGTTAGGGCCTACTACTCTATTTACGTTCAAGCGAACTATAATGTCTACATTTTATTTAAAAGTAAACTTTAAACGTTATTCATCATCAAGTGCTGCCCTTTGATAATGCCATGCAAATGCAAGAACATTTATTTGTTATTTAGCAATTCAAAATGGCATTTCAAAGGGAATTTTAAACGAGCCGGCTAATGGAGAAAATCAATAGAGAGGCAGGCCTGACGTTGGCGCTATGGTTCGAAATCGGGAACGCTTCGTTTGAAGCAAAGGAATTTTAAACTGGCTGTAATTAAGTAGTAAATTTAAGTCATTATTAAATAGGCTATTTATGTTTAGGTGAGACAACGTCAATTGTTAGTTAAAACTGACTATATCGAACAAAACCACTTCAAGGAATTGAGATTTAAAACCATATCGTGTCCACAGACACATTTTCGGGGATTGTGCAAAATTGATTTCGCTTGGGAAAATTGTTGTTCAGTGAAGTTAAATTATATAGTAACTATGGTTCAATATAGTTAGAGCACATTTGAAGAACCCGAGTCTGGGTGTTATCACGATATCCGTTCCGATAGCTAATTTTCCAAGAGAACTTGTCTGCTGGATCAGTCGCACTCTAAATATGACGTTTTTTATTCAAAAAGAACCTTTATTATTTGGTAAAATAACATTTGATTACGGGTATAAATTAAACCACTGGCTTGATAACTATGAAAACGGTTAACGTTTTGTCAAAGAGTTAATTAAAAGATTTGTTTGTGGTTTTGGCAAACCCGTAAAATACAAATAAACGTGAAACACAAATGGAACCCCAAGTTCATTAACTAACGAACTGACCGCGGACTTGTCAGAACGCAGACCTCCAGTGATTCTTTAATTAATGCCAGCCAAATTTTGGGTTATTGTGGCGCCCCTACCAGACGTGCTCGGCTTATCGAAGTTGGTCATTTCGTTACACAACGTAACGTTTTTTGTCTTTTCTAAAAATCGTCCAGACAAATTTTGAGGATCTTTTCCGTTATACGTATACCAGAAAACTATACAACCATATAAACGTGAAGTTATTTGATTTTTGTGAAGAAAAACTAGTCAAGTGATTGTGAATAGTCATTTTAAAAGCGGTTTCTTTATCTCATCTATTGTTACGTCTGTTTACGCGATAAGCGTGTCGCCAGTGACAGTCTGAAACTTGTTCGAATCGGGGTCCATTATTTCTACTGGCCGATATTTATAGAAGCGAAGAAAACGCCATAAAAAATTTTCCAAGAGAAATCAATTTTGCATAATGCCCGAAAATGTGTCCGTGGACACGATATGGTCTTAAGTTTTGTTCGAAACATGAGTACCGTGAGTTGACACTTATTAAAACTATCGTCAACAATGGTTCTACTTTTCATTTGTTGTTGGTCCACGAAACTAACAAGAATAGCATTTTTGAAGCACGAACAAAAAACGAACCATAGAGTTTTAAAAACGAAAATAGAACAAAGTAAAGACTAATTAAATAACCAAAATATATACGAATAATCGAAAATATTCAATTTTGAAGAACAATTTGAAGTGAAGTTATAAGTGAAGTAAGAGGGCTGTCTAGGTATATTTTCTTTTCGAATTTGTTAACGTAACTTGCTGCAAAGTGTACATTAGATGTCACGACCTTTTAGATTAATGTTTTGCTTTTTTGTTCACGCAATGTTACCTGAATATATGCATAAGTATAAACGTACATACATACGTACACACATACATAAGTACACAGGTACACACGCCCCCACGCACACAAGCATACGTAAATACATACATACAAACATACATATATTCATACAAAGATACATACATACAAACAAACAGCCAATCAGCCCATCCGCCCACGCACACACACGAGCGCGCGCGCGCACACACACACACACACACAATTATTTACTATTTAGTTTTGTAATATGTACTAACTGTACAACAGTGACGTTTCAATAATGTTTTATATTTATTAATATAATATTTTAAATCTGAATATTTGTGTGTGTGTGTATGTGTGTGTGTGTGTGTGTGTGTGTGTGTGTGTGTGTGTGTGTGTGTGTGTGTGTGTGTGTGTGTGTGTGTGTGTGTGTTTTATTCAATCACGCCAAACTACTGGACCGAAGACCATATATCTGTTGTTATTCCTAGGTGGTCTCAGTCTCTTCTAACATTTTT
This sequence comes from Callitettix versicolor, assembly GCA_022606455.1. Taxonomy (NCBI): domain Eukaryota; kingdom Metazoa; phylum Arthropoda; class Insecta; order Hemiptera; family Cercopidae; genus Callitettix; species Callitettix versicolor. The sequence goes on from CM040190.1 coordinate 80,727,649, forward strand.
TTAAATACTGATAGAAATGGCACCTAAATGTATGAGGAATGAGTGTTTGGGTCAATGTAAGGTAGGCTAATGTGTACTTCGGCTGATGTGTTTGGTAATACTGTTTGAGTGGCTGAATATCTGTCCCTTTCATTTTAACAAGAGCTTTATCTAGTAACAAGTTCCAATTGTAGAGATCGTTTTTTTGGTGGTTCATTTGAACGGGATAAATCTGAGACGCAAGCAATACTTTTGACACTGTCATCACAATTACTAACTGGTACAAGATAAGAAGAAGGACAAGAAGACAACTCAGCTGATGAGTTAACGTCTCGTTTTTTTGTAGACTCTGTTCTAAAACTGTCTACAGTAGGGTGTCTACTTTTTAATGCAACCGCATGTTACTGGTATTATTTACACATTTCAGACACCATTTACACAAAACTATATTTTTCTGTTCTGTCAAATTATTCCCAAATTACTGATCTTTTTGGAGACATTAAATAAAAAGTTTAGGCTACTGAAAAAAGATATACTATTAAATAAAATGAAAAAAATCATTACAACACGTCCACTAAAATAACAATAACAGTGACTTATTTACACTATTTACTTACAGCATTATATTTATTTACACTATATTTAACACACTATTTATTTATGTACTCTGAAATCCCGAAATCGTACCATTATATTACAAGAATAACTTTAAAAAATCTTAATATCTTGAATTCACCACTCAAAGAGAGACTGCAGAATGCTGAATAATTGAAGAATACGTCTACTGGACTTACTTTGTGAACACATTCCACTATTTGTGAACACATTACCGTGTGTGTCCAGGAAAAGTGAACACCGAGCGTGCTGAATCAACTAAATAGGCTAACCACTACTCGACTACTTTATCTATTCAATGGAATTGGCGTTGCCGAGTAAGGATATTGAATCCACTAGTTTTTACGACTAGTTTATTCGATGTTTGAATCTAGTCGACTAGTCACTAGTAGGGATGGGCATTTCTGCTATTTTTACAAAATATCAACGAATTGTTTGTTGAAAAAAAAACCGTTTGGAAAAACAGTTGGAAAAAAACAGGTTTAGAAAAATGAAACTCGGAGTTGTATTAACAGCTAAAACATAAAACAAAAACGTTCCGTTTTCTAAGACTACTTTTTCATTCCCATTACCACCATGTCCTTAACTGTTTTTGGGTGTAAAGCATTTAGAAAAAAATGATCCTTATAAGTGTAGTAATAATTAAATATTAAATTACATTCTCAAAACGTAATATTTATGTATGCAATTTTATATTTACAAAATGCAATGAATTTCTAATAGAAGCATTATTTTTTTCTTACTTAAAAATTAAATAGTCCTTTGCATATTTACTGAAATGCAAACAATTTAGAATATTTTTAGTTGATTAAAAAATATTGATGATTGATAATAAATATAAAAAATACGTTTAAATAAAATTAGTTATGTATTTACAAAATGTGAGATGTTACTGTCATATCTTTATTTGGGAGAAAGTAGGTTTTCACTTTTCAACACTGAAAAAAGTAACCTTAATAAGTACAATATAGTAATAAGAACATAGGCCAAATGTGTTTAAATAAAATTAGCTCTATATAGTTACAAAATTATAGGTTATTAACATTAGGTTATTATAGGTTAATGATAGGTTATTAACGTTAGCATTAGCAAAAAAATAAGTTTTCCATTTTTCAACACAGAAAAAAAATATTTTTTTTCTGTAATAACATATTTAACAAAACAAATGTTTTTAAAGAAAATTTTAGAAAAAGTACTAAAATAACCTAAAATTATTCAAGATATATACAAGAGTAGATATTGTGAATTTAAAAAAGTCGACACATCCAATAAATAATTAAAAACTATGCACTTAATTCTAAAAACATAAAAAAGTAAAAGAAAACTTTCAAAATTGTCCACTAAATATTTTTAAATTTCTAAACACAAAGTAAACTACGGAGAAAAACTAATATAAAACACAATTATGGCTGTTTTTACAGTTTAAAAAATGTTTGAACAACAAATTTTACATTGAAAACTTTCAAACAACTCGCAACAAAATAGAGATAAAATTTGACAACGCCCAAACAGTTCTTACTTCACTACGTTGCAACAAGAAACTTTGAAATAGAGGGAAAAAGTATAACAGGTTAAAGAAAAGGTGTTTGCAGGAAAACAGTTAGCGGGAAAATAGCAGGAAAAAAGTTTTAGCGCTTGCGGCAACGTTCGAATAGAACGTAGGTGTTGGGGAAGTCCAAACTGCTGTTCCTTGTTTAACAAATCACGAACCAGTCCAATTCAAACTGCTTGTTTCCGTTTGGAAAAGCAACGGAAAAGCAACTGCTTGTTTCCGTTTGTTTTTCGTAAATAGAAAAACAGTTTGTTTTAACAGTTTGGTGTTTTCTTACCCACCTCTAGTCACTAGTCGGTTGTTTAAAGTAGTCGATATTCCCATCACTAGCCTAAGTGATAAACTCACTTTTGTTTGAGATGACGCAAAAAACTCCCTGCCGCGTCACTAGCGCAATCTGCTCGATTATCCGAGATTTCCCGGCTCACGTATGTTTAAACAGAATCGCACATTATTCTAAATTTAAAAACATGAAAAAAAAACAATAACCTAACAGAAAAATATGTACTAATTAAAACCAGCACAAATGCCGCTAACTAACAACAATAAAATCATAAGCCAAATACAATCTAAAATTGTACTTTAACTAAAATGATTTTTGTGAGAGAAACGCATCTATGAATCACACTGCTATACGGTAAGTAGACTGAAGGTCGGCGCCGGCAATGCTTACTGATTACTGCTGACATTGATAACACATCAGAACCTTGTTTATCTCTAGTGCATGTTTTTTTGAAACCAACTTATACTCTTGTGTTCCGTACTGAGAAACTGCACGCCTATATTGGGATGGCAGGAAAGTACAAAATGAACCTAGACCATAGTCGGGTTATTGATTTTAGAGGTGGGCGTTTCTGCTATTTTTACAAAACGTCAACAAACTGTTTGTTGAAGAAAAAAGCTGCTTTTTAAAACAGTTGGAAAAAACAGGTTTAGAAAACTGAAACTCAAAGTTGTATTAGCAGCTAAAACATAAAGCACATACGTTCAGTTTTCTAAGACTACTTTTTCATTCCCATTACCACCGTGTCCTTAAACTGTTTTTGGGTATAAAGCATTTAGAAAGGATAAACATAATCCTTATAAGTGTAGTAATAATTAAATTACATTCTCAAAACGTAATAATTATGTATGTCATTTTTTATTTACAAAATGCAGTAAATTTCTAATATAAGCATTCTTTTTGTTACTTAAAAATTAAATAGTCTTTTGCATATTTACAAAAATGCAAACGATTTAGAATATTTTTAGTTGATTAAAAAATTTGATGATTGATAATAAATATAAAAAATATGTTTAAATAAAATTAGGCTTATGTATCTACAAAATGTGAGTAGTTGTTACTACAACTCGCAACAAAATAGAGATAAACGTTGACATTGACCAAAGAGTTTTTACTTCACTACAAGCAACTTTGGAATAAAGTGAAAAAGCATAAAAGCAGATAGAAGAAAAGCAGTTAGCAGGCAAACAGCACGAAAACAGTTTTAGCGCTTGCGGCAACGTTCGAATAGAACAGTCCGTTCCTTGTCATAAACCACTCCAAATCAAACTGCTTGTTTCCGTTTGAAAAAGCAGTTTGTTTGTCGTTTATAGAAAATCAGTTTTTTTTTAACAGTTTGGTGTTTTCTGCCCCACCACTAATTGATTTAGAGGGTGCAAGAATGGATGTATTCATCACATATTGTTTTCTATATTAAGGGTGCTTACGTATAATATGTGGTACACATCGTAATTGCTACATCGAAGTTTTACCACCATTTTTTTTTGGCATTGGGGCGTCAGTAGGTCAGGTGCGTAGAAACCGATATAAACTTCAAATTTTTTGGCTCCACAAAATACATAAATGTATTATTACAGACGCATTTGACACCTCTGGTCTAACACAAATTTAATGTCATTTTTAATTTAGCACTCAAAACTCCTAAAAAATATAATTTATTATGTTTATATATCTTCTTGCGTTTTTGATTTCCCTTATTAAAATAATTAATAATTAAGAACCGACTTTTTAAGAGCAGTAAGTTATTCTAAATTCAGTTTATTTTTTTATATTAATTATTATTACTTGTATTTATTTATTAGACTATATATCTAAAATATAGACTACGTATACTGTTTTATGAACAACATTAAACTAAATCTCTCAATGTAGGATAAGAAAAAAATATAAAATAAAAGGTTATAATAATTGTAAATAACGTGTAATTTACTGTAGAAACAGTAATTTTGTATTCACTCTTTTATCCTTATGCGATCTACTTAAACTAACCTGCAAAATTGCATCTAAATCTTAAAATTCTTTATTTTTGTAAAACTCTTTGTTGAGGATTTTGTTTATTTAATAGAACTACTTCGATTTTCCTTGAATACTCAGTTAGAATGATTAATATTTCTATCTTTGGTATCACGATTAACAATTACAAATATTCAGGACAAAATTGGTAGGCCTAAAGATAATGTCGTTTAGACTTAGACTACAGATAGTTACTGCTTTGTGTGTTTTAAGATTTACGAACCACTCAGCATTTTTTTGCTTTGTTTTATAAGTAATGGTAGTAACCTATTGGTATATTTCGGCTTGACTGAGCATGCGCAGTAATATACTTAGTAAGGCCATCTACAACGTAGGTTTTTCTTTTTTTAACATTAATGTTTATCAAGGTGTTAACGGCCAATACTATATACAAAAACTAAACTATGACAAAAGTTTCATTATTACAGTTTCACTCGTACATGGAAAAAATGTGTATAATTTGGAGTTGTCCTAAATTATTTTTTTTTGTAGTGTAGATATAGTTAAAACATACGTTGTATATTAATATCAATTACGTCATTTTAAAAACATTTTTTTTAAATCAATCTTAAACTGATTATTTTCGTGTGAATGCTGTATGGATTCGTTATCACAGTCACGTAAACATCTTTATATTGTCATTAGATGTTAAAATTTTACGAATCAAATTCAGTTACAGTTTCAAACTAAATGTGTTTTGTCCAATATATGGAACCACTCTTTGCCTCGAAGTTTTCAGCTTGAAACGTCAGTACGATGTGAGTTGGGAGATCCTTTTTGTATTCCAAAAGTAATTTCAGCTTCAAGATAAAAGCTTAAGACGTTAGAACAAAACATAATATTTATAAACTGCTCCAACTAGTATAACGTTTTTTGAAACTGACAACAAAACATTTCCGAGAAGGTCAGGCTTACAAGTGTAATACGTTCTATAGTGTAGTCTACACTATTTACTTTCACATATAGACCATACAATACAGTTTTACTTTTAGTATAGCATATTATTGAAACACGGCTGTTTATTTCGATAGGTCGCAGCGTTACTGCTTGACGCAACTAATTAGCTGAACGAATTGAGGTCTCTCAACACGACTGCTCGGCATTGTCGGCATTTACCGTACATGCATTGACCGATTGTTTGGTACGAAGGTATATTTCATTTGGGCTTGTATAAAGTCCAAATGATGTATACGTAATATTTTTTCTTATTTACTTCCTTTTTAAGATGGCGGCATCTGACGAGTGGACATCCACTTTTAATCAAACGCATTGTTTTGTAATTTCGTACAAAGGCACTTCCATTATTGTAACATAGCCACCGGACCACATATTCAAATCATTAGGATTATGACCTATTCACTCACCTCATTAAAGACTACCGCGGTTTCGAAACTCTATCGTTTCATCTTCAGGCAGTTATACAAAATGTTAAATCCCTCTGTCGAGGTGGTCACAAAGTCAAACAAAACATTAAAACATACATCACAAACACTGAGCACAATTACACGTTTAAAATATTTATCATGAAATTCGGCTTGGCTAAGCTACACACGCGACTCATACGTCGTTCCATTCCGGACTGCGGAGTCTCCATCATTAGTAGCGCGCCCGTCGTTGTTATCAGTTACGGTGCGTCTGTTGGTTTTTGTTACTTACTCAAATCACTTATCGTTAGAGCCATGTCATACATTAAATTTGATTTAAATAAAAGTTTTTCATTGAGGATGTTCTGGGGGTCTGATTTTTTGCTCTTGTAAATCTCAAACTCTTCAGTCGCATCCATAATATTTCCATGTTGGTATGGATGTCTTCGAATTTATGGTTTTTGTCCATAAGATATTCTGCGAAAGCCCAGTTTGTCGATAATGCACTTCTGGGTAAGTGCTCTTTAAATCTTTTCTTAAAAGATTGAGATATCTGACCGATATAGAATGTTTCGGTTAATGTTTTGTTTGACTTTGTGACCACCTCGACAGAGGGATTTAACATTTTGTATAACGGCCTGAAGATGAAACGATAGAGTTTCGAAACCGCGGTAGCCTTTATGAGGTGAGTGGATAGACCACTGACGGGAATCTTAATCAAAGGCACTTTGTATAAAACCTGAAAAACATATGTATAAGATCCCCCTTCACTTCCATTTCAAGGTGGCGGGCTCTAATAAAATATAGCCGTCTGCATTAGCCCAAGTGTGCACAATAGTCGGACGTTAAACTCCAAAAAAAAAAAAAATCTAATAAAATATTGCTGGTTATTTTCTGTAATACTGGCTGAATGGCAAAACCTGTTATACTTTTTACTGTTTCATGGGGCTTAACATTTTCAATAAAGTTAGATGGTCCAGTAAAATTTTTTGTAAATATTACGGTTACCGGTTAAATTGGCGGGAGACGTTACGAGCGCTGTCGTGGAGCTCTCTTTATACTGCGAGGTCGCCGTTCTTTGAACTACTAATGTTCAAAATACATTTTATGATTTGTCACTCAATTAGTTCATTGTTTCAACAATGGGTTTGTATCGTAAGTATATCCATGGGGATTTTAGAGGATGTAATCTTCTTCATAAAAAAATGAAGATTGTTTTTAATAGTTTAACTACTGTATATCATACAATTTAATATATCATATAGGCCTATGTATGTCTTTCGACAGGCAACAAACCAACAATTAAGACAACTGATGTTATTGTACAAGCCTTGTGAAATGTAGTACACGTGGATTCTAAATTATGTAGGGGTAGCCTACTAAAATATTAGAAAACAATTATAAAACATTGTTTTTATGCAAACAATGCATAAGTCAGCGGCATGTTTTTATGCCTTTTAAGTCAGCGTTATTTTCACCCAAAAATAACGTGAAATTTACGTGTGTAGACGTGTGGAACGTAAAGGCGTAAAATTAAAATATATTTAGTAAAATGTATTTTTCAAGATAAATGGAAATACCGTAACTTGTAAGATTTATAATATCAATAACCTAAAACGTATTTTAAAAACATCTTCATTTTTCAGTAATCACTCAAGTTATGTAGTTTTCCTAGAACATAAAAGAAGAATAAAGCTGCCAGCAAAAGGCCAAAAATCGCTATTTTGCGTCTAAATTTAAACATTTTCACAAAAACCCACAATTAACCCCTCCTAGATACGCCTGTTATATTTGTAGTGTACCAGTCATGTTACAAGCTTTAAATGTTTTCTTTTAAGCTACTAAATGTCCGAAATTGATCGGTTTATCCTGAAGTGTTTCATTTAATATCATTCGATATGACATTTTGCACAATTTTATATAGATATTATAGATATTCCATATTTTGAAAATATGTATCGATTTCATGTACATCCTATGATTTTCCATTTAAATTCCCTACAAATATATATAATCTATATAAAAATCAAGATTTTTTTTGTTATTTTAAGGCGAAATGCACTTTGAGGCTATTATCGCCTCCCTAAGTGTAAGTGTGAGTGTAAAGTGTTAAAATTGTAAGTGTGTGTTAGACTCGAGTACCGCGAGGGACGTCTAAATCCTCTCAATAGGTGCAGCTAGTCTGCATCCCCCTGCGGGGTAAAAATCAAGAACTATTTCAGTTACTAAGAGTATCATTTACACACAGATTTTGATATCCATAAACCTGTAGATATTAAACTGGAACTTATTACATACAAGCTAAATACTACTCTTTGTACTCATTGATCACCTTGAAACCCAAACACCTAGAAAGCTGACATTTGGTATCTTAGTGACATTTATCTTGTATCTTAGAGGTGCTGCAAAATTTTAAAAAAACAATTCTCTCCCCTCAAATAATTAATTTTTTTTAACTTTTAATGCCAAAAATAATTTAACTTATGGAATAAATAAATTGTAAAATTCAAATTTGGAACAGGAATTTTAAGGGCTACAAACCGTACATGTTTGACAAATAAAGACTATTTACTGTGAATATTTTGGAAACAGCAACCATTAATACTATACTATAATTGAATGATAGTATAGCAATTTCATACAGTACTTTCAAACAAAAGGCGTGCAATCAAAATGCCTTATTTATTAAAAAAAAGTTATTTAAATGAGTTCTAGCATTGAGATAAAGAGGGAGGCAAACAAAGGTTTTGTAAAATTTTGTATTATTCTTACTTATCATTACTGTTTTGTTGTTCTAAATTTCAGGCCAAACTAAATCACATATGTTTGATAAAAATGCAATATAAAATCTTTACTATTACAATACTTTTTCAAGGATATTAAAAGTAATATCGTCTAAATGTAAATCATTCCTGTTATTTATTTATTTTAATTATTGTAATAATGAAGAAGGACACATCCAAAGTAATGTGTAGGTAGGCCTAATTTATATTTACTATGCACAACTCACTAGTGTCGGTAGGAAGTAGACTTAAAGGATTCCTTACAAGCAACCCCTTCGGCTTAACGGAACGGATCTACTGGGAGTGATGAAGTTTTTGACGGGTTACTGCACAAAACGGCGTTTTACATGCAAATCTTTTTTATAGGAAATGCAATGCAGCTGAGGACACAGCTCAGCACATCATTTATGCCTGTCCAGTTTTGGTCAGGAAAGGATTTAAATACCTAGGCATTCTTTGGAGTGGGGACAGATGATGGAACAGGGCAACACCATCCGAAGCAGATTAAGGTTCTCTGAAGACCTGACGTTGGATTGGAAAGGTTGAATCTGTGGACGAGGATGCACATATAACTGACTGGCAAAACCAGTCTTAATCTAGCGGAAGTCTAATGGAAGTTGCCATTTCCTGACTGTGTCTGCTTGAAAGTGACCCAAAACAGGACTATTCAAATAAACAACAATTTATTGTATTGCTAAAATATTATTGCATTTCTGTACACAGTTAACAGTTCCGACTATAATTCAAACTTGAACGGATTTCTAATGCTAGTTTATAAAAAATGCGCTTTCATTGAATTGTATTAAAGTCATGAAATTGTATAGCTTTGTATTATACAGGGTGCCAGCTACTTTACTTAAAAAGAATTTGATATTTTTGAAAGAAAATCAAGTTGCAAACCATTGGACTTTTTATTTTATCTTATTTAATTTCTTTTTATAAACGTTTTACAATAATCCTTTTTTCAAATATAGCCGCCAAAGTTCAATGTCTCTATGTACAATTTTTCTATGATGTTTCGGATTTTACACTACCAGGAAGTTCTACAATTATGTGGGTAATAGTACCGACACGCCGAAGTTCGACTTTGTAGTCTACAAAGTACATTTGGCTTAGGGAGAGAAAGACAACATGGAAATCCTTATGTCTAGTAGTCACTCTGTATACAAAAAAGATTTTTTATTGTTTTTACTGTGTTTGATAAGTTTAAAAATTGCAGTCAAGTTTGATTTTTTTGCCAAATAAGACGTGACTGCTAGAAAACCTACAGCCGTGACCTTTTTAAAATGCTATAAAATCACTCTATTGCGGATCACTTGATAACAAAAACTTTCTATAAAGTGTTGGTTCCTTTCCATTCCTATATTAAAGATATGTATTGTACCTTCCTATTTTCAGGCTAATACAATTCCAGGAATCTCTCTATAGCGGCGGAATACGTGCACACTTCCTGTTTATCAGTACGCCAACACGTCATTCAAGGATTAAAAACAGTGCGTCAACTGAATCGAGTGTTTTGTGACTAGTACATTTTGCAATTGTAAAATATACAATAGTATATTTCTGTATATTGTATATTTTTATAATTTTACAGTACAGTATATTTCATAAAATAGAAATTTAATCTTTGATTTGAAGTTTTGGGTTTCACGACATGAAAATGACATGTGATTACAATGCTACTTAACAACCAGTTTTCTGTTGAAGAATGAATGCAAGTTCTGTTGTAAATGAGGTTTTCCTCGTCTCGTCCCATGGCAGGTCAACAAGACTTCCTCAAACGATGAAGCCGAAATTTGGCTCAGTTATTGCTTAGTAAGTGTGAGTGTAAAGTGTTAAAGTCGTAAGTGTAAGTGTGTGTTAGACTCGGTACCACGAGGACGCCTAAATCCTCTCAATAGGTGCAGCTAGTCTGCACTCCCCTGCGGGGATATGTGTGTATGTGTGTGTGTGTGTGTGTGTGTGTGTGTGTGTGTGTGTGTGTGTGTGTGTGTGTGTGTGTGTGTGTGTGTGTGTGTGTGTGTGTGTGTGTGTGTGTGTGTGTGTGTGTGTGTGTGTGTGTGTGTGTGTGTGTGTGTGTGTGTGTGTGTGTGTGTGTGTGTGTGTGTGTGTGTGTGTGTGTGTGTATATATATATATATTATAATAATATAATATATATTATATATATAATACAATATTAATAATATATATTAATATAATAAAGTATTATTTATTTGTCATTTTGAAAAAAAAAATTATTATTTTTTTACATAAACAAAAAAATATCCTTCAGCACTTATTCTAATACTTTGTTTTCATTTTTTTTTTTAAATAATTATATTTCATATTTCCATTTCGTTTTATTATGAAATATATAATTTTTGTGAAATTTTTTTTGGTATTTTGTGTTTTAGCAGTCGTTTTTTTAATTTTTCTAAGTAATTATTTTTATTCTGGATTTTTTCAGGAACTTCCGAACCGAATAGTTTGTAAAATGATTGAAAGTGTTTCACCAATTATTTTCTACACACACCTATATCAAACAGGCAGTGTAAATGTTCATCTATAATTACAACATTGCACACGAACTATATCAAACACAGTATATTCACAAGCACAGTAGTGTTAATTAATTAATTATACTTGTGCGAATATTAGGGCAGGCACAAAGGTATGACATGCGCACAGCCTCGGGCGCCATAAAGCTCCTCAGTGAAAGCACAGCACATGCCACATGCCACGGATATTAGACGAAGTATAACCGAAGGCAAATTGTTAATCAACTTTGATCTTTAGCCTAGTTTTATTGCCGTATTAACATAAGAAGGCGTGTTTACTGGATGTTTTATGTATTTATGCAATATTATAACGATTTTTGTGTTATGACATCATCAGCATCGTGTTAAACAAAATCTATTTATAGCGCGTGAACGGCTTTGAAACTTGTTTTAAATCTTGGAAAGTTTTAAAAAAACGGAAATCCAAAATAATCGCGGTACGCAACCGATGGAAGCGAATTTCCAAAATTATTATTTTTTTAACATTAAAAATTTGACGTGACCACCGTTAGATTAATTTTCGTAATTTCATCGAATTTTGAAAATTCGAAATGACAATATAAATGTAGATTTTAACGCTTACTGCGATACTGAAATTATGTATTTGTAAAGATTTGAAATGTGCCACCCTTTTAAAATTGTTGAATGGATTTCACTGCTTAACGAACGTAATTAATCCAAGCTAATACCGAGATTGTACAAAGTTTGAATTAAATTTGACTCAAATCGCGACTGAAATAGAAAAATGAGGTGAATTAATTATGAGGAAGGATGTCCTAATTTACATGTACTTTGGAGGACTGCCTATAATTGTGTTCCAAATGCAATCTCGCTAAGGTTCAGTCTCACTGAATTTAATCAGCCGTTAATGGTTTGCGTTAATGGCAGTCGATCTATGTCAGCTAAAGTCAGCCCACTTCCTTGCGTAATACAGAGTGTTATATAATAACGAATCATCTGGACAATTAAGTCGAACGGACATACATTGGTTTTTATTGTAATATATATATATACACACACACACACACACACACACACACACATATATATATATATATATATATATATATATATATATATATATATATATATGTGTATATGTATGTGTGTGTGTGTGTGTGTGTGTGTGTGTAGTACACTTTAACGACCACTACTAATGGTTTCAACAATTTGTTTAAATTGCTTTCACATTAGAAACACAAACTTTCATTATGTAAATCTTGTGTGTTATAGTTTTCCTTTACAATCAGCAGCAAGTCTTTCTCTCTGTTTGACATCAAAATTTGTAGAAACTTAGTTGTAACACCTCTCCTTACCTTACATTTTCAAAAAACTAATTTGTGTTTAAATAATTTAATTCAGATTTTTACAGACATTTAACAAACTAGCCAAGATTTCTAAATTGTCAGCTTTCCGTTTAGATTCCAAAAGTGCCAAAGAGAATCTCTGGTACAAAGAGATGCTAGTGTTTTTAGTGGTGTTACAGATCCCACAAATCGAATATTTCGACGGGAACATAATCCTGTAAGGCAAACATCCTGTCCTCTAGCTAACGCTTTCATTAAGGAAGTTGAAATAGTGGTCACCACTGTGATACTTTGAAGGGCGTCTTGCAGTAATGGCGTCTTTTTATCATAGATAGAATTAGCTTTTAAATAGACAATAAAATTAGTGGTTACTGTTTCACGGTGTCGATCTCATTGGTTATGAGCAGTTGAGCTCAGGTCACGCTTTAGTCAGTCTGATTTCATAGCATTATCTGGAAAATATAATCGATCCCGCTCGCAGCGCTTACCTTTATATACCTAATAAACGTGTATAATAAAATCGATTATGCTGCGATTTTATTTGTATACATTATTTCAACAAGGCCGGTTTGTTTAAGCCTCACAGGTTTTTATGTTCGTATCTCTTAACATATTTGTCTGAACTAGTTACTCTGTTACTACTGAACTAGCACTATACATCTGGCACTGCAGAACTAATACAGCAACAGTATTACTGCAGAACTAATACAACAAAAGTATTACTGCAGAACTAATACAGCAAAAGTATTACTGTAGAACTAATACAGAAAAAGTATTACCGCAGAACTGGTACTGCAAAACTAACACAGCAAAAGTATTACTGCAGAAGTAATACAGCAAAAGTATTACCGAAGAACTAATACAGAAAAAGTATGACTGCAGAACTAATACAGCAAAAGTATTACCGCAGAACTGGTACTGCAAAACTAACACAGCAAAAGTATTACTGCAGAACTAATACAGAAAAAGTATTACCGCAGAACTGGTACTGCAAAACTAACACAGCAAAAGTATTACTGCAGAAGTAATACAGCAAAATTATGACTGCAGAACTAATACAGAAAAGTATTACTGCAGAAGTAATACAGAAACTTATTACTGCAGAAGTAATACAGTAAAAGTATTACTGCAGAACTAATCCAGCAAAAGTATTACTGCAGAAATAATACAGCAAAAGTATTACTGCAGAACTAATACAGCAAAAGTATTACTGCACAACTAATACAGCAAAGGTATTACTGCAGATCTGGTACTGCACAACTAATACAGCAAAAGTATTGCTGTAGATCTGGTAATGCACAACTAATACAGCAAAAGTACTACTACAGAACTAATACCAAAAATATATTACTGCCTAAGTAATACAGCAAAAGTATTACTGCAGAACTAATATATCAAAAGTATTACTGCAGAAATAATACAACAAAAGTATTACTACAGAACTAATACAGCAAAAGTGTAACTGAAGATCTGGTACTGCACAAGTAATACAGCAAATTATTGCTGCAGATCTGGTACTGCAAACTAATACAGCAAAAGTATTACTGCAGATCTGGTACTGCACATCTAAAACAGCAAAAGTATTACTGCAGATCTGGTAATGCACAACTAATACAGCAAAAGTATTACTGCAGAACTAATACAAAAAAAATATATTACTGCAGAAGTAATACAGCAAAAGTATTACTGCAGAACTAATACATCAAAAGTATTACTGCAAAAATAATACGACAAAATTATTACTGCAGAACTAATACAGCAAAAGTATAACTGAAGATCTGGTACTGCTCAACTAATACAGCAGAAGTATTACTGCAGATCTGGTACTGCACAATTAATACAGCAAAAGTATTACTGCAGATCTGGTACTGCATAACTAATACCAGTCGTAACTAATAGTCTTTACGTTTCAGAAGTAATAATTTAATATTTTAACATTAATCGGTAAACTTCAAACCTTAAGCTTGCGCTTGTAATTACCAAATACAATTTATAGTGAAGTTTAAATAAAAAGTGGACACACACTTTAGATTTCTACGTGAGCGTACTTACACACACACACACACACACACACACACACACACACACACACACACACACACACACACAACACACACAACTATTTACACGTCTTTTGTAAATCAGATCTGTCCTTTCATTTCATGACCTTGGGTAATGCCGTGATGACTACACCAAAGGCAACAGGCTACAAATTGATTCGATATCATTTTCAATGTATGATCTGACAAATTTAAAGGCAACTGTAAAGTTTTGTTTAACTAGTGCTGATTCTACAGTTTGTCTCCTGGGAAACCTCGAGATCCAGCCAAGCCTAAAAGCACGTCCTCGCCTTCCTTAACTGATCCGGCGTCCTATGTCCTGATACCATCCAGTTCTCACACATTATTCTCCAGACCCGTCGCAGGCCTAAGTGATAAACTCACTTCGTGTTTGAGATGACGCTAACAGCTCCCTGCCGCGTCACTAGCGCAATCTGCTCGATTATCGGAGAAACACTTCAGCGTAGCTAACTTGTTTTTCCTAGCTAACTTTTTTCACGAGCAGCCGTTTTGGAGTAATACCACGTGGGGCATTTTCTGTCTAAATAAGGCAAGAATGACTTCTCCAGTAAATTTATATTTTCTCCTCGCACAAAAAGTACTAGATCAGTCCAAAGAAGTGATTACTTCAAACGTTTTTAACTTTTTACGGTTTTTTTCAAAGATGGTGTAATATTATGCTTGTCATATTAATTTTGAGTAGCGCAATTGGGGTTTGAAAATCGGCGCTCATTTCATAGTCCCGGGTCTGGGTTTTGACATGACAGTTGGCCAAGCTTTAAATGTGGGAGGGGAGATCCTTCACTAGTTCCTTTCAAATTTGACAATAAGACTACAAAGATTTTTCTGGCATTAAATTTGTAGGCACACAGGTCTCATTAAAAGGTAGCTGACTTACTACAACTTTAAATTCTAACTTCATTGACGATACCGTATAGCAGTCATCTCTTTAACAATTATTTGTTTCCTAACTGCCAGCTGTTGTTTTATTAATAAACACGTAAATGCCAAGGCTGATTTTATTGTTGTCATTTCCGCAATTATTCTTCATCTTAACTACAAATTACAGGTAGGCTACAGTATTACCAACTATAAGAATTAAAATATTAAACATGCATTCATATATTATGACATATAGTTTAAAAACGTATAGTTTATAAAACTATAATTAATTTAAGTTTATAATTTATATACTTATACAACGCTATAGTTTAATACTGATAAAAAAAACTTACACTTCATTTAGTTTTCTACAGCAAATAAAAGTGTGTGTGTGTGTGTGTGTGTGTGTGTGTGTGTGTGTGTGTGTGTGTGTGTGTGTGCACGCACGCGCGTGTGCGTGTGTGTGTATACATATATATTTCATTCATAAATATATATATATATATATATATATATATATATATTAATTTTTTATTTTAAGGCGAAAAGCACATTGAGGCTATTATCACCTCCCTAAATGTAAGTATGAGTGTAAAGTGTTAACGTCATAAGTGTGTGTTAGACTCAGGTACCGCGAGGGGTGTTTAAATCCTCTCAATAGGTGCAGCTAGTCTGCACCCTCTGCGGAATAATTATACTTTAATTAATATAATAAAGTATTATTTATTTAATTATCATTTTGAAAAATGATTATTAAAAAAAAGCATAATTTATAAAATTATAAATTCTAAACTAATAAATTATTAATATCTTACTTATAAACATATGACTTATAGAAATTATAAATACAAAACTTATAACTTTAAAATTGTATTCAATAAACTAATAATTTATATTATAATAGTTTATTAATTTATAAAAGATTTTTTCATAAACTTGTACTAAATTAAAGTACAAGTAATTAAAGCAAATTTTATAAAACACTAGTTTATTGAAGTTATCTTTATAAAATTACAATTTATAAAAGTATTATTTACTTAAGTACATATTATATATATGTATAATTTAATGAAGTATTTGTTTAATAATAGTATACAGTAATTTATAAAATGTTAATTAAATTAATTATAATTTATTAAAAACTTATTTAAAAAGTATAATATTTATAATTATGATTTTTAAAAAAGTATTGTTTTTAAATACAATTTTATCATTTAAATTTTATAAAATTACTGTTTATAAACATAAAATTAATTAAAAATTTAATTTATTTAAGTATAATTTCTAAAGTGTTAATTTTTGAGGTATAATTTAATTTATAAAATTATGGTTTAATGAGAGTAATTTATAAATGAAAATAATATAAAATTTAAAATTATTAATTACAATTTTTAAATGTAATTTATAAAATCGTAATTATAAAATTATGATATTTAATTTTTCTTAACTTTTCTTTATTAAAGTGTATTTCACTAAAGTATTATTATTAAAAATAAAATTTTTAGAATTTAAATTTATAAAACTAAATTATATTACAGATTTATTTAACACAGAATATCTTTAATAACTATAATTTATAAAAATTATTTCATAAACCTATTTATACCACTATAGTTTATTTCATAAAAGAATAACGTATAAGAAATTTATTTATTAAAGTTTATTTTATGTAATAATAATTTATAAGATACAAATTATTAAATCCTTATTTATAAACTTTAAATTAAAAAAATATATAAATATAGAAAATATTTTTTGAAATTATAATTTATGTATTTGTAGTTTATAATTAAAAAAGAGTAATGTACCATAAAACAGTAATTACTATTTATTACACACTTTTTATTCTTAGTTGTTAATTTAAATAACAGTTTTAATAATTATAATTTATTGTAACTTTTAATTACATTAAAATATAATTATAAACTTATATTTTATGAAATTATGTATTATATAAAGTATTATTTATTGCAGTATAATTTACAATGTATTTTTTAATAAAGTGCAATTTATAAAAATTATAATTCATGAAAGTATAATTTGTAAAAGAGTAATTTATTTAAGTTTATTTTATGTAATAATAATTTATAAAAATATAATTGTTTTAAGTATAACTTACAAAATTATAATTTATAAAATAATAAATTAATGACGTCTTATTTGTACACGTATAATATAATATACTGAAGTATAAGTTCTAAATGCTAACTGGTCATTTATTCGATTAATATTTAAAATCTAATTACTATAGGCCTATGGGATACATTATTAAGAACGTATAATTTTAATTACTTCTTTTGATTTTATGTATATTATTTCATTATTGTTGTATTTTGGTTTGTTTACTTTCATTGTAATTTTACATTTTGTGTTTGTTGAGGTGTTAACCTTATGATTCTTACTTCAGTTCTGTAAGTAATATAAATAAATGTATAAGAAATAAATAACTCAAATGAATGTATTGATTTTTAAAATAATATAAATTTAAATGTCCAGATTTTATTGTAGCAGCCAGTATTTTTCTCTTATTTGAAAAATGCTACAGTTTTCTTTAAGTCATAAATCTTTCTTCTTCTTCTTCTTTGGAGGAGGCCTGCTAGGGACCACGTGACAATTTCAATTCTTCACATTTAGCTGTTTTCTCTTCTACAATTGAAATTGAGCGTTTCACTGGTAGGAATAAAATTCCAAAGTAAGATCAGCTTTTTAGTCTGAAATGATTTATTTTCGTGCTTGACTCCACTAGGTTCTTCCGCCCTCTCAGCCGTTGAGAAATGAGATTATCATAAATCTTTATATAATATTTATATATTATAAATCTTTATCATAAATCTTTATATATTATCAAAATTTCAGAATAAGCTAATTAGCCTGTTGAATGAAATTAGACCATTTTTTGTTGTTTAGATAATGATTTTGAAAACATATTAGTTAATTTCATTATTCAGTTTATGTCAGTTTTAAAATTGCTGCATTTTTAATTATAACCTTTTTTATGCAAAACTTTAAAAACCCTAATTTACCATCATAATCAGCATTGCAATCTGCATAAATACTTTTGCATAATACTTTTTAATTTTTAGGAACATTGAAAATACTACAAAGAATATGACAGTTGGTTGAGTTAATAGCCTTGATTTCAACGCAACTGCAACTGTTTCAATATTCAGACGTTCATAATTATGAAATATCTTCAAAAATAGTTTACATAACAAAATTATTGTGATATGGTTGATTTTCCGAAATTCACTTCCATCACGTCAGCAAGGCGGCTTCGTGTAACATTTTTCCCTGTTCCGAATAAAGACTTGTCTTTAGATAGTTGGAAGCGGTAATCAATTGGCAACAAGTGGCAGAAGAACAGAAGAACAGAAGAACAATGCAGAAGCGGGAAGTGGGCCAGTTAGGTGTGATGTGACAAAGGCAAGCGCAAACAGTGCGGAAAGTTGGCGGAGCGGAGCGTGATCAATCAGCTCCAGATGAGTTCTTGGGTCAATCAGCCGTGCCTCCACAGGATCTGGCAAGTAAATGTAAACTGGAAGTCGCGCTGCACGGCCACTCCAAATCTGAAGGACTTCTTTTAAAACAGAGAGCTGAGTTACACATCTGTGATTAATTGCTGCACGCAACTGTCTCACGAAAATCAACCATGATCGCTGTGAAATTCTATTTCTTAATTTTTGAAAATTCAAAATGCTGATTCATGCAGTTTTTAACACTGATGATTCAATCGATGGTGCAATCGGCATTTCCAGAAAAAAATACAATTTTTTTAAAGTTTGAAATAGTCGCCATTTTGAAACTGTTATAAGAATTTTCCTGCTTAAAGAACTTGTCCAAGCAATCACCATATATTTATAAGCCTATATAAAATTCAGAATTCATTTTCGTAGTTTCACTATAGTTTGAAATTTTAAAATGGTAGCCTATTTTTATATTGTATTGCTATTTATAATTGTGAAACCAGATTTTCAAAAAAGGGTTTTTGGTAACCAAAAAATTGTTTTAATTCACTTCCATCACGTCAGCGAGACAAGTGCGTTTATTTTATACTTTCCGATATAATATAAAAGTACAAAGTTTTAAAACCATGTGTTTTCTTTTATGTCGGCGATGATAACCTTAAAGGTTTTTTGCCGGAAAAAATGTTTTCTTTTATGAAAATTAACTTTTCTAAATAAGACAATTGTTATATTAAGGTAACGCAATTCAGGCAAAATAGTTTTTACCGTTTTGGTTGGTAGACGTCTGAATTAATTTTCAGTTTTATATAGGCATTTAAATTCCACCTTCGTGTTTTGATGCAAAGGTCGAATGTTTGATGTCATAAATCAGCTGATGTGATGTCACCAGCGTCTAGTTAGGCCATGATTCAGCGGTGCTCCTAGTCTGCATACTTTACCATTGTCTCAGACTTTACAAATTACAGGTCACGCTGTCGTGACATAATCAAGCCTGACAGCTGAGACGGAAAGTTAAAACAATAGTTTCATTTTTGAAATTCGTTCATTGAAAAGTAATTACAATTATAAATTTCTAATTGTTCAGTTTAAATTAAATACAGTCTAAATTCGCAATTATTACGCAGTAACTGCAGTATAGATTCGCCATTATCATGCAGTAACTGCAGTATAGATTCGCAATTATTACGCAGTAACTGCAGTATAGATTCGCCATTATCATGCAGTAACTGCAGTATAGATTCGCAATTATTACGCAGTAACTGCAGTATAGATTCGCCATTATCATGCAGTAACTGCAGTATAGGTTCGCAATTATTACGCAGTAACTGCAGTATAGATTCGCCATTATCATGCAGTAACTGCAGTATAGATTCACAATTATTACGCAGTAACTGCAGTATAGATTCGCAATTATTATGCAGTAACGGCAGTATAGATTCGCAATTATTAGCAGTAACTGCAGTATAGATTCGCCATTATCATGCAGTAACTGCAGTATAGATTCGCAATTATTATGCAATAACTGCAATATAGATTCTCAATTATTACGTAGTAACTACAGTATAGATTCGCAATTATTACGCAGTAACTGCAGTATAGATTCGCCATTATCATGCAGTAACTGCAGTATAGATTCGCAATTATTATGCAGTAGGTCTAACTGCAATATAGATTCGCAATTATTACGCAGTAACTGCAGTATAGATTCTCAATTATTACGCAGTAACTGCGGTATAGATTCACCATTATCATGCGGTAACTGCAGTAAAGATTCGCAATTATTACGCAGTAACTGCAGTATAGATTCAAAATATTATGCAGTATCTGCAGTATAGATTCGAAATTATTACGCAGTAACTGCAGTATAGATTCAAAATTATTACGCAGTAACTGCAGTATAGATTGCAGTAACGGCAGCATAGATTCGCAATTATTATGCAGCAACTACAATTATAAATTCGCAAACTTTTATTATGAAAATACTATTATAGAATAGAAAACTATTATGAAAACTACTATTATTAGTAGTTACCATTATTAGAAAATTTAATATTATGAAAACTATTATAAAATATTTTTTTAATTGTTCATTATTGCATAACTACAAATAATTATGAATTCCAAATCGTTTATTATGAAGTAACTATAATTACATATTCTGAATTGTTCATTATGAAGTAGGTTATTTATCGCTACTATCTTAATTATCGTATTAAATCGCTATAATTGATTAATTTTGAAGAATTGACTGACTTCGAATAATTTGACATGTAGCTTTAATGTGCTATATTCGAACCTTTTTAATAACAAGAATCTGATTTTCATATTTTTATTAAATTTTGTTTTGATACAGTCTTAAGTAATTAAAAAAAGTTCTGTTTTTACATTATTTATTACAGCTCCAAGTTTTCAGTTAACGAATGGAAGAGAGTGTTTGCTAACGTCCAGATACTTTTCTTATCTTTATGAATCAGAATCTGTTAAGTTTTAAGTAAACTTTAACTACATTAGCTTCGTCGTTTGTCAGATTCATTAAAATCACTAAAGTGACGTCATACTTTATTCACAGGGACTGTCATCTTGTGGCAAACAAACAGCACGCTAGTAATTAATTAGTGTTCCAAGCTCCCTCAGCTCGTGCTTGTTAGGTTAGGTTATCGAGGGGAAGGCCTTTGTCGGACTGCAAACCACCCCCTCCACTCCACTTCACTTAGACTGTCTATGATGTCAGTATTATTCGTTTGATTAAGTCTGTGCATCCCTTGAAAACAATTTCACAAACATTAATTGAAACAAGGATGAAGTACAAAGGTAAGCGGAAGACACATCTGTTTGACGGACTTGGGTGTAGCAGAAATACTACTGCATCGACTACGGGTAATACAAGAAAAGGAATATGCCATTTAAACATTATTTAGATATAAGGAACAGATATAATGAGTACTTAGTTGCAAGGATTATTCCCTTACAATGAATATTTCTTAGAAGAAAAATATAAATTTCAAGGTTCTTGTTAAAAGGAATACATACTTACAATGATTATTTCTTACAAGAAATAAATTAATTTCAAGGTTCGTCTTACAATGAACACATAATTACAATAAATATCTTTTAGAACAAAAGATATTCTTTTAAGGGTTTATGTACAAGGAATACGAACTTAAAATGAATATTCCTTACAAGGAATTTTTCAATTATCATATTACCAAGAATACGTACTTCAATGAATATCTCTTATAAGAAATATATAGGCCTACTTTTAAAGGTTTAACTTACAAGGAATACGTACTTACAATTAATATTTCTTAGAAGAAAAATATTCTTTTAAGAGTTCATCTTAAAAGGAATACGAACCTACAATGAATATCTCTTACAAGAAATATGTACATTTCAAGGTTCATCTTACAAACAATATGTACATAAAATGAATATCTATTACAGAAATAGCCTATATACGTTTCAAGGTTCATGTTACAAGGAATATGTACTTATAATGAATATCTCTTACAAGAGATATATACACTTTGAGTTACATCTTACAGGGAAAACGTACTTACATAGAATATCTCTTACAAGAAATATGTACATTTCAAGGTTCACCTTACAAGAAATATGTACTTAAAAATTAATATCTTACACAAAATTAATAACATTAATGAATATTTCCTTTCAATGTGTTCTTTCTTTCTTACAAATATTTTTGTTTGAAGAACATTTTTCTAAGAATTTAATATTGTTTTAAAATTTTATATAATTAACACCTCTTTAAAGCATGTTAACTATGTCTGCCATATGGAGCCTATTCCCTACAATAGTAATGATAATTAAGGACACAAATAATTCCACTATTTTTTAAGGTAAAACTATATTTGCTATATCATTTTAAAGGTCTTGTTTTTAAAAAAATTAAATATATCATTTTAAAGGTCCATACAAATGGAATTCGCCCTTGTGTTTTTAATATAGAATTTTATGCGCTAAGTTTTGTTCGTAATACGGAGAGGTGAATATTATTGAAACAAAATTGAAAATCTCTTTGTTTTCATTAAGGCTAACTCCAGCTATTTAGAGGTAATATACTCGACTTTGTTCGACTTAAATAATCACACCGTTTTATAAACGTAATTCATTGCATACTTACAAGTACAATAATATTTATTTACAATGAATACTTGCAAGGAACAGTGACTATCAAGAAATACTTACTAAGGAGAGATACTTACTAGAAATATTAACACGAGACACTAAGAGGAAGTACTATTTAACAGATATACAGTACTTGCAAAATATTCTAATAAGCAAGGAATAATTATTAGGTGAAATAATTACAAAGAATACCTTTTTACCAGGAAAATGTTCCTACGAAAATGAAGTACATACTTAATTATTTATAAACAAGGAATATTTATAAAAGAAAATTACTTATTTTATTTATATACGTGGTACTGTATCTGCTTACTAATTAGATACGTTGTTTAACCATTAACAAATAATTCTGCATAGGCCTACACTAACAAGGAAGAGGCCATTTACTGGAAATACCTATTTATAAGAAATACTTGCAAAGAATAGTAATTAACAAGGAACAATGTCTAAGAAGAAATGGCTTAAAATGTATCATTATTTATCTGGAAAACTAGCAAAGTTTACTTGGGCTATTTATTTATAAGCAAGGAATATACTTACAAAAATATTAATTTTAATCAGTATTTGGATACATGGAATACTTACTAACAATAAGTACTTCATTGTGGAAGATATATTTATAAATATATCCCTAAAGGAAATATGTTTAGATATCTTACTTATGAATTTATTTATTTATTTTTTCACTTTTTAAAAACATTTACACATGTTCCCAACCTGTAAAGAGATAATCGCGGTACTCAACTGTTCCTCTGACGTGACAGAAGAGAATTTCCAAAAGTATTTTTTTAATCTTACCTTTTTTGAAATTCTTATTCTACTAATACCACAAACGGAATTAAAATCTGCAGGCATTAGCATTTCAAACTTTAAAATTTCATTGAAAATACGAAAATGAACCCTGACCGCTTTCAAAAATATTTCTTCACTTCAACTGATTTTGAAAATTCGAAAAACTAATCTTTGCAGTTTAATTTAAAGCTGATTTTCGTGTTGAAATCAGATTTTCAAAAACATTTTTGACAAACAAGGAACGGATTTTTAAAGATTTTAAATGACCGCCATTTTGAAACTGTTGAAACGCTGCTTAACAAACGCTTCTTAAAAAACGCTGCTATTACATAATAAATTTTTGTACCCAGTTTGAAACAAAATCCGACTAAAATTGTGACGTGAACGTGCTAAAACACACACACACACACACACACACACACACACACACACACACACACACACACACACACACACACACACACACACACATATATATATATATATATATATATATATATATATATATATATATATATATATATATATATATGTGTGTGTGTGTGTGTGTATGTGTGTTATTTATTTGATCGATAGAAAGTGCAGAAAGTGAGCAGTGCTTATACAGTATCAAGGTTCGGGGTCTGGATCTTACCACGATGCTGCAATACCTTTTTTGTCCAATGAAAATTCGTTAATAATTATTTAGGCAATATTGTACACTCTTTCACTTACAGAGAAAGAAGAAACCGTATTATTTGTTTTAATACTGTTTGATCGATTCCTTTGAACCCAGTCGAACTAATTTCAGAAACAATAATCCGTCTTTTCGGAACCGTTCGCCTTCAAATAACGCTAAAAATACCGCCGAAGCGGCCATTTTCTCGAGGTAAATAACATTCCGCTCTTTGTGGGAGCCAGGAAGGAACATAACGCGTGCACAAAACGAGAAACTCGGTTACAAAATGATATTTCATCTGCGGGCATCGCGAACACGCTCTCTAAATAACGGCCAGTTAACACACCAGAGAACGGGCGGAGCTAAATTTACATGCGCGTTATTGTTGTTGGCCACGGGCTCGATTGAACCATAACTCATAGAAATTACGACATTTTTAATACCCAACCTATTGGTCACATTATTCTTATAATGTTGTCACACTTTTAGAAAGTGTTAGGTTGGAACCGTTGAGTCACGAATGTGATATGACAATATCAGAACTGCCTATGGTCGCCTATAATAACCAATACTTTATTATAAGCTTTTGATCGCATTCACGGTAAAATTGTATAGAATTTGATTTATGTATATTTGACTCGATTAGACTTCCATGTTAATTTTCAGTTTGTTTTTAAGTTTCTTAATTTTATAAATAGTAAGTAAAATATTTACTGAAGACAATCGTAAGATATTTATGGTTATTATACACATGTTGGATGTAGCACGTTAAATCTAGCCTTTAACTTTGTTAATAGCGATCTTATTATTGGAGAATTTCCACTGGAAATCTACTGGAGCCGTCATGATGATAAGACCATTAAAATCTGCATATTTTAACATTCTAGACTCTCCAATTGATCTGAAAATACAAAAATGAACCCTGGCCGCCGTCAAATTGAATTTCTTAAATTCAACGGATTTTGAAAATTCAAAGTGTTTATTTTTGTAGTTTCTGAGACAGATTACGATTGTGATATCAGATTTTTTTAAATATTCAGACAAAAACATAGTATTTTTTTAATTTTTGAGATGTCCGCCATTTTGAAACTGTTTGACTATGTCACTTTTTAAAGAACTTGTACAAGATTTTACCGAAATTGATTTTTGTGCTAAGTTTGAATCAAATCGGACTAAAAATACGAAGTTGTGTGTGTGTGTGTGTGTGTGTGTGTGTGTGTGTGTGTGTGTGTGTGTGTGTGTGTGTGTGTTTTAGCACGTTCACGATCACAATTTTAGTTCTTAATATAAAATCATTAAGTAAGTGAATTTCAAAAAAATTAAATCTCTGATGAAAATCACTGTTGAAATTTCATATTTTTGCAACGCGTATTTCAATAATTGATTGTCGAAAGCACAAGAGTTGTAATTAGTATAAAAAGGGTGGTTGATACTTCATCCCCCCACCCTTGTGTAATATCTCTTTGTCGGAATATCAACACGCTCTCCTGCCCCTCCCCCCTCCAACTCTATCTCCCACCTTAGCCCATAGAGGCCGCGCCACACCATCTTCTGCTAGGATAACAAGTGAGGCAATGGATGGGTATGGATAGGGGTGACACGTTCAGGCTATAGACATGCCCAGTGGTCTGTTTATCATACTGGCGGCCACTTTACATCTGCTATCACAAGGGTAAGAGCATTCACGTCAAAAAATGTTTCATTTACAAAATTTGTATTGTGCTCTGTGCAGTGAGTGATTCCAAAAGTGAAAATGCGAATGCGTGCTCGTAATAGTGTCGTAAAAAATAATCATTTTGTAAAATTTTTGAATGAAAATTTGTAAAATTTAATTTTGTTTTTCGACCAAATGCTCACGTCTTCTAAGCGTTTAGTGTGTATTACAGATAATTTTTACAGTGTTATTTTTAAACGTAATAATTATTAGAAATAATGTTAGAAAAACATGTTTCGACAACAACGAAGTGTGGAAACTAAACGTAATCATTGCAAAACAGCTGAACTAATTTTATAACTACAAGAACAAACAAAAATAGGATTCCAAACGTAGATATTTGTCTATATCATTTGCTTAATAAAAGTAATTGTTGTAGTAAGCAACTAAATTTTTAATATTTAATTTTTAATCATCATTTTATACAAAATATTTTTTAAATTAAAAACAAAACTTTAAACAATATTACGTAACTACTAAAGTAATTGTCCTGTAATTGTAGGTTGTTAATATTTCAGGCAAATAATATTACTTTTGATATTTTCATTGAAAAAACGTTATAATTGTCACTGTCCAAAATACGTAATTAATTCAATAAATACGTAAATAGGTAACTGTATACA
The DNA here is from genome assembly GCA_022606455.1 of Callitettix versicolor. Taxonomy (NCBI): domain Eukaryota; kingdom Metazoa; phylum Arthropoda; class Insecta; order Hemiptera; family Cercopidae; genus Callitettix; species Callitettix versicolor. Next base: position 80,754,423 of record CM040190.1, read on the forward strand.
AAGTAGAAAAGATAGAATAATACATACAGTTTTGAAAATTCAAATTGCAGTAAAATTTTTGAAATTATTAAAAACAATTTTTTAAAAAAACATTTCTAAATTAAAATACTTTAATAATATTTGTGTATATTGAAGTGACTTGTTATTTAATATAATTGAAAAAAATACGACAAAATGTTTGCAAGCGATTAAGAATTAATATTAACGGTCCGTTAAAATTTAAATGAAGTGTTTCGGCTGTTCTGAAGTGGCCCTTTCCGTTGTACAGGTTTCTAGAACATTCTTTCCGTAATTAACGAATTAATGGTAAATGGAAAATTGTCTCAGATAATATTAAATCTTGCCTCAAATTAATCATGTAAGCATCAAACGTTTAAGGGAAATCGGTCTCGAGCAAATTCCTGAAACGTTCATCTAAAAAGAATTTATCTGTAGGGAAACCCATTGGGAAAATAAATTTGTTTATAAACCCGTTAAATAGGATTAAAGAATTTGTTCTGTACTAGAGAAAAACTATTTTTGATAAGTCAAACAATTTGAGGACAAAATGTTGAAAGTAAAAAATAGTTTGTTTTATTCGTTTTAAAAATGATAATACCGAATTTATATCTGCCAAAAATAATAGCGGTACGAAGCTGTCTCACTGACGTAATGGAAGCGAATTTCCAAACGTTCATCTTTATCTCGTTCTCTTCTTGAAACACCGATTTCACAATATACGCACTAAAATTTGCTTATATTAGCACTTTAAACTTACAAATTGCACTTAAAATACGAAAATAATTTAATTTCTTATTAAATTTTTTTTATTTTATTCCAATTTTATTCAAACTTGGCACGATAATCGATTCTGTTTATAGCTAGAACACACGAACGAAATTGTTTGCACGATTCGTACAGTTTCAAAATGACGGCAATTTTAAATCTCTGAAAAATTCATAACTTTTTTGTTCCGTTTGAAAATTTGATTTCACAACCGTAATCAGCGTCAAAAATTGCAGATATTAGCATTTAAAATTTTTAAAATTCGTTGAAATTAAGGAACTTGATTTGACCGCGATTAATTGATTTTCTTAATTGCTTTTGGAAATTCGCTTCCATCACATCAGCTGCTTGCCGCGATTATCGTATCTCAAGGGATCTGATAATGAAATCGTAAACATCATTTGTCCACGATAACTGTGCACTTCAGTTATTTGGTGTTTTAGGCCTATCTTAATGTCCTGAGTGAGCAATACACAGCCGAAACTACAAAGAGAAATTTTGAGGATAGATTAATTTTGTAACTTAGAGGCGCACTGCGAAAGTATTTTTTGGAAAACCATTCTTAAAGGGAACAACTCGCCCTTTAAAGTACTTTTCTCGCTTTCATAAGATTTACTTATTTTCATTTACAGTTGTTGAACAAAAAATTATAAATAATAACGTTCTAATATTGGTTTCTATGGTTACAGTTTAAATGAATAAATTCAATAACAAGCTATTTCGTGGGGTCAGTGAAGGAAGTGGGCTGCGATTTCCCATAGTATTATAATAATATTATTAGATCATAATAATAATTATTATTAATAATTATAATAGCTTTGTTTTCAATTTGTTTTTTTAAAATTAAGACACTTTTGTAAGTCAGCAAGAATTTGATGCGTCACGATGAAAGTACACGTTTTTTAATCGAAAACAATACAGGACAATTAGGTCAACAGATGTTTTTCAATTTGTTGTGAACTCGAAATAAGAAATTTTGAATAAAGTTAAACGGTTGGAGGGTAAATTGAAAAACAAAATACCGCTGTTGAGTTAGCGACAAGTGGGGCTTTTAGATAAATAAAGATTTTTTTTTGTTATATAAATAAAGGTTTTTTTATAAATAAAGTTTTTTAAATAAACTATATTTATATAGTTTATTTAAATAAATAAAGTATAAATAAATAAAGTATATAATAATAAATAAATAAAGTATATAAGTATAAAGCATAAGTATAAGTATAAAGTGTAAAATATATTAACTATATAAAGTATTTTATAAAATATGCTATATAATAATAAATAAAGTTTCAATAAAGGGTTTTTTAAATAAGTAAAGGTTTTTTAAAAAATAAGTGAAGTTTTTGTTTAATAAAGTAAGGTTTATCTTAGATAACTAAAGGTTTTTTTAGATAAGTAAATATTTTTTTTAAAAAGTAAAGTTTTTTAGATAAGTAAAGGTTTTTTAGATAAGTAAATAATTTTTAGATAAGTAAAGTTTTTTAGACAAGTAATGATTTTTTAAAAAAAGTAAAGTTTTTTAGATAAGTAAAGGTTGTTTAGATAAGTAAATAATTTTTAGATAAGTAAAGGTTTTTTAGATATGTAAATCATTTTTGGATACGTAAAGGTTTTTTTAGACAAGTAAAGATTTTTTTTAAAACAGTAAAGTTTTTTTAGATAAGTAAAGGTTTTTTTAGATAAGTTAAGGTTTTCTCAGACAAGTAAAGGTTTGTTGTTTATTAACAGAGGTTTTTTTAAGTAAGTAACGGTTTTTTAAAATCATCACCAATTCTCTTATCCTATCGTCGCACTCATGCATATGGTGAGATGATAGGATATGGTGAGAAGATAATAAAATTTTTAATAGTTTTTTTTTGAATTAGCATTAAACGCTAGAGGGATACACTAAAGAAATCAAATCTTTGCTTATTAATTCTATTTCTAATTGAAATTTATTACGTTAAACACTTCTAGACTTTT
>CM040190.1:80762149-81164649 GCA_022606455.1 Callitettix versicolor
AATTACCGATTAACGATCACAGATTACCTATTACCGATTACTGATTACCGATTACCGATCACAAATTACCGGTTACCGATTACAGATTATAGATTATCGATTACCGATTATAGATTACAGATTACCGATTAGCGACTAACAATACCAATAATAATACCAATACCAATACTAATAAAACTAAATGCCATTTTTCGTAACGGAGTCAAAACAATAACACGTTTGACAATACCAATAACAATAAACAAAAACAATAAAACAGGAATTGAGATTTTACAAAAAATTTTGAAGTAAAAATACTTTTAGGAATACCTTTTTAAAAAGTAAACTTGCAAACTCGCAATAACAAGAATAACATGTAAAAAAAGCGTCACGCTTGCCGTATACACGTTATTAGTATTATGAAATGAATTTAAGTCTACCAGTGAGCTGATCGTTCCAGGTGCATTCTTTGCTCAGTGCTAAGATTTCTGATTTTGAAACTAAGGGACATAACTTGAAAGCCCGCTTGGTCGTCAATGTTTATCACATTTTTTTATTGATATTTAAAATTATGTAAATAACTTGAATAGTAAATACATTTTTAACGTTTCCATAGTGCGCATCCATACAACGCATCCATAGTGCGTTGTAAAAAACAAAATGTTTGTACATAATAACACATTATTATTATTTTTATCCTCACATATTGTACAAAATAACGTGCAATTATTAACGAAGCCGTTTTACTACATGCCCAGCCCAACCAAAACAATTATAACAGCACTCACTGTTGGATATATTGTACAAAACTGATTTGTAAGTGTGCATTGTGTATAATTTCAATTTAGCAATAAAGACAAACCAGCAGTGAATACTGGTAAATTTTTAAATTTCCACTTCTGTCGGTCTGACCTCCAACACCTACAAATTTTTAAATATTAATTTATTAATAGGTTAAAACGGTCAACATCAGGCCAACCATTAATATATGCATGAAAAGGTAAGTACCACAACCTGAAGTTCATTGATTGGTGTTCTAAAGTGACTTCCTATAAGTCAAGTGACTTCCTAGCCGAGATTCGACATGTTTCGCAACCGTAACTCCATCATCAGGGAATATTGATCAGTCAGAAACTTAAAGAAAATACACACATTACAATACACAATAGTTTAAAAGTACATTTTACAGGTAGTAAAAATACATTGGTATAGGTGCGAGGTGTTACAGCAACCGTTAATTGCAAACACTAGCTGTACGACAAATCACATAAACAATTAAATGAAGGCGACTCGGAAGAGAATCTTTTTCAAATAAACGAGGATATCTCGCTGTCTTGTAGAAACGAAACTCAACAACCAACTATTTTAAGGCGAGAAGCACATTGAGGCTATTATCGCCACCCTAAATGTAAAGTGTTGAAGTCGTAAGTGTAGTGTTGTAAGTGTAAGTGTGTTTTAGACTCGTGTACCGCGAGGGACGTCTAAATCCTCTCAATAGGTGCAGCTAGTCTGCACCCCCTGCGGGGCCAGCAACTGACATTGAATATGACACGTAAGCAGACATATTTTAATCAGCGAATATCAACTTGTGTGTGTGTGTGTGTGTGTGTGTGTCTTTATGTTTGTGTGTATATGTATGTGTTTGTGTTTGTGTGTTTATTATGTGCGTGTTTGTGTGTGTGTGTGTGTGTGTTTTTTTTGGTATGTGTGTGTTTGTGTGTGTGTGTGTGTGTGTGTGTGTGTGTGTGTGTGTGTGTGTGTGTGTGTGTGTGTGTGTGTGTGTGTGTGTGTGTTTGTTTGTATGTGTGCGTGCGTGCGTGCGTGCGTGCGTGCGTGTGTGTGTGTGTGTATGTGTGCGTGCTTGCGTGCGCGTGCGTGCGTGCGCGTGCGTGCGTGCGCGTGCGTGCGTGCGTGCGCGTGCGTGCGTGCGTACGCGTGTGTGCGTGCGTGCGCGTGCGTGCGTGCGCGCGCGTGTGTTTTTTTGTTTCAAATGTGGGTACAAAAATTGTTTCCCGCGGATAGTTGCTCGGACAAATTTGTTGTCCACCAGAATCTGTTCTTCCATTAAAAAAAATAATACTGCAATTCAAAAACTTATTGATCTTGATATACTTTTGATATTTCATTTCAATTAAAGTTTGAAAATTTGGTCGCTAATTACGTAAGGAGGAAAGATAAAGCCGGTCTGTAGGCAATGTTGTTTCCAGTTAATTACCAGATTTGAGGGTAATTTTGAAGCTTGTAGTTAGTTAGGAAGCGGGTAATTTCGGTATCACGATTAAACAAAATTTTTAAAGTTTAGAATCGCCTCTGTGTGTTCTAGCGATCAAGTTATCTACGTATTACATTTCACCATCTCGTATCTAGTTAATGTCAGACGGATACAAACAGTCCAAATATCTAATAAGCTATTTAATTACAGTGTTTTATAAACTGCTCCGGTGGAAATTAGTGATACTGGTTGGTATATCTTATGTTCACGTTTGGACACAAAACGGAACTACAAAATTTCACAATTTGCAGACACACCGTCCAGGACAGCAGACAGAAGCGTTTATGGGTTGCTTTGTTGTGCGGACTAGAAGACATCCGTCACAACTTCACGGACCCGCGCGACTGTGTTCGCCCAAATATTTCATCACGCGGTGGTATTTTTAAGCTACTTTGCAGTTGTAAACCGATAACGGCTTATTGCTCAACTGCGGCGAGGAAATAGTCTTTCAAACTGGACTTCCTCATTAGCCTATCCTCGCTGACAAACATAATATTTGCGCTATGCAACAGTAAATTATCACCGTAAACTACCCGTATCGGTATTGAAGAATACGAAAAAGGATTTTCGTTTAATCAGAAATTTGCTATTTTTTAATAAAGAATATTGGCATACAAAATTTTGCGATCGTACACTGTTTTGATTTTATAGTTTTAATTTTATGTTTTCATCTATCAGGGTTTTTAGTACCTTTTTAGTTTCAAGTTTTAGAAATTATCAAAACACAGACTACGTTATAGTAAGCAATTAAAAAACGACAAACTACCTTATTGTAAGCAACTAAAAAAGCAAAATTGGCTACTTTATGTAAGAAAATAAAAAAAGGTCGGAGGTCCGTTAAATAACTACATTTGCGAATAAGAATCAGCCAACAAAAAAACACGCGCAAGGCACATTCCGATCAACCACTCTACCCATAACCTATCAGCCAACTGTAAGGCATCGATAGTCCGCTTATTTCTGCTGAATATTTTCTAATTAATGACCTTTTGGCGGACAAACGGATTTATCTGGCGCGGACGATATGCGGATGTTTTTGCGGCCGCGTTGACGGAATGCCCTCCGACATTCCTGCGCGTTCCCACGGATGTAGGAGTCGCACAATTACTCGGCTACTGGAAGGCAAAACGTAAAGACAAACATAAATTCATTTTAAACGGCGTAAACATGCCATTGGCGAGTGACAAAAAGTCGGGTGGGCGATTAGGCTATGTTGCACGGGCACAGACAAGTGAAGGAATAAATATATATATATATATATATATATATATATATATATATATATATATATATATATATATATATATGTGTGTGTGTGTGTGTGTGTGTGTGTGTGTGTTGTTTGTTTGTTGTGTGTTTTTTGTTTGTTAGTTTGTATGTGTGTGCGCGCGTGTGCGTGTGTATGGTTTACCGCGGTTTACTACATATATTCTCAACAAAATTCTTTTCTATGATAAACCTTTTTTGAAAGTCTGATTTCCGTCATCACAATCAGCATTAAATCCTGCATATTTGAAAATTTAAGATTACTTTGAAAACACGAAAATAAACTGAACTCTGACAGATACATTTAGAAGTTTTATAGAACTGAACGGAATTTAGAAGATTTAAAATGCTTACCCACGCTGGTCACGACGGTAAAACGAGATTTTCGAAAAACTGTAAGGTTGGGTACAAAAGTTATGATTATCTTGAAGATTACGAACGACTTCTTAATCGGATTTTGTTGGGTTACGACACACACACACACACACACACACACACACACACACACACACACACACACACACACACACACACACACACACAATGACTTAGGCTCTGTTTATTACTTAAATGAATGAACAATTAAATCATTATTAATTGCTAATATTATAATATTTGTATGTTCTGAGAAACTAACAACTAAAGGGGTTTTTTATTTAAAAAGCCCGTTTGGTAAATATCTTCCCAATATTATAAAATGAATTATCGTTTAAATATATTTATACATCTGGACATCTTATAGGTAAAGAATAATACTCGTATATGAGGCCTTGAAACTCTGCTTATATAAGATGCCACAATGAACGAAACGTCATTCGACAAATCCTATCAAAACTGCAATGACTTACGGAGAAAACACAAATATAGGCATACGTGTCCAAACGTTATCACTGTTGGTTGTAAATTTCGATTTACCTCGAGACATAATAGGCTACATGTTGTACAAGGGCTTGAAACACTACACCACATTGATTGAGCTCTTAAAAAAGTTGTAATGAGCTACAGTGCATCATAACAATAAACTTTCGCTAGGAAAGACATGTAAATTTGACTTACTTCACATCACTTATGTTTATGCTACAGCTGATTATAGACATACGATTAACCGAGCTTACAGCTGATTAAAATCATACGATTAACCGAGCTACAGCTTATTACAATCATACGATTAACCGAGCTACAGCTTATTACAATCATACGATTAACCGAGCTACAGCTGATTAAAATCATACGATTAACCGAGCTACAGCTTATTACAATCATACGATTAACCGAGCTACAGCTTATTACAATCATACGATTAACCGAGCTTACAGCTGATTACAATCATACGATTAACCGAGCTAGAGCTGACTACAACCACATGATTAACCGATCTACAATTTATTATAATCATACGATTAACCGAGTTACAGCTTATTACAATCATACGATTAACTGAGCTACAGCTGATTAAAATCATACGATTAACTGAGCTACAGCTGATTAAAATCATACGATTAACCAAGCTAAAGCTGACTACAACCACATGATTAACCGATTTACAGCTTATTACAATCATACGATTAACCGAGCTACAGCTTATTACAATCATACAATTAACCGGGCTACAGCTGATTACAATCATACGATTAACCGAGCTACATCTGATTACAATCATACGATTAACCGAGCTACATCTGATTACAATCATACGATTAACCGAGCTACAGCTTATTACAATCATACAATTAACCGGGCTACAGCTGATTACAATCATACAATTAACCGGGCTACAGCTGATTACAATCATACGATTAACCGAGCTACATCTGATTACAATCATACGATTAACCGAGCTACAGCTTATTACAATCATACAATTAACCGGGCTACAGCTGATTACAATCATACGATTAACCGAGCTACATCTGATTACAATCATACGATTAACCGAGCTACAGCTCATTACAATCATACGATTAACCGAGCTTACAGCTCATTACAATCATACGATTAACCGAGCTACAGCTTATTACAATCATACAATTAACCGGGCTACAGTTGATTACAATCATACGATTAACCGGGCTACAGCTGATTACAATCATACGATTAACCGAGCTACAGCTGATAACAATCATACGATTAATCGGGCTACAGCTAATTACAATCATACGATTAACCGAGTAACAGCTAATTACAAGCATACGATTAACTACAGGAAATAGTCTTATTAATTACTTTACAATCATTTTTGTTTGATGATGAACGGCTGGAACTGTGATAGTTAACCATTCACAAAGTTTATATAGCTACAACTGATTAAAATCATACGATTAACTGAGTTACAGCTAATCATCTGTAGCTGATAAACAGAAGTTTAGTCAACGGTGATAAACCCGGTATTCGGCAGAGGCCAGAGTTCCCTCGTCTTTAAAGACAATCGGAGGTTGAAAGCAAAAAATATAAGGACAGAGCCATCTAGTACTATTTAAAGGGTTATCTGGTGTCATTTGGGTTAGATTAAATAAATCTAACTTTGAGCTTGATCGTTTTGGGTTTACAATTTGCCCTTAATTCGAATTTTTAAACCGGCCTAAGTAGCGATTGTACTATTATAATTTTACCAAGCCGATTTCTCGAATAAGCTCTTTAGACAATCATAAACGGATTTTGCAAAGTGTCTGTAATAATCGCGGCACCCAGTTGTTTCGCTGACGTTAATGGAAGCGAATTCCAAATAATAAATATATCATATCGTATCCTTAATCATTATGTTATCTATTCACATCACATTTGTTTCTTACTATAATGGAACTTTGAAAATTTTAATTTATGCAAATTCCAACGCTGATTAGGATAGTTAAATCAGATTTTCTGGAACGTTTTAAATGGAAACATTTTTCTTTAATTTGGGTTTTTAAATGTTCGGACAGATTTTGCTGAGTTACAAAATTGTCGAATTATCGCAATCTCAGGTTTGAAAACACATTTATAAATATGCAATTTTTAATTCCACTTAAACGTTCCTCTAGTGATCACTGTCGATAAGTTTGCATTTTCCCGGATCCAGGATTTTTCCGTGATGGTCGCTCCCATTGCTCATTTTCCAGTGGAAACTCACCTCGGTTTACTTTAAACCCATAACGCAAAACCACAAAGAAAATGTTTTCATAAGAAAAACGTTGTATAACAAGCTCGCAAAACATAACGGTATCAAAGTAGGCTTATAACCTGGATTCCACGTTACCTAGATACAGTACAGAGAAATATCTGCAGAAAGAGTAGTAGAGTCGGGGAGCACTATTGCTAATAGGCCGGGTGATCCTCTTAGCGGGCAGGACTTCAAAGCACCCCTACACAATAGCCGGGGATGAAGTCACACAGATTCAGTCTAAACTGTGTTCCTCCCACCCCAACCCCTCATCAATCTAATGATTTGGTTGCTAACCCCCTCCCCTTGCAGCCACCCTCTTCTTCGACTTATTTTATATTAAAATCACATTTTTGAGGATCCTTTCTTGTTTTAAGCTTTGTCTCAAACGCTGTCGCGAGGGTTGCAGACGTGAACATTTGAAGGAGGGAAATCTTTGTTTATTTTAGCGCGAATAAAAAAACCCCGCTTAAAACTTAAAGCACTTCACGTTGAATTCGGGATTTAATTTATATAGTTTTATTACTGTTATTATAGTCCATTACAAAAATATTAACAATTGCAGCAGGCAACCAACTGTCCCTGATAGAAGCGCATTTCAAAAATAACAATATTAGAAAACGTTTTATCCTACATTTATTTGAAAATTAGATAAATAATATTATATATATATATATATATATATATATATATATATATATATATATATACTGAGCTCGTACGACCTGTCGCAGTTAATGGGAAAAAGAATCCAATAATATACAACAATGTAAAGCAAAACGTTGAATAGTATTATAGCACCTCTTCTGTTAAAATAGACGTTACAGTTATATTTAACACACTTGTATGAACTGTTAATAAAGCAATGTCATTCATTATATTTAGGTTATTTAATACAATAGGCCTTACTTGTTCTACTTTCGTATTTAAAACTATAACCTATAAAATTAATGACTGAATTCTAACATTGTACCTTTCTGAAATATTTTCAAATGAAGCATACTATAACCGGATTTTACATTGCATACCTAAATTAGGCTGCAGTATTTACTGTTTACTAAAAGCAGAGTCTTTTATTTAATAACATTTACATAATAGAACACTTTATACTGCTTCTAGAATTTTGTTTACATTTTATCGGTTTTAAGTCGGTTTTATTTTATTGTAAAGCCTTAAAATGGAAAAGTATGAGGCGTTAGAGTTTCTTAGTGTTCTGACGAACCACATATGTAGTTGTAGCTTCAATAACGCAGGTCGTTATTTTTTGGTACAAAACCGATTTGGATGGTGTATAAAAGATAATAATTAAACTGTATCTCTCAAAAATCCTGGGCTTAAAAGTTGGAATTTTAAGAATAGTCGTATTCTCTTTATTTCCAACCAAGCGTTAAATAACAGTGCTAATTTATGCAGATATTAATGCTGATTACTTGTGGTGAAATTAGATTTACAAACAAATAAGTATTGACTTTTAAATTGTTCCATTGTGTTACACTCTGAATAGTATTTTTATCAATTTTTTATTGTTCGCTAATTTTCAACTAATGTATCACTCAAATTTTTAAGTCTGACATTTTGACCATTTTGAAGTCTCTGTATCTGAAAACAAATATTTACGAGAGCCGCCAAAAATGCTTACACTTAGATGGTTGTTCGTCTTCATATTATTATTTTACATTGTATTTAGTCTGGAAAGTAATGCGTATACAGTAAATTAAGATGTACGAAGCAGGGTCTAAAAGTTTCCGGAATTGATCAATGAAAATTTATTGGAAGTAAGTTAATATTTTAACCTTATTTTTCTTCAAAAGATTCTCGAGTACACACTTCTTTCACTATTCGTACAATTGTTGGAGACACTTCTGAAAGCCATTTTTGGAAATTTCGTTTAGCCGGTTCGTCGCATTTTCCATCACTTCTTGCGAACCAGCAAAACGATGCTCCTTCAATGTCATTTTCAGTCGTGGAAACAGGTAAAAATCCGTTAAAAACATGCCTTTTCCATATTGTAGAGGTCATGATCGGTGCTCATTTTATAGTCTTGGTTTTATGATTCTTGCTGTAGCTCTTATAATAATAGCTTATTTTCCAATTGAAATTCTTCAAGAACGTTCCAGGAGGAATTTGTTTGGTCATCACAATTCTTTCACAGAGCTTCTCGTGAGAAAACTACATCACGTGAACAAAAGGAACACATTTTATTTTATGAAAAGATATTTAAATCTAAAAGAAACATTTGCCCGTTTTACCGAAAAGTTGGCAACGGGACGGCATTTCAGCGGACCTACAAATTTATATAAAATTTAATTTACGCGGAAAGGTTACGGTTGATAAAATCATGTACGGTACAGTCGATCGGTGATTAAGGCGAGACATAACTGAAGAAAGTGTTTGTCAGACGAGCTGGGAGAAGTGCGAATTCCTCGGCCGTCGAGGGTTCATTTCAGAAGGCCGTGTAAAGGTGACGACTGCCGGGTATTATCTGAGAATGCAAATGCGACTACATGGGAATCCGTGAGGCGAGTCTTCCCATGCGACATCGGTTTTACGGCTGATACCGACCTTCGGATTGGGATATTTGTCTGCCGTGGCCCTTCGATTGACACATTTATATTTACAACGGCAGATAAATTGTTTACCTGTGTATATTGTGAAACTCCATCAAAGTCAAATAAATTATGCAGAAACGCTGCACAAGCAGTCCTTAAATTTGCATAATTATAAGCTTGATTGTTATACTGGGTGAGTTTTTCTACATTTCTACGTATAATATTGTTCCCGGACAAACGTCCATCACTGTTGGGCAATCGATACTTAAAGAGTCTCTGTTGGACATGCTGAATCGATTTCCAACAAGATAAACGTTTATTCCGCTATTTGTTTGGATAAAATTACGTTTCATATGTCATTTTGAAGGTTTTATTGTAAAAATGTGTTCGGCTTTTTAAATTTTGTATATGTTACTAATTCATAACGATCAGCTGATTTCATTGAACAGCTGATAGGCTATAATACGTTTTAGATAATGTTGTTAATAATCTAGTTATGTTATAGTAAATGATCAGAGTTGTTTTGTATTAATTCGTAACGATCAGCTTATTTGATTGAACAGCTATAATACGTTTTAGGTTATGATGTTAAAATCTAGCTATATTTTAGTAAAATATCAGTTTTTTAATGTTAATTCGTAACGATCAGATGGTTTCATTAAACAGTAGACCAGGCTATAATAAGTTTTAAGTTATGTTGTTAAAAAATAGCTTTGTTATATTAAAAGATCAGTTGTTTTATATTAATGCGTAATGATCAGCTGATTTCATTTAACAGCTGATAGGCTATAACAAGTTTTAGGTTATATTCTTAAAAACTACCTATTTTATAGTAAATGATCAGTTTTGTTTATATTAATTCGTAACGATCAGCTGATTTCATTTAACAATTGATAAGCTATAACAAGTTTTAGGTTATGTTGTTAAAAATCAACTATGTTAATTTGTCGTTTTACCGTAATTAATATTAAAATAAATAGAAAATATGATACATGATTTTTGTTTTTTGGTGCAATAACAGAAATTAGTATTTTTATGTTTGTGTTAATATGAAAAAAAGAAACATTACTAAAATGTTTATAAACACCTTGTACAGCATATGCATCATGTGGAACTGTTTAATAAACAGTTCCATTCAAAATATCAACAAATTTTGCAGCCGGCATCATATGAAATGGGTCAAACAAATTAGTAAATATCTGTTGTACAAAGGCGAATGAAAAGTGCCGGAACACTGTTTTAGCATGTTACAACTTACAAACAAATTTTATTGTAAAAATTATTATTATTGATAGGGCAATAAATTTAATATTACTGTGGAAGTCCTGAATTATCAGACTAATCATTCTTTTTTTTTTTGCTTTGGTTTAACTCGAAGAAAAATTATTTCCTTAAGTTTTGGTCCAGTGAAAATAAATGTAATAACATAGATTCCAACTGTTAATGCTGGACTGGGCAAGTAATTCAATAGCGTTCATTAGTAATTTAAAAAATAATTAACTTATTTATATACATAGGCCTAATGTTAAAAAACAACCATAACAAAATATATGTAAGATATATTTAACTCCTAACGCTTTAATATTTTGGGCTGTGTTGGATATGTATTATAAAGGTGTTCATTATAATTTAAATGAACTGGCCTATAATGGCGTTAATTATAATATAAATATTTATTATTAAACTTATTTATGTACATTATAGGCTATTGTTTACATTATCAATGTATTAAAGTATTAAATGTAAATACATTGTGCAAGATATATTTAACTGTAAACGCTTTAAATAATTTTGTTCTAAATGCATTGGGTTTGTATTATAATGATTTTAATTATAATTACAAAGTTTATTATTCAACTTACTTATATAAAATTTTAAGCAAATAAATATTTAATGTAAAAACAGACTGCGTAACCGTCACGGCCAAAACCTTACAGTCAGCTCGATACATCATCATCAAAAAAGCTAAATTCTGTAACTGGTCAGGCGCGCCTATATTTTTTCACTAAAACAATTAATATTCAGATCCTTTTGACTTACCGTATAATCGGTACATTAACTTTATTATTATTTTTTGTTGTTGTTATTTTAAGGCGAAAAGCACATTGAGGCTATTATCGCCTCCCTAAATGTAGTACAATTTGTAAGTGTAAGTTTACAAGTGTTAATGTCGTAAGTGTAGTGTTGTAAGTGTAAGTGTGTGTTAGACTCGGGTACCGCGAGGGACGTCTAAATCCTCTCAATAGGTGCAGCTAGTCTGCACCCCCCCTGCGGGTGAACTTTATTAATACGAAGTTGTTTAAGTAGGAACACAACGACTCTGTAATTAGTAACGAAAGTAATTAGATCATTTACTTTTAAGCATCAAGTCACGTGAAAGTTTCTGTTGAAAGTTTTACACGATGTAAATAAAAACAAAACAAATTACAACCCCGTCCGCCATCAGTTTCTGAGTGAAAGTGATCCAATACGTGCTGAACAAATACATAAACTAAAAAGCCCAAACTGAAAACAAATTGAAGATGAAAGCAATATCATGTCAGGTTGTAAAACCAACAGAGTCCGGTCCGGTCCGGTCCGGTCCGCATTCCTTGTTTATACATAACCTAGACGTACTACATACGTTTTGTATATCTAACGTTGAAAGGTTCACAAAAGGCGTGGGAATCACTGTTGGCTCTCTATTATAGGCTGAGAGCTACTATGTCCACCTAATGACGGCTATATCTCTTCCGAGACCGTGACTCTACAAAACCCAATCCAACAGCTTAATGTTTTAGAAACAGAAATTAAAATGTGTTTTGCCCGGCAACCGTGAAACGGCGAATTTTACACAGTTCTTTTCGTGAAAAGATGTGTGAACGTGAAATGAAACAATGCCATTAATAAAATGGCGACCTTTCAGCGTCTAATGGTGCGGACTTGACGCCTAGGTTTGCTTCCTTTATCAGCGAGTTCTTTGACTTGACATGGGAAGATCTGTTTTACTCTCCCGAATTGGATGCGCGAGAAAATTGGGTTCAAAGTATTTAGGAAATTCTGTGAATTTGAATTAATTAATAGGTCACAGATTAAAGTCCTCCCTGTTCTAAAAGCTTGGTTTACGAGATAATTGAAATTAATTTTTTTTATGACATTCTGAAAATTTTAATTAATTGTAAGGTAACAGATTGACGCCCATTTTGTTCTCTGTCGCTTAGTTTTTGAGGCAATAGAATTTAACCTCACCTACATACGTTCATTTCCAACTAATTAAATTAGAAAGTGAAAGATTAGAGTAACCATCATGTTTAGACCCATGAACATGAAATGTACATTGATCGTTCTAGGACACCGTACAACGAGAGAGAGTATCTCTCTCTCTCTCTCTCTTTCTGTGTGTGTGTGTGTGTGTGTGTGTGTGTGTGTGCGCGCGCACCAAAACAATCTGAGTTTAAAGCAAATCCTTACCGCTTAATTAATGGGACCATATCAGGCCAAGCTTCAGCCCTGTCAAGTGTCCCTTCTACCAGACAACTTCACTTCACCGGTTTCTCGGTTCCAGTCATTTAATTCCCCAAAACCACCGCTTGGCTGAGCCACTTATTCTGTCACTTCGCGGTACTTTGCTGGTCCTAGGACCGTGACACAGACACTCCTGCCCTCAACAAAGAAGCATGCGAACCTCACTGACTTATTGATTTGTTCTTGTTTCGCCGATTCGATTTCTTCAGGAGTATATATACTCGTATCTGAGGGACACAAAAAGAAATACGTCGTTTGACTTGTCAGTAAGTTATTGAAATAATAATAATCCAAGTATGTTTTCTGGCAATTTCAGCAAATTTCCATTGGGTAACCATAAAACTCAGACCCAGGACCTTGAAATGAGCACTGATCATGACCTTTTGATCACTTTTTCAGGAATTGTTAAATATTTTATGTACGGTATATATCTTCGTTACTTTTTTCTTTACACTTTTTTAAAATTCGTGAATTTAAATTTACATTTTTTTAAAAAATCCATCCAATTAAGAAAATTTATTTGACGGCGGTCAGGGTTCGTTTTCGTATTAGCCTATTTGAAAATGTAAAATGTCAATACACACAGATTTCAAGGTCGATTACGTTGGTGAAACCAGATTTAGAAAAATTTGGAAATTTGCTTACCTCGAGTAACCGTGAAGCAGCGTGCACAGTAAATAAATACTTTACTATACAGAATAAACTTTAATAAAATACAAACTGTTGAATTAAGCTAGTCATAAGTTTACACAAAAAGCTAAAAAAATATATAATTTATATCAACGTACATATCTCTTGTTCTAGTACGCAGGCTAAAATGTTTCACTTTTTTATCCTACAACTACAACTAAGAATAAACTTATCTAGTAGCATTCATTGAAATACAACACTGCTGTTGAGTTTCTGCATCTCTGTGTTGACGCGGTTTAGAAGTCTCTTCTTGTGTCTAGATGCAGTAGACCTTATCACTTTTTCAACAATTTCTATTGGAAGATCTCTATGAATATTGTCGTTCCTGATATACCGCGGTGCGCCGATTGCTGTCCGCAATAAGTTCGCTTTTTTTAGTGTCATTTTTGCCATTTTAAATGTGTATTTCATTTTTTTTTAATTCTCAATCATTTAAATGTTGAACAACAACTATCATCTTTAACGGCTACGTATTAAATCAATATTTTTATTTTTCGAAGTAATTCAGTAAAGCATCGAGCCCGTTTCTGTATGACACTGTTGTGTTCGTGCATGTTGCAGCGCGTGCAAAGAAGGCCAGGACCAACCGATCGACGCGACCATCTGCAAGACTTTCCCCGGGCTCAGCAAGGCGCAGCTGGAACTCTGCTGGAAATATCCTGACGTGACGGCCGCTGCTTTCCACGGACTACAGATGGCCGTGGAGGAATGCCAACACCAGTTCAGGTGGCATCGCTGGAACTGTTCCTCGCTCAGTACAAAAAATAAAAATCCCCACAGCAGCTCATTCCTCAAAAAAGGTGAGTTATCCAAATCATACGCGTGCAAAGATAACTGGTCTCTGTTTCAACTCGACTGTTCGGCATGTGATTTGTTGGGGACTCGGTGGTCGATGTGGCTAAAGCACCGGTGAGTCTGCTGCGTCTCTGAACTGTGCACCTTAAAGTTCTTAATTCCAGCCGCAGTTACCCCCGTTGCTTTTCCCTTACCGATAACGCTGATCCCTCGTCCTCGTTAGTCTAACTGGCGTAAAGTATGGACGTTAAGGGAAAAAATGTTTGTTTGTTACGCAGTTTTGAACTAATTATTTTGAAATTTGGTACAAAAGTACCTTGTGTAAAGCCTAAACGACATACGTACAAGATTTCCCCCCCACTCATTTCCATTACAAGATGGCGGTCTCTGATTTAACGGTGAGGAGTGTACGCAGTTTTGGCCGAACGCATTGACCGATGTTTTGTAATTTAGTACACGGATAATTACATACATATACATTTAGACCGAATGACGTACGTATGTAAGATTTGTCCCATTCACTTGCATTTCAAGATGGCGGTCTCTAAATTAACGATGACGAGTGTAGTTGCTGACTGTTTCCTGTAATACTGGCTGAACGGCCAGACCTATCATAATTTTGGCAGCTTAAAAGCACGCTATGTCCAATAATGTTAGTCCAGTTACTGTTTACGGGCGCGTCAGAGCGCTGTCGTGGAGTGGTAGCCGTGTAATTATTTCAGAACATACTGCGAGGTCTACAGTTCTTCGAACTACTAGTGTTAATGAAATAAGTGGTGTTCTTACATTTTTCCTTTATTGTTCATACTTTATGGTAGTTCGACTTTTGAGGACGAGGGATTAACTTTAAAGGAAAAGGTAAATATATGCCAACCTACGACTTTTAAGTGCGCAAGTTTGGATTCAGCAGACCGACCGTTGCCTTAGTAACACCCTTGTTCGACACCCTTGGTATTATTTTCAAACATTTCATACCACATTTAAATAAATATATATATATATATATATATATATATATATAGCCGCCTCGGTGGCCTAGTTGATAGCGTACTAGGCTTTCACCCCGAAGACCCGTGTTCGATTCCCGGCGAGGGCTTGGCATTTTCATACGCTATAAATCATCCCATCGTCTGCATTAGCCCAAGTGTGCACAATAGTCGGACGTTAAACACCAAATATATATATATATATATATATATATATATATATATATATATATATATATATATATATATATATATATATATATATATATACTGTTATTGATCATATATTAAGAAATAACGCTAACACTACACTTATATAATTGAATAACACTGACCAGTATATTTAAAGTCCCGTATACAATAATTAGTTAGTTTCTCTTTTTTTAGTATACAGAAGTAATAATGATTACCGTGTAGGGCTGCTTTACAACAATATCTTCGTAACACGTTTAATAATATTGTATAATACACTTAATATTATTGATCACCTAAGATTCTATCACGACAAAATTGATTTTATAATTGTCAATGAAAATTAATTGAAATATTAACATTGATCGTGTATTTGCGCTTTTTAACAAGGCGTGATTACCATAATTAAACATTAATATTGGATTTTAACAATACTGTATTGATCACCTAAGCCACTGAATACAAACTTACTAGAAACCATATGCTGGTGGCATCTTGCGGCAGTGTTCAAATGCAGTTAAATAGACAATAGTACTGTCTATTTTCCAATTACTTGGACTTTAGCTGATAATATCGAGCAGCTTTTTTATAATGGTGGCTGTACTTGTCAGTTTATATTCAGTGCCTAAGGTCCTCTTAAGAAAAAAACAATTTATTTAAATTTCAAATTTATAAACAATACTATAGTACATGTTGTTTATAGTAACAATATATTATTACACAGTTAATAATATTGTTCAACACACTTATTGTTGTGCAACGTGTATATTATTACTTTATTTTATTTTTTTTATTTTAAGGCGAAAAGCACATTGAGGCTATTATCGCCTCCTTAAATGTAAGTGTGAGTGTAAAGTGTTAAAGTCGTATTGTAGTGTTATAAGTGTAAGTGTGTGTCAGACTCGGGTACCGCGAGCCGCCTCGGTGGCCTAGTTGATAGCGTACTGGGCTTTCACCCCGAGGACCCGGGTTCGATTCTCGGCTAGGGCTTAGTATTTTCATACGCTATAAATCATCCCATCGTCTGCATTAGCCCAAGTGTGCACAATAGTCGAACGTTAAAAAAAAAAAATCGGGTACCGCGAGGGACGTCTAAATCCTCTCAATAGGTACAGCTAGTCTGCACCCCCTGCGGGGTGGATATTATTAAGGTCAGTACAATACACAATATAGTTTTAGTACATTATAGAAAATACTATGGCATATATAGTAAGGCAATGTACTTAATGTGTGTCCTCTAAAGGCGCAAAAACTACTGAACCGGTTTCGCTGAAAATTTTAATTTTGTCTTATTGGTGCCAGCAGTGATTAGAGGTATTTTACTGTCATATCTCTTTCCGTAAAGTTATTTTCCACCGACTACTGCGTTTAGAGAGTGGTTTCAATTAAATCCGATAGGTAGTGCTGTTTTGACAATTAGGTTTATTTACATTCTGACTTTTACAAAGTGTCGGTTAAAATACTCAGCTGTTAACAATAATATTTAGAGTACATTAATGTGAAAAATAAAACCTTTTGTTAACCCCTCATTCCCCAGCAAAGCCGGGAAGTACAGCTATTAATATTATGAGTGACATTTTTTCTATTGTGATTCATGAAACAAAGCATCGGCCCACTGACTCACTCTCCTTGTTTGACCTTGTGTTTCACAGATTGTAATCAGCTGTCGTCCTGGTGAATCTGTGTGAGGAAGGCAGGCGAGCGTTGTGTTACATATTTATACTACACTAAAAGCATGTACGAACATTATGGATAACTATAAAATCATAATTACGTTTTTGTCATTTCCTACAACACACCATCATATTATACTCTAATTATTACGTAACACGTGCCAAAGAATTAATGGTTGTTAATTTCACATAACCGTATTGTAAATAAACAAACTTTTATGATAAAATTAGATTTAACTGAACAAATTATTTGTGATAAAAAATTCAATTGACGTGTCAGTTTGGTAATATAAAAAGATAAATCTCTCTCTTATTATATTAGTAAGGGTTAAAAGTAACCTACTGAGCAAGATATTTTTTTTTAATTCGAGTTTTCCTGGGCGGATTTTAATGTCCCACGTGTCATTGCAAACAACTAGCTGATCAGATTTGCAAATAATTATAAAAATCGAACATTTTTAATGATTTACGGCTGTAAAACAAAAAATATCTCTAAAAAACGCACTTTTCTAAAAAAATTTGTTTTTCTTACCAAAAATTTGGGTCGTTTTATCATTAAAACTTTCAGAAATACGTACAAAAAACATTATTTTATAAAGAAATATTGTAAAATATTAGTATATACAAAATGTTATTTTTCGCTAAGGTTATGTAATTTCGCTAAAGATATTTCAAAATTTAACAGCATATTGAAATTTTTTTCTTGGTATTCTTTTTTATATTTTTAGCGAGAAATTAGCGTTAACGATAAGGGAAAAGCAACGGAAGTAACTGCGGATCGACCACCTAACTCTTTCTTCCCGTTACAAAGTGTACTAAAATAAATTGCTTTCAACTGCAGGAAGAAGTTATTGACTGTATTGAAGTTCTGGAAACGTAACATAAGCACTAAAAAACCAATAATGAAACATGTATTTCAGCGTATAATTTCCTGCTTTTCCATAATTTCAGAATGTTGCATTTTTTGGAAAAATTATTTGCGCTTGTATGATGCCACCATTATTGAGGTCGTTCAATGGCAATTGTGTGTGTGTGTGTGTGTGTGTGTCGTGCATGTGTTCCTTTGCTGCGATGATGAAGGTTGATTGTTTTCAATTATAAATTACGCCAACTCATAAAATCGTCACGGCCGAGTCTTCTGCTGCAGTCCGGTGATTTCCCATTGAGCTGTACCCCGGCCAGGAAGGAGAGATAAATCCATCAGCTGACCGGCCCAACGCCTGCCACTTGTCCTCAGATCAAATAATAACGATTTATGTTTGCATGCAAATCCCGGCGTAGCATGCAAACACAATGCACAGAGCACGGTAGCAAATCAATCTTCACAACTAGTCTCTCTACTCTTATACAACAATTTTTGCGTAATGTTTTCAATCAGCGAACATTTACCCGTACAATTTTATAATTTATGCAGCCGTATTGATACAAATAATCAGTTATAAACAGGAGTGGGTTTTATAATTGTTTTAGCGCGTTTCCACTGGATAATGAGTTATTGGAACCGCTACATGATAAGATTTTTTTTTATTTTAAGGCAAAAAGCACATTGAGGCTATTATCGCCTCCCTAAATGTAAGTGTGAGTGTAAAGTGTTAAAGTCGTAAGTGTAGTGTTGTAAGTGTA
Organism: Callitettix versicolor; assembly: GCA_022606455.1. Lineage (NCBI taxonomy): Eukaryota > Metazoa > Arthropoda > Insecta > Hemiptera > Cercopidae > Callitettix > Callitettix versicolor. The sequence continues at coordinate 80,780,815 of CM040190.1, forward strand.
AGTGTGTGTTAGACTCGGGTACTGCGAGGGACGTCTAAATCCTCTCAATAGGTGCAGCTAGTCTGCATCCAGTAGGGGGATAAAAGAAGATAAAAACAAAATCTCGACTTTTTCCTACATTAATACAATCTGAAGTTATCACAAGTACGTCATTCCTATTATGAAGAATGAATGAATTTTTAGTGTTAATGTCGCACCGCGAGCTTTTAAGATCTATTGTGTCCTCTTTTTACCTTCTAGACGTGCTCAGTTAATGCGTCTTCTCCAGCCTTATTCTATGATAAAGTCTAAGGTTATTCAAGGCGCGTAAATCTCCCAGTGAATTTAGAGGTGCTTGCTAGTGCTTTATCTGCTAACTCCTTTTTTCTTGACCGTTATTACGGAGGCTTTTCTCCATTTAGCCAGATTTTCGTTATGCGGTGAGAAGCCGTTCATTCTATTTTACACTTGCTTATGGGAACATCCACAAGTAGCTAAGGAAATGAAGTCCGTCCTTACAGAGCGCTGTTTGCCTGGGTAAAGTAAGGTACACTGAAAGGACCCACATCTCCATTAGGCCGGTGTCAGCACGGGTCACTTTAGAGTTAGCCATGCTATGTAGAGTATTGAGTAGATGAGTAAGAGAAGTATGAGCTAGAGTTACTGTGGGATTGCTAAGCCCATCAGCTGCTCACTTCAGCTGCCTCCGCGGATAATACTACGATAGAAAAATTTGACTTATGCAGAGAGCCTCGGTCACAATATAAGTTCTAGATAAATCAAGAGTCTTGCGATTTCCTTCTTCTGCCTCGGCGTACAGCAGCCACCGTCTGCCTCATCGTTGACGTCATGATGTAGTGGACCATCTTGGATAACTTCCCCCAAGAGTAGGACATTAAATCTGAATACAGATCTTCATTACGCTGGTACCTTGTGCTAATAATCTTGTTTTGGCTACGCTGAATTATCTGCCAATTCGATAGAGGCAGATCTAGCTGCGACTTCCGTCCAATAACCAGGAAGTCGTACATTCAGACGTAGCCTATTTGCTCAAACTTTTTACGGACATGGTGTTTCCGTGTGAGTCGTGTGTCGAGGTGCGTATCAAGATATGTATCGTGATTAACCAGAGGTATTTGTTTTTATAAATTACTACTGAATAGTTGCTGTTAATTAATCACAAAGCAGAATACTACGTGACATCCGGCGGAGGTAGCTGATGGGTGAAGCGATCCCACAGTACCTCTAGCTCATACTGCTGTCACTCATTTACTCAACATACATTCACTGCTCTACATAGCTTTTCTAATTTTAAAGTGTAAAGCGGCCCGTGCTAATGCAGTAAATGACACCGGCATAAAGGTGTTTCAAACGGAGGTGTGGGAGACCTGGCGACCTCCCGGTCTTACCGATGTATGCGAGGCGCTGTATGAGCAAACCTCATTTCCTTAGCTACTTGTGGGCGTTTCCATAAGTAAGAATGTAAAATCTCACCGCACAATAAAAAGATAGGCCAAAATAAGCAAAACCTCCTCGTAATAACCGTAATTAAAAAGAAAATTTGAAAAGAAATTAGCATCTGCAAGCACCACAATTGGAAGTGGAGAGGCTAGTCACCTTGAATCCTCTCCAAATCTTAGACATTATGAAGAGGCTGGAGAAAGCGCTGTAACTGAACATCTCGGAATATAGGTAGGAGGCACAATAGGTCTACAATGGTCGCAGAGCAATATTAATCCTATAAACTCATTCATTCATTCAACCCTGAAACTATGAATTTATTTTGTATTGAACGTCTAAACATCTGACAGCATATTGGGCTGGATTGAAAAACTATTTTTACACACTTGTTACCATTATTTTTATGATTAGCTAAAATCATTTGATTGAAAGTTTAAAAGGGGAAAAGAGTGTGTTTTCTTATTTCATACACGGGTGTCTGTTGTGGAAAGTGCTACTTTCTTAATGTTTTTAATGTTTAGGGAGGGGCACAATAGATCTGTAAAGGTCGCAGTGACTCTACAAATTAATTCATTCGCTGTGTGACCTCATTTCATTTCGTTCATTTAAATTTTCCAATCATGAGTCAATTATTTGGTACGGTTGAAGGTTCTTTGCATATTTCAATTTGCTGGGCTTCACTACCATTATCGTCAGCAGTAGAATGTTTATGTGTTCGTTTGTTTTAATTCACGCTTGTTGCCCGTTAAATTATATCGAAAACAAGATAGGTCCAAGAACACCGCCTTGTGGCACTCCAACTCCTATAGGATATAAAGCTGATGCGGCATCAAGGTACGATAAGCTGCTACCTATAAGGTACGACTCAAGCAATTAGCAGCGACACCTGGTAATGAGTTGCTTAATTTAACAATGAATTCTGGGCAAACACGTTCGACCCGCTACACATCCTAAAAACCTTCAATGTAAAATCTGTTAAAACCAAAGCAGATCGCAATAACTGGACGCATGCGTCATAATCGCGTAGCGTCACTTCACGCTGAATCACGGCGGCCTGTTGCTTGATATGCCCGTCACGTCGCCAGGATTTCCCACGCCCCAACACTCACCTTATCAAGATTGCACAGGTCTCTTCAAATTTTTAGTCGTATTTGAAATAATATAGTCCCAGATAACGTTAAAAGTACAGGAATAAAGCTCTTCGCGCATCCACTTGTACGCATGTCTGTATAAGGCGTTTTATGGCAGACATTTTTTTCTATTAAAGCATCTATACACTGTAGAAATTATTGGGATGCGCGCGGTCGTAGCACATAGTCATTTATCTTTATATTACATTTCCTAAATAAATCCAAGCATATTCATATTACACCTCCTAAATAAATCCAAGCATCTTCCTATTACACCTCCTAAATAAATCCAAGCATCTTCCTATTACACCTCCTAAATAAATCCAAGCATCTTCATATTACACCTCCTAAATAAATCCAAGCATCTTCCTATTACATTTCCTAAATAAATCCAAGCATCTTCATATTACACCTCCTAAATAAATCCAAGCATCTTCCTATTACACCTCCTAAATAAATCCAAGCATCTTCCTATTACATTTCCTAAATAAATCCAAGCATATTCATATTACACCTCCTAAATAAATCCAAGCATCTTCCTATTACACTTCCTAAATAAATCCAAGCATCTTCATATTACACCTCCTAAATAAATCCAAGCATCTTCCTATTACATTTCCTAAATAAATCCAAGCATCTTCCTATTACATTTCCTAAATAAATCCAAGCATCTTCATATTACACCTTCTAAATAAAACCATTCATTTTTTCATTACTAAGTCAGGATGCAATAAAGCCACATAGGTAAAACATACTTTTGTTAATGTTGCTACAGGGACAACATCGTTATAGAAAGATGTAAGTTTCTCGCCAGTGCCCAGATTTGCCAGCGAGACAGCTGCGTGCCACAAACATTGATAATTTAATTTATAAGTAGTATTTGCGCTGTTTATCACTTCGGGTGTTGCGAAAATAAAATTAGTGCGACGCGAAAGAATGGAATGGGGCGGGGCGGGGGCAAGCATGGGTGGTCGGCACTTGGATGTCTATTGAATCCACTGCACACTATACAGGTGTAACTAATCATACTTCTATAGATAATGAATGAATGGGTAACAAAGCCTTCTCGCCACACACACGCACACACACACACACCGACAAAACTAATAAATTTACCTCACCGCCTCACCGCCTCATCTCCGCCGCACCGTGAAGTGACGTGTAATCACTGTTTACTTAAGCATCGTCTGCGTTACTTTAATTTAACTAGGAATTGCGTTTCGATATGAAGGCAGTTAACGTTTTCTTCCGGTAACAAACAAATGCTCTTTCAGCGATCGTGTTCTTCTGTTGGTTACTTTTCACTGGAAAACGAGCCATTGTGGGGGTCATCATGGTACGGCACAGTTAGGGACCTTCAAATGAGCGCAGATCCTAACCTATAAATTTGTATTTTTTTTTTTGTCGGGGATCGTTAAAAATTATATATTTCATGTGTTATTTGTGTGTGCGTTGATGTGAGGAAAGAAAAAGACAGAGAGAAAGAGAAGAGAGATGGGGAGGGAGAGAGAGAGCGAGAGAGAGATGGAAGGAGGGAGGGAGAGCGAGAGAGAGAGGGAGGGAGAGAGAGAAAGGGAGAGAGAGATAGAGGGAGGGAGGAAGAACGTGTGTATGTGTGTGTGCGTGCGTGTGTGTGTGTGTGTGCGTGTGTTTTCGTGCGTGCATGTGTGTGAAAATGCGAGCGCGTATGTTAGCATTGCAGCGTCAGTAATATTGATTGATTCAAACTTTGAAACTTAGGAAAATACGAAAATCGATCACAAGAACAGCTTAAACAAGTTCGTTGCCAACAAAACCCATCCAGAAGCGGCAATTACAAATCTTAAACCATCGTTTTCATTTACGTGTTTTTTAAATTCGTATTTCACCTGAAATCTTCAAATCCCATTGAATATATGAAAACAAATCTGATGGCGGTCAGGGTTAATTTTCGCATTTCCAATACAATTTGAAATTTTAAAATGTTGCTTTTAACACTGGTTATGACAGTCAAGTCAGATTTTCCAAAAAAAGATATCATATTGTGATATTCTTACTTCTGATAAATTCGCTTTCACCACTTAAGCGAGGCACACGGACTGCGCTTATTGTCCCAGACAGTGAGGAACCCTTTCTAAACTTTGCCGCCTGTTTGTACGCTTTACAGAATATTTTATCGGACTAACGGGATCCGCTCCTCGGAATCGACCCAGCATCTTATCTTCCTTATTTGTTAATGCATTGTGTACTTGATAAGGTTTCCTGGAGCCATCGGGTTTTTACATTTTTAGTTCAACTTTTACCAGGAATTGATGTTGTAAATTATTTATATTGAGCTGTGTCTATCCGAGCCCATGGTTAATCCGACCATAGTGTAGGTAAGGTAAAATGTTCGGCAGATATATTAATAACGTTGTTTTAAACAGAAGCCCCTTCAAAATAATAAATTACATCAGCAATACGCAAATGTTATGTGTGTGTGTGTGTGTGTGTGTGTGTGTGTGTGTGTGTGTGTGTGTGTGTGTGTGTGTGTGTGTGTGTGTGTTTAGGGCCTTTTGCAATAATCTCGCAAGTTGACGCACGTTGCATGTAAAGGCTTTATATTAGTATGAAAAACGTTCTCGCTTCTCAGGTTAACAAGATTTCGAAACATACCGAACTGAGAAACTGCGAGGGTCAGAGCATGAAAAAGCTCGGAGTGTACAGAGGAAACCAAAAGTTTCACGGAAAATTAAAAAAAAATAATTTTTGGTCACGCTGTTTCAAAAAGTCTTAAAGCATTTCGAAATGGATAAGTTATTATACAAGAATCAATTTTCGTGACAAGCTTAATTTTTATCGTATCAACACTATTCACTCACTCAACATTATTATCGTTCATTCAGAGGTATTATTCAATGTTTTTAGTTTTTGGAAATCCGTTACGATCACTTCAGCAAAACAGCTGCGCAACCCCATCTCTTTTTTTAATAAAGTTGTTTTTATCACCCATAAACAGTGTTAGTTAAATTCACCACCCCAAAACAGTATCAGTTAGGTTACTGAGTACTTTAAAAAAATGGTTTTTTATCGTTTTAAAGATAAAAAACACGTTACCTACTTTCGCGTGGTAGAAATTTTGAAGTTATACGGGTCACTTTTATTGTCTATTTTTATCGTACTTCTCGTGCTTTCCGTGTTTTTATATTTTGGATTATTGCTTTTAGGCGTGTAATAATGTGTTTTAGTAAAAAAATTACCGAAAAACGAGTTCAACTTACATTGCATATTTATCCTTGACACTTTCGGAGGGTGCTAACAGATGCTGACGTAAAAACCATAACGGCCCTCGGCATCCTGCGGCCAGATCCAGAATAACTGCGAGACAGTGTGAATCAGCGAACCAGTTGTCAGGCAGACTGGTTGTTCCGCATTACCATAAACAACATCTCAAACTACGAACTGAGATATGACATAATAACAACAATGGGCTGATGTCCAATACAGAAGCTTTGATTTACAACTGAAGCCGGAGTCCCACGGATGCCGTTGAGTTCCTGATGCAACAATAAACAATACGTAATATTAAATATGCAGGATGTCATCACCAGGCCTCAGAGCGCGGCCAATGATATACGAAGTCCTCACCGGTCACCGACAATGGTCACATATTTCAATCTGCGGATGGAACGCAGGTGCTTTGAAATAAAAAAAAAAACTCCAGCGTGTGATATGGCAAAGCGCGTCAGACGGTGACAAGGCCGTGCCAAGCATTGTAAGTGCGCTGTAATTATACTATTCAATAACTAGACCCTATAAATAGTGCGCGTCGCCCGGCACAACTTACACACATAAATCAGGTTTCAAATTTATTTAAACATTCCTTTTTTGGAGCTGCAGGAAACGCGAGTGGAAAGTGTTTGTAGAGGGTGTCCGGTAATATATGTGACAGCGTACGAGCTACTGACGGTAAATTTTAGCGAAATTTTATTGAAAAATGCGCAACTGGAGCAGACATAGAGATCCTGGCCTCTATATCACTTTTTGTAAATACGTAAATTACACTGAAATCGTGTGTACGAATGTGTTCCACGCAATTGTTTCTTTAAGAAACATTTTTCTGATCGTTGTATTTTTCGTTCCAAATTAAACGGAATGAAGCTTTTAATTGCTAGCTCCTTTTATAACTCCTGAATGACGCAAAAAAGAAAGCTGGCTGGCTTTAGCTGACGTAGATCGACCGTAATTAAGACATATTTGCCCTAATTAAATCCATTAAGATTGACAACGGCTGTAACACGATTGTACTCAGTTGGAACACAATTGAGGGCAGTCTTCAAGCTGCAGGTAAATTACGGGCGTCGCCCCTATTATTTAGTGCACATTGTTTCTCTAATTCGATGGCCTTACTAACAATCTAAAGTCTAGTGTTGGAAATTATAAGACCTGAACCAAGTTCTCCGGCTTGTCTTTTCCTATTTGTTTTAAACCCTACTGGGTTTATTAATTTTTAATAATAAACCCTGGAGGTTTATTATTAAACCTCTCTTTATTAATTTTTTCCTATTATACACTTCCCTAAACCCTCACCCACCTAAAGGGTGGTCCTTACTGCACAGATTCTTCAACCCCTGTCGTGGTCTGTTGGTTGTCCTTCCAGCACGAAAAGTTCTCAGCAGGGGGTGCAGACTAGCTGCATCTATTAAGAGGATTTAGACGTCCCTCGCGGTACCCGAGTCTAACACACACTTATACTTACAACAATACTCTTACGACTTTAACACTTTACACTGACACTTACATTTAGGGAGGCGATAATAGCCTTAATGTGCTTTTTGCCTTAAAATAACAAAAACAAAAAAATAGTCCACACGACATTCCTTCGTATTACTTCCTATCGTCCATCTTCCTGCATCACGCGTCGTATTGTCTGGTACCTTCTGACGGCAAGATAGCGCTGCAGACAAAAATATACCTCAACATGTCGCGATTCTACACAAAAATCTGTTCGAGAGTTAGACTCTCGACAAAAAACCGAATAATCGATTCATCGAATAGAGCTAAGCCATGACTGTCAAATATTCCGCATTAGTCTCGAACCAAGAATTTTTTATTTTAAAATTTGTTACACAGACTTCAGTTGTAAATCTTCTTATTGTAAGATAAATATTTGAACAGAACTGACACAAGAGCCAAGTAGGTAATCCAAACAGCCAGTAGATAATCCAAACAGCCAGTAAGTAATCCAAACAGCCAGTATATAACCCAAACAGCCAGTAGATAATCCAAACAGCCAGTATATAATCCAAACAGCCAGTATATAATCCAAACAGCCAGTAGATAATCCAAACAACCTGTAGATAATCCAAACAGCCAGTAGATAACCCAAACAGCCTAACCAAGGATTTTTTATTTTAAAATTTGTTACAAATACTTCAGTTATAAATCTTCTTATTATATAATAAAAATCTGAACAGAACTGATACAAGAGCCAAGTAGGTAGGTCCAGAAGATAATCCAAACAGCCAGTATGTAATCTAAATAGCCAGTAGTTAAGCGAAACAGCCAGTAGATAACCCAAACTGCCAGTAGATAATCCAAACAGCTAGTATATAATCCAAACAGATAGTAGATAATCCAAACAGCCATTAGATAATCTAAACAGCCAGTAGATAACCCAAACAGCCAGTAAGTAAGCCAAACAGCTAGTACATAATCCAAACAGCCAGTAGATAATCCAAACAGATAGTATATAACCCAAAAAGCCAGTAAATAATCTAAACAGTGAGTAGATAACCCAAACAGCTAGTACATAATCCAAACAGCCAGTAGATAATCCAAACAGCCAGTAGATAATTCAAAATTTGTGTGGAAATAATTGAATATAAAAATTCGCGCAGTGTTTTTCATCATTTATTTTGTAAGGTAGGCCCTAATCATACAATTTTCTTTAATTAAAAACCTTGATTATAAAATATATTTTCAGTATTGTTTTTGTTTCTCATACTGCGTAACTTTTATCACATCTCCACTGAAAACACGCTAATATTTGTCGCGAATGTGTTTTACAGGTTACAGGGAATCCGCCTTTTCTTACGCCATAGCGGCGGCGGGGGTAGCCCACAGCGTGGCCCGGGCTTGTAGTCTCGGCTACCTGGTAGCGTGCGGCTGCGAACCTAGGGCGCTCTCCCACCCCAGGAGCAGCAGCAGAAACCGTTGGAAATGGGGCGGATGCTCCCACAACCTAGACTTCGGTGTGCAGTTTTCCAAGTTGTTCTTGGATTCCAGAGAAAGAGGAGAGGGCGACATTCAGTCCAGGATCAACTTGCACAACAACGAAGCTGGCAGGAAGGTAAGTCGCTGTGTAACGTGTATAGGCCTATAGGGTGCGAACAAAGTCCTGTGAAACATCACAATAAAGGTATCTACAGTTAAAACAAGAGAAGTCCAGTCAGCTACTGTAACGACCGACTTAAGAAGTAGGCCTACAAAATTAAGGGATCTTTAAAATGCGGTCTTATTCTGTCTTAAACATTCATTTATATTGTTTTATTGTATACTGCAGTGTAAAGTAGCCTTTGTTTTGGTATTTAACGACCATATTTAGTCTTTGTTAACGTGCCTAATACTCCTCAATGTGTGATTTCTCTATATCTTCCACTTAACGCCCTCATCTTAAATTGAACCATTAGTAAAACTGTTTATATTTTCTTCATTATCAGTTCTCCCATAATGCAATTACACTGGTGTTTACACGTGATCTATTGCGCCCATTCGCTCCTCCTAGCGTTATTTTACCTAACTACTTCGGCTATGCGCGCGCATCTCAGTGAATGGCAATAAACATCTTTATGGGTTTACACGGGACCACAGAAAAACCTTTATAACTACAGAATACATATCTCCTAACATTTAGCCACGGTTGTCAGTGGCAGACCGCATGCGGCGCTCTCTTACGCGATGAATGTCAAACGTTTCCCTTGTAAACACGACTTTTTATTCGCTGTGGCACAGCCTTCTAAATCTTCACTTAAGTATCGTTTAATAAACCTTAAGCTCGACACCTCGTTTATTCCAAACAGTCGGGCCATAGAAGGAACTGTTTTAAATTATAGCAAATCAGTCTTTTGGAAACAAGGTTTAGAAATACTTCTGGTTCCTTTATTACTTTCAGGTTAGAACGACTTATTTCATCTGTGGTATCGCTAGTTAAAATTAAACGATCTCTTGGTAAAATATTAAAAGAATATTTGCTAGTACAAGGCAATATTCTTTTAATATTTTGATTCTTCGAGATCAACCGGTCTTTAATTCAAAGTGGTTTTTCGCACTTCTGTCTGTTACTTTCCTCCAGCAGTCATGACATTTTCTCTGTTCCAAAACATTCAAAAAAGTAGTTTTAAACGTATCTTTACAAAGCAGCTTAAGAATCGTCAACCCTGTGGGCCATATTGAATCTATTCGCTATATAACTAATGCTAATTAACGATACAGATTTATCCGCTATTTGTTACGGTAAAATTATGTTTTTATCTTATTTTAAATATCTTGTATTTGGGAATGTGTTCTGTTTTTTATACAATTTGCTTTTAAAGATACAGCAAAGGTTTTTATAAAATGTAAAAAGCTGACCACATTACCGAATACAAGATCATTAAAATGAGATATCAAATATAACTTTATCTTAACATATAGGGGAGTGATATGTATCGTTAATTAACACTATAGTAAAAGGATTCAATATGGCCGACAGTGTTTACAGGTTCTCGTTTAAAATACCATTATAAATTAACGATTGCGTTTTGGATTTCAAATAAATAAATACAGCCACGAGAGAACGAAAAATGGTTGCTGTATTATTTCTACTTTGAATTTGGTTAGTAAGCCATATTTTTCTTAATTCTCGTACAGTTTCCATCTGTATATCAGTGCAAATGAAAATACTCTTTACAAAATTATCATAGGCTACGTATTAGTTACGAAAAGGGAATGTTGGCAACAGAAACAACATATTGGATTATACATATTTGTAATGTTTTTTCCACATCTTTCTGTTTTCAAAATAAAACTATACTCGTGTAAGTATATTTATTTTATAAATTAATAAATTTACCAATCCACTATCACTCCCATATTACTTTTTAGCTATTCCGTTATCCACGTCCTCTTCTAATGTAGCCTCTGCTTTTATACTGCATTGATACCCTTTGAAAACACATACATACACACACACACACACACACACACACACACACACACACACACACACACACACACACACATTCATTCATTCATTCATTCATTCATTCATTCATTCATTAAAGATACAGATATATTAAAGATATCTTTAATATATATATATATATATATATATATATATATATATATATATATATATATATATATATATATATATACCTTATTTCAATATATTTCGATATCTTTCGATGAATTTGATATTCTTCAATTTGTTTTGATACATTTCGATATATTCAGTATATACCTCTTTATATATGTTTTTAATACTTTACGAAATATTTCGATATGTTCCAATGAATTTGAATTCTCCAATTTATTTTGATACAATACGTTCAATATATCCTTCTTTACATTTCTATATGTTTTAATATAGGCCTATTGCAAAATATTTCGATATATTTCTATAAATTTTGTATTCTTCGATTTGTTTTGATACATTTCGATACATTCAATACGTCCCTTATATTTATCAATATTAGGAAAGTTTTCGATATCTTTCGATGAATTTCATAATATTCAATTTGTTTTGATACATTTCGATATGTTTTATACATCCTTCTGTATATTTCTATATATTTTAATATATTACGAAATATTTCGATATGTTTCAATAAATGTGATAATCTCACATTTGTTTTGATATATTCGATACATCCTTTAATATTTTCGATATGTTTTGAAATGTTACGAATTATTTCAATAAACATGATATTATTCAAATTTATTTTGATATATTTCGATACATCGACACATTCTTCAATATATTTTGATATATTTGATGTATTTCGTTACACTTTGGTATATTTGATCAATTTTTGTAATTATATACAGTAGTAAGTATATTATTACTATAATAAGCAAAGTAAACGTTTTTATATGCATGCTTTACCAGTGAGGATTAGTGACGCTCTGTATTTCTGAGACACCCTCTATCGGAATCACACAAAATATTCGTCCATTTTGTTTGGAGAAATTCAATAACACGCTCGTACCCTCAGCTCGGCCGACACGTCCGCCACCTCAGCTGATGCAAATGTTTAGTCCCCCAGCCTCGGCCACTGTCGCATTCCCCAGCGCCATTTATTTTGTCTCCGTAGTAAACAGATATACCCGGGCAGGCTCCGCCCTTTCTCACCCGTCTCCAACAAAAGAGATAAACAAGGTTTTTAGTCCCGGTTGGCCGCTGATATTATGATGTTATTAGTCGGCCCAAGGCGTAGACCACCCGCGAGATCTCACCTGTACAGTTGCGGACACTGCAATCATCTCACATACAGAAACGATTTTAGAACTTAATATTAGTTTAGGCAAAAAAACCCGATCGTGACATTCATGTTTAGGAACGGGTGTGGATAATTACCTGAACCCTCGCAGAGGGAGTCGCCGGGAACTTATCTTCTTTTGATTAGATAAAACATAGTCATTACAGATATTCATAATGTTTTCATCTTCCTCTATTACTCACTTAAAACTTAAAGTGGTGAAGGAAATACAATCTTCCACACTGCGGTTTGAATTTCATTAACAACAGCTGATATGGGATATGATGAGGGCGACTTAGCGTCAAGTAAAGAAAGTATTCCGATCGGCACAAAAATCACGTTTGAGAAATGGATGGGCATCCGCTTTCAAATGCAAAAAGTAATTTTTATTTTAACGGTTGCCTGTAACTGTACATATTTCTTAAGACAAAAGCATTTTCAATGGGATTTGACTTATAAGTGTACTACGATAGAAAATTTTGGAAAGTTTTGTAAATTAAAAACAAATATTTCTTTTAAAAACAGGGCAGTAGAAAGATTGGATGAAAAACTGAAAATTTAAACAGTTTTTTGAACAGAAAATTGAGACAATCAGTGTTCATCACTCGTGTGTATTGGTCCAATTATATTACTGATATTATTGTCAAATTGAAATTATTCACAACTGATATTTTTGGACACTTATCTGCGTCATTACAAAAAAAACTGTAGCCTATAATTCTAATAATGATGATGACGAAGCTGAACAGACAAACTGGTTAATAATTTTATACAACTTATTTATATAAATAATCTTAAACAAATAAATATTACATTTGAAAATGAATGACAGTAACGAGTTTTATATTCGTTCCAAGCTGTTCCGGGAGTGTCGACAGAACCTCAACGCTCTGCCCTGGGTAACCGGGTCACTCTTCACTGGGTTCTGGGAAATAAGGGGGTTGATGGTAATCAGGAGGCTGGACTGGGATCTGCGTCTGAGTTTATCGGACCCGAGCCGGCGTTAGCGATTTCTCTATCGTTAACCGGGTCTGCTATTAATAGGTGGATTAACAAGCAAAACCAGGCGAGGTAGAATAACTTTCTTGGGCATTCCCATAGTAAACGCCTCTTAAGCAAGTTTCCTCACGGAGGCTTAGAGGTGCAGACGTCTTAAGCAAAGCACAACTCAGGAGGATCATAGGGCTTATTACAGGGCACTGAGGTCACTGAGGGTACACATGAACAGGATAGGTATGTACCATGGAGAAACCGTCTGTAGCTTATGCAGGAAAGAGAAGGAAACTGCAGAATACATAACTCATGATTGTGAGGCTCTTGCTAGTAGGAGGCTAAGGGTTATGGGTTTCCAGGATCCCAGACACCTTCAGCAGGATTGCTGGACCGTATTAAGGGCACCAATCTGCTGAAATAGTGCTTAAGAGGTTTAGTTGGACAAGAGTTGTTCGCAGTGCCTGGGGTTTTATAATCCCTTCCACTAATTTCGAATCTTAATGAGTTTTAAACTCACGTTCCTTAGTTTCACAAGTTGTAACCAAAGTACTGAGACATGAATGTAACTGGAAATAATCAGCTGGTAGACTTAGTATTAAAGTCACTTCAATAATACTAATTATGTGTATACAGCAAACGTATCGCTTTTTTACTAGTTATTCGTGCTATCGCGATTTTCCTCATAAAATAGTAGTTTCAAACATTGTGTAAATACACACACACACACACACACACACACACACACACACACACACACACACACACACACACACACACACACACACACACACACACTTTTCATACACATAGTAGATTCATGCAATGCCCACTTTTTTACTTTTTCGTGAGAATATTTTGGTTTTTATTTTATATTAAAATGTATCATGTTTTGGGGCTGGTTGTGGGACCAGTTGTTTTATATTAATTCGTAACGATCAGCTGATTTCATTTAACAGCTGATAGGTTTATAAGTTTTAGGTTATGTTGTTAAAAACTGGCTATGCTATAATAAAAGATCAGTTGTTTTATATTAATTCGTAAAGATCAACTGATTTTATCGAATATCTGATGGCTGTAATACGTTTCAGGTTATGGTGTTAAAAACTAGCTATTTTAATTTGTCGTGTTTTCGAACAAATTATTAAAATTTCGTAATTGAAATTAAAAAAAGGAATAGAAACATGATTTTTATTTTTGGTTCAGTAACACTTATTTATTATTTTTTTTTTTTTAGAAAGGCCAGTGAGGGAAAGTAAAGGCATGTAAGATAAGAACTCTTAAACATGCCTTCTGTAAAATGAATTGACATTCAAGCAGCTGACATTAAGCATTAAGCGTTAAGCTCTCATTCTTGAATCTCATGAATGGAAATGATTAGGGCGTATAAGTTAGGTTAGGTCACCATTGTCCCAAGAAACAGCTCACAGGAGAAGCTGCTCGTGACTTACTAATGTTGGTAATTGCAGAAGGTAGCTCCGTTAACTTTTGATTGCCGTATTTAAATTTACATTCCAAAGTTAACTTTATCCTTTCATATTTTCTAATTGCCCCTGAATTACAATTCACTGCTTTCTATTCTATTTTCTGGTCGTCCTTTTTCGCCAAATTGCCGAAGCCAGCTACCGGATGCCTTGGAAGCAGTTAGCCAGCGCGAAGGGGTTATCCTGACTGACCGCAGTACGTGACTCTTCACCTTCCCTTCCCACTGTTTTGCAAAATTAGAACATTAAAATAAATTACTTTCGTTCAAACTAAACGTTCTGCAGACTGTAGAGTTCTGTGTTAAAGGCGTTAACTGACTGTGATAAATTGTTTAAAGTAGTTCTGTTTCCAGGTAGTTTTTATTCGAAAATTATGGCAGTGATCATCATGGTAAGACCCAGACCAATGTTTTTGATATGAGTTTCATCACTCATATTAGTGATATCAGGATATGGATAATTTTTTAAGGCATGTATTACATTACACTATCACATCTTTTTATCAAAGATCTTTTGATAAATATTATCTTTAATAGTGTAATAACCGTCTTTTATAAAACATTTCCATGATATTTCTTTTATCAAATATAAGAGGTTGGCGTTACCTTTACCTTTATAAAAGATTTCATCAAAGGTCTTTCACAAAGATATGTGATAGTGTAATACCCGGCCTAGGTTTTTTTCGCTTAACGTCCATACTTTATGTACGTTAGCTAATGATGACATGTGCTTTACCACGTCGACCACTGAGTCCCCACCTGATCTAAAACGTCTTTAAAAATGTTATATATTTTTAAATGTAAGTAATAATATATCCGAATTTCAAAAATGTTAAGTAAGAACGTTATAATTTTTGAAGAATTGCAATGGCCGCCATTTTGTTGAAACTGTCATCGGGTTTTACTGAATTAAGAAATTGTCTAAGTTTTTGTTACCAAAATCGATTTTAATGTCAAGCTTGAGCGAAGCCGGACCAAATAAGACGTCTAGAGTGCTAAAAGACCACCCTCCCACACACAAATGGCAACTTCGTAGCTTATGTTCCAATTGAAATTCACTGGTATGGAAAATTGGGAAAAATCACTACACCCTAGAAGGTAATCTGGGTTTACTCTGCTTTCAGATGTATTCACTAACCGTGACGTTGTTTTAAAAGAGCACGGTTACACATGGACCATAGTTCGATCTAGATCTTTAGCATGCATTTCTTTTTAGCTAAGAAGTTTTCCAGTAGCGAGTTTCCATTGGAAAATGAGCCTTTGTGTGTGTGTGTGTGTGTGTGTTTTTTAGCATACTCACGTTCGCAATTTTTGTCTAATTTCACTCAAACTTAGTACAAAAATCGGTTTTGTAAATAGCTTGTCTCCAGTTCGGTAATCAACAAAATGGGTTCAACAGTTTCAAAATGGCGGCTAATCAAATCTTTAAAAATTCATAATTTTTTCACATACATTTTTGAAAACACGACCTCACCATCATAATTAGCATTAAAACCTGTTTCAGTGGCACTTTCAATATCCGATGAAATTTTTAAAAATAATTCGACGGCGGTCAGGGTTTATTTACATATTTCCAATGTAATTTGATAGTTTAAAAAGCTAATATGCATGCAGATACTTTTTTAAAAATTCGATCCCATCACTTCAGCTAAACAGCTGCGTGCAGCGATTATTTTTCAAGATTGCCTGATGTCGGAAAATCGCCACAAATTGAATTCGTCACGGCAGAATGTCGAGTAATTGACGATCAGACGCGTGACTTTATGATTTGACTGTGATTGAGACGCTGCCTTCTTGAGCTAATATTATGACATCTTTCATCTTCAAAGCCGTGGCCAATTGCTGACACCATCAATCTTTGTCCAGACGACCCGTGACTTCCATAGAATGCATAAGGCCTAAACACTAAACATTAAAGTAACGTAAATATTTCAAGATAATTAGGAACAAAAACCGAAATTCTGACCATTGCAATGTATACAATATTAAAAATCGTTTTTTTAAGTAGCTCGAACATTTTCTGATTTATATTTTTTTTCGACTGTACTTTTTAGCGACCGTTGTGGTAAGACTCAGACCCAGGGATCGTAAAATGGGCATCGATCCTGATAGCAGCTTGGAGAAATTTGTTATCCAACGAAATCCATCCAACAGTTTAAAAATGATCTCCATTCTGAATACTAAAATTCATAACGTTTTTTATCCTAATTTTTCCTTTAATCTGATTCCATCATAGTGAAGTAAAAAGCACTAAAATTTACATAAATTATCTTTTTAAATTTTCAAAATCAACTGACATTAAGAAAATAAATCTGGCAATAGTTTGGTTTCATTTTTGTGTTTTCAAATTAATTTTAAAGTTAAACGATGATTAATAAAATAAGATTTTCAAATGATTGCGATGGTGTGTTTACATTGGGATACATGTAGGCCTATATTGTCAAATTACGATACATCAAATCATTTAGAAATGTTCACACATTTTGTATGAGCAAAATATACTTTGATTTGTACGAGTTTATTTCATGTGTTTTTAAGCTATGCCAGTTTTTGTTATTTATTAGATTTAATTAGCTGTTTTCTCAGCCGACAGGTTTTAATTTGTTGGTAAATTCAGTTGTAGGCTATTTAAAATTTTTGTTGTGTTTGCTTTACTATTTTGTTGTTCAGTTTTAAAATCCTGAACCATCTTCTAAAGTGGTTTTATTAAACATCACGGAATAGGCCTATGCACCGTGAGTTTTCTTCTTAAACATTTTTTAAAAATTTTATTTACACCAGTTGATGAATAAAAAAACTTATCATTATTAATCGTGGTTTTATTGTACAAATTCAAAATATTTGCACTTAAAGGTACTGTCACTGACCAACCGAAATTACTGTTTGAAAAATGCAATGTTTTGTGTAAGTGTAAATGCAGGGTGTATTTTTACGAAATATTTGACACGCATGAGGACTTGTATGACAATACAAATTCTGTACGATCATGAATGTAATATCGTACAAGTTCTCATGCATGTATCCCAGTGTAAACGCACCCATTTAAAGAAAATAATATTAGAAATTATTGCACGTCAGCGAGACAGGTGCGGTTATTTGGATTGGGAGGGGGGGCTAAAAACGGATTCTTCCAACCTACTTTGTCAGTTCCAAAGTAGGCTACAGCGTGTACTCACAGACTTCAGAAGTCCAGTAAATGTGCATCGATCCACGTATCCAGACAGTTTCCCACGGGCATCGATGTTTATTGAAACTCAAGTGATGACGTCATAACAGTAAACAGTCTGGTCGGTGGTGATTTACTTTGAACATTGAAGTTCAACATTTAAATGTTTTACAACGCGAGTGAACTCGGCTGAATCCGATTGATTCAACTGATAATAGCAAATTATACGAAAACGTTATTCGAAAGCTTTATCGCATTCGGCTATTTACCCGAAAAATTCTATTAAGAAAATACCGACAAAAAATAAGAAAAATTGGGATAACCTTACAAAATCGTCATATTCCGTAACAGTAGGGTCTAGTTACATTTCGATAAAATTTAAAAAAATGACGCTCGTTAAATTGTTTTATTCTCGATTTACTTTTGAAATTTTTTTTATTTTAAATTTGCTACACTGATTTCAGTAATAAATTTTCATATCTGATCAAACTTTGATCAAAATCTTACAATAATGTAAACAATATTGTAATATCTTTGTAAAGTATTTTGAAAAGTCAGGCCTACCTTTTAGTTTTTACGATAGCTCCTGAACTGTATTTTTTTATAGACACATACTTTGTGCTTAAGCACTTCTTGACTACAACAGAACAAAATTTTAATAAAATCGATTGAGCTGATTTTGAGAAAATCCGATTCGTTAACATTTCCAAATTCTAAGTGCGGCGATGTATCGAAATAGTCATATATTATCAAGCTTGCAAAAGGAACATGAAATTCTACGATATATTTACAGTAGCATACTAATTGTAATAGGTTGTTAATTCAATTTAATATTTTCTCGGTTATCATACTATAAACAAAATAGTTTTCGAAAGAGGACATTTTATAAATCGACTTTACTAAATAAATATGGTTGGTGCCATTTTAATAACGGTATTGTTCCATATTAGTTGCTTTAATAATTCTTTTTGAGTTCAATAGCTTAGATAGCCTATTTGCACGCTATAATTTCGTTAGTATAGTCGTAGTTTGTTAGCTTTATTAATATGAAAACAAAACGTAATAAATCGTTTATTAATTAGCCTCTTCTTCAGTAATTTCTGAAATTTTTAATCTTAAACAAATCTTATTTCTTACAATGCAGGCGAGTAACCTATTTCTGTACACTTATATAAATTCCTACTGTCCTGCGATCTATGAATCACAGCTAGAACTACTTCAAACTTTTTATAATCGTAACGGACTAGAATAATATTTGTTTTTACAGTTTTTGATTGTAAATCAAGATAAATTCTAACATTAAAAGCATCATAATAAAATAATTCGAAATTATAAACTTTATTGCTTATTACGTAATGAAATGTCCTGACTGACTTCGATGGCTAGAGATTCTAAATTTTGGGGATACATTAATTTTGTAACATAGAGACGAATTTAGGAAGGATTTTTTTAAAGACAATTTCTAAAAGCAACAATTCACTCTTCTATGTTCCCTTTTCTCCCCATAAGATTTATTTATTTTCATAATAGCAGTTGAATAAAAAACCATATTATATATAACTAAATTCTAATATTGGTTTCTATGGTATTAGTTTAAATAGTTTAATTTAAATAAACAAATAATTGGTTTGGCCCATAAAATGAGCCCCAATAAATATTGGGACTACAAAGAAAATTCCAAGTCTGTATTATTTAGAGCCTTTGGTACCCTGAGCAAACTGCGATTAAGAAACACAGAAACAATTATTGTTGTATGTAACTTCCCATTAATTGTAGTACAATCTCTTTTCAAGGCAATAATGTATTTTTAATTTTTTAGGATTTCTAATTTTCCCAAAACCATGATAACATTATTCACTAAATTATTCTGCTTTCTAAAACTAAGATTTAATATATGTTTTGTAGTTTTTGAAACTTTAATATTGCTTAATAAACATCTCTTTTATAATTAATGAATGTTGCAGGCGGTGGCCAACAAGATGCAAGTCCGCTGTAAATGTCATGGCATGTCCGGTAGCTGTGAGCTAAAGACTTGCTGGAAGGCCGCACCTGATTTCAGAGTGGTCGGCACTTCACTGAAGGAACGCTTCCGTTCGGCCATCATGGTCGACCAATCTAACGGTAATGATTCCCCATTCCTCTTCCATCGTCGGCGGAGACCTCGGTTGAGGAAGAAAAAACGTCCAAAGAAACGTAAACCCAGAGACCTAGCGATGGACTTGCTGTACTACCAAAAGTCTCCGAACTTTTGTGAGAGAGATCCTTTAGTAGACGTGCCCGGCACAGTGGGCAGGCAATGCAACAGGACTAGTAGAGGCGTAGACAGCTGTAGCTCACTGTGTTGTGGGCGAGGGTACAACATCATTAGGCAGCGACGTACAGATAGGTGTCATTGTCGTTTCCACTGGTGTTGTTATGTCATCTGTCAGAACTGTACTGTCGAAGAGTGGGTCACTGTTTGTAAATAACACTAATTTATTTTATGTTTTTAAATATCCAACATTAATAATGTTGCAATAACCAAATAACTTCAAAAAGCAGATTTTTCAAACGTTAAGTTGTTAACAAATAACTTTATTAGTCTAACAGACCCTAACGATGTTTAATAAAAAAATATACTGACTGAAAATGAAAGATGTTCCAAGTAAATCGATTTTACTCAAAACACTAGTTAATGTCAAGTAAGAACTGTTACAAACATTTAACAGTATCATAAATGGGCGTTTAATATTAAAGTTTTTATTTTCATATTTGTTTAACATGATAGAAACTATATCCTTCATGCCAAGAACAAGTAATTTCAATTTTTATTAGAAATTGAATGAAAAAACAATTTTTTACAAATGTTTATTACAAATAATTTCTTATAAACAAAACATTTTATGACATTTAAAAGAGTACTTCGGAAAAAATACGGAACTAGTTTTATTAATGTAAAAAAATTATTTTAAAATTACTTCTGTGTGCTTTCAGTGTATTATTTCTGACATAGTTAAACTCAATATGAAAACATATTTTTAATATTTAAAGCTGTTTATCCTAACCTTCACAAAACGTTCACAACTTAACTTCAAAAATCAAAACCTTCTATTACCAATTTATAAGGGTCATTTTTATTGTAAATCACCTCTCTTTCGTAAAAAAAACAACGAATCCTGAAGAAATAATACATGCCAAAAACTTTCACTAGATAATGAAAATGAGTTGCATCATTAACATTTACACTAAATAATATAAACTTAATTCATGTTATGTTATCGATTGTAAATAGTCGTAATTTATTTTTCCTATTCATCATAAACATCATGTTTTTAAACAAATTAACCCAAAATAACTGACTTAAAAGTATTATTGTGTGTTAATTGCTCAGGTATTTATTAAATCCTTACTTTTGAAATTATTCAAGCATCACATTAGAAACAGGGTTTAATAGACTAAATTAAACTAATTTTTTAATATTTAAGTTATTTATTACCTCTAGGTTAGGTTTATTGTATTCAATATTTGGACAATAAAAACTGTAAAAAGCAAGAAAAAGAAAGAATTGAAAATATTTAATAGAACTTCGCTATTACCTTTTTCTCATTTTATTTGACTTCAAGAAGTATTATGTTTTCCACGTTCATCACTTGACTGTTTTAACAGGAACTGAAGAGAATCATATCTAGATCATGTCTTAGAACTTGTACTTTATTGGTGAATAAATAAATAATTTCAATTCTGCTTTTGCTCATCCTGTCATTGTGATTATTCCAATTTTGTTATGTTTGTGTTCCAATCTATTGATTTTCCTCCTCAATATCTTCAAAGTATATTACACATAACTAATCCATAGGCTATAATGGATTTTTAAAAAATGTAATATCAATATCAAGTTCAGAACAGGCCTAATGACAAGTTTTATGGATCAGGATTGGTGAAAAATTCAAACACTGTAAAAACTAATTGAGAGACATGTTAGTTATCAGATTTCAACTAATAGGCTGATTAATTAATTGCTGACTGATTAATACAATATATTACCTACTTCTAGACATTCAGAATGATATGTTACATTTTGCTTGGATGTCTAAGAACTAAATTTGAGAAATTTTGTGTTCAAATTATTAAAGCCAAATAAAAAGCATTTAATTTTAATTGATTTTTATTTTTAGTTGTTACTTTAAAGGTTAAAAACAAAACTTTTCCAAAAATTAAAAAAATAGTCCCTAGATGTGGGCAAACTAAACCTTATCATCAATTCAATAGGTCAAATTCAATCAGAATCATTCAATTTGTTTAGTCTTCAGTAATATACATGTATACACAAATATTTAAGTAAAAACTACTTTTTGAACTCAATGGACATGAAAATGGTTATATCAATTAAAATCTCAAGATAAATTTTTCACAATCACCACTCTACACTTATCGAGAAAGTAAAATCAATTAAAAAAGATTAATATATTTTTTTAAATTATGAAATAAGGAATAATTGTGCAATTTAGAGACAAATAAGTTTATATTATAATTTTTTCGTTTTTTTATAACAGCTCTTTGTGTTTTGTATTACATTGCTATTCAAATTTTGATGTCAACTCGGCAAGTAGAGTGTTGGGGCTCACAAAGCAAACATAAATGCTGTTAGTTTATGAAGAAGCCTATTTCTTATTTGTTTAGAATTCTAGTTTGTTCTGGAAGATTGATTAATTGTAGAAGGTTCTTGCGTAATTTTCTTCTTTATTAAACACAATCAGTTAAATCTTAAAAAGAGAAGGGTTTAAAGAGGCAGACGTTAAGTGTAAATAGGTAAATAGGATTAAGAAGCCCCTGGGCTTTGCTGGGTCGCAAGGTTGAGGGGTTTCACCCGCCTTGCGACAAATCTTGGCCACAAGAAAACCTAGTGCATCCTGTGTCGCCTACCTGTTAAGACCCAGGACGCCAAGCTCTGGTGAGGTTAGCATTTTATTTATATCTATGTTATATGGTATATGGATAAGGTAATTACTATATATCAGGCATGAAGCCAATTACAGGGCAAAAAATGCTATAATCTGTAGATGTAATTTTAAATGCAAATTGAACACTCAACAGCAGCATAAAATTTCTTTATTTGAAAAATGTTTTTCAATAAAATAAATCTTTGATAATTTTGAATTTATTCTTTACAAGAATAATGCTGCAAAATTCCCATATAATAATTTGTCTTCGAATGTCTATATCTTATAAAATATTGTTCTTGCAGAACCATTAATACAAAGATTCTACAACTTATGAACTATTATTTAAAAATGTTAAAACAGGAATTATTAAAAAAGTAGCACCCATATTATTATTATTAGACACCCATGTATTGAATAAGAAAACACACTATTTTACCCTTTTAAACTTTGATGATTTTAGCTAATCATAAAAACAAATTTTTTGATAATAAGTGTGTGAAAACAGTTTTCCATCCAGCACCATTGATGTTTGACCTTAGACAATAAAAATAAAATATCAGATAGTTTCAGGGTTGAATGTATGAATGAGATTATAGGATTACTATTGCACTGCGACCATTGTAGATCTATTGTGCCCCCTTCCTATATTCTTGAGATGTTCCTGAGATGCGCCTTCTAGGCTCTAGTATCTTCATAATGTCTAGGATTTGAAGGGGGTTCAGTATAAGTAGCTCCTCCACTTCCAATTGGTGACATCCCAGTTACTGATTGAGGAGCAGATGAAAATTCCCTTTCAATTTGTCTTTCTCTTGACCCTTATTACAGAGGCTTTGCTCTACTTGGCCAAATTTTTGCTGTGCAGTGAGATCCCACTCATTCTTACAGTGAGATTTTGTTTTACATTCTTATTCACGAGAACACCAACCGGTACCTAGTTAAATGAGGTCCACCCATACAGAGCCTGCATGCATGTGGCATTGGGAGGTTGCAAGTTATCCCAAAGGGCTCCATTTGATACACTCTTGGGCCAGTGGCATTCAATCCATCAGCACAGGTTGCTTTACACTCTTATAACATTTTAAAACACTAGAGTTAGCCAAGCTATGTAGAGTAGTGAATGTGTGTATGTGTGAGTCTTGAGTAGATGAGTGAGAGTCATATGATCTAGAGGTACGGTGAGATCGCTAAACCCATCAGCTGCTCACTTCAGCGGCCTTCACAGAATAGTTTCAGGGTTTCCTACATAATATTGCTGTCAAACTTTCATAAAACTAAAATATAAAAGAAAATAAAGTATCGTATATTGGGAATTTTGTTTCCTCTGCAATGTTTAGCTCAATTATTGACAATAAGAAAATATATTTGCAGGAGTAGTTATTTCCCAGTATCTAGTATTAGTATTGTGTAGCCTCTTTAAATGTCCAGTTCAGTACTACATTACCCAAAAATATGAGTACAGTTACCTCTTCCACCAGTAGTGATCTGATCACACTCTCTATGAATTAATAATAGTATTCTTACTACTATTTCACATTCATAGTATTTCACTGAGTATTCTTAGTGAGGAAATATATTAATAAGGAAAGACCCTTAGTTTCTACAAAAAGGGGTTTTATCAACTAAAGTAATAAAATGTACTTAATGCACTTTTAGTTTATGTAAATAGATTGTAACTATCACTTTTAAGCACATTTGTTGGGCATCTGTTCATTTGTAATGTGAAAAAGAAACAGACAATCTCAAAAATCAAATAATTTTTATTTGTTATCAGATATGGAAGTTAAACTAGTTTACAATTGATTATGACTGTTAGTGCAAAAAATAACTGTAAAATAACTGTAATGACTGTAAAAGCAATTGGATATGAAGTTATAAAAAAATCTCTCCGAAACATAAAACTAAATATCAGTATATTATAAAATAACCTGTTTATAATGGAAAATGAGCCATTTGAGTAGCCATTAAAGACCTTGAAATGAGAATTGATCTTGATCTGTATATTACTTTTTAAGGGGTCATTAAAAATTTTTATAAGATGAGTTGTTAAAGCTTTCACTTCACTTGTAAGAAATGAGAGCACCTGGGTTCAGTTCCTGTAGAGCCATTAATTAGTTGTTATGTTGTCGACCTAAATACTGTAAGACCACTTAGAAAACTGCAGTTTTTAATTAACACTAGTTGCAAAGCTATAAATTTTAAATAAGCTAACCAGACTGAAAAAATTGTCTAATAGGACGAGATCAATGTTGTTGAGTTTCAACGAAGCAATTTTAACGAAACATTCAATTAACTGAGGCAAGTGTTATTCATTTATCAAGTATTAGAGCATTTCCAATAGCTCATAATGTCTGGGAATTTTAAATTTGTATGCAAAAATTAATATAGATTGAGAACTGTGTGTTATTGGCTTTTTAAATAAGCTGTATTGAAATTCAAATGACAATTAAGGAAAACTGATCTAGGTGTTGTAAAGTGTGATCTCATTTTAACTTTCTATATTGCTATTTCGCAAATTATTCAAACTGATTAGAAACATTAAATGACAGTGGCATGTAGTTGTCTCTCTCACACATGTTGAAAGCAAATCTTTAAAAAGTTGTCAATAATTTTTTTTATTGTACTCTTACTAAAAGTCTGATTTCACATCAGCAGTAAAAAAAATCATAAACTAGCTGTTTTAATTATTTTTGAAATATGAAAATTAACACTGAGATTCATTTTTGTATTTGTACTGGAATTTTAAATCCCGACCAGGGCTTGGCATTTTCATACGCTATAAATCATCCCATCGTCTGCATTAGCCAAGTGTGCACAATAGTCGGACGTTAAAAAAAAATTAAATAATGTTGATTTATGCAGATTTTAATGTATCATATGATTATGAAATCAGATTCAGACTTTCAACGAAAATCACCTTTTGGTGAATTATAAGAACAAGGATTTTCTAGAAACTCTTGTCAAATAGATGTATGCTATTTGAAATTCACATTTTTCAAGTTGTGGAGAAATAAAAATTAACATATGTATGTTATTTATTAACCATTCTGATCCAGACATCAGGAAAGTTACTCATTGGCTTACTCATAACTTAATTCCTCATTGGAAAGTTACTCATAACTTAATTCCTTATTCTGCCCATTATGTCCACTCCAGTGTGTCAGTTGTTTCTCTTTTTAAATGGTTATCAACATAATTATTTTACAACAACATAAATATTATATTATGTTTTAAGATAGAGTATATAATTATAAAACACATTTTCCTTGGTTATTTTTTTAAATGGTCACCATTAAGGAGCGAAGTTTGAAAAATAAATTTGAGTTCATTATGGCAGTCGACAACTTCTGAATTGCTACAGTTAACAAAAATATCCAAATTGCATAACATATTGAAAAATAGTATTTTTTGGTGTAGCATTACTACACCAAAATATTGGAGGATAATAAGAATATTATCCTACAAAGGAAAATTCTTGGAATGAGAGAAGAACATTGTGGTTGGAAAACCTCCGCACTGTTTCAATGAAAGCTCTATAAAATGCTTTTCTATTACTGCTGAAAAAATCAAAAATGTCATCATAAAAACATATTTTTACACTTTATTCAAGGATTGTCCATAATTTACTTATTGCAACAAGATACGGTACCAAATAGATCTGTCCATT
This sequence comes from Callitettix versicolor, assembly GCA_022606455.1. Classification (NCBI taxonomy): domain Eukaryota; kingdom Metazoa; phylum Arthropoda; class Insecta; order Hemiptera; family Cercopidae; genus Callitettix; species Callitettix versicolor. Next base: position 80,807,089 of record CM040190.1, read on the forward strand.
TATAGCATCTATAAAATATATCTCTACATACAGAAGCGGGTACCCTTATTACACTATCATTTTAATAGCATATTATTTAAGAATCTCAAAACTGCTCAATAGTTGTAAAAACAATTTTTGTACAGCCGGCAAATTAATTGAGCTAATAGCAACATGCTAAGGTAAACTGTACGGCTTCCTAGACAAATTGCATTAGCCAGCAAGCAAGCTATAATTAAATTACATCAGCTGTGGTATTGTAGCTGCATTAAAGGAAATAAAATGGCTATGATCCTTGTCAATATAAGGTCGCCCAGTCAAAGTGCGCACCAAGATTACTTTGCTTTGTGTTTTAAACCAATTAAGTAGTCAGTGAAATATAGTTTGGTATTATTAAACACAGATATTGATACAATATATTCATTTCTTGTAGACGATTTTAACAGGAAAGATTGTGCATAAAAACGACCATTAAAAAATTTAGAAGAGGATTATTTAAATATTTGTTATCAGTTTAAATTGAAATTTTTATAATAATTAACAATATAACTTCACACTTATTATGAGCTGCATATTTACGTCAATTGTATTACTGCCTCTTTTTATATTAAAAAAAAAAAAAAAAACAACAGTACGATACATTTTGGCATAACTATTTTTAAAAAATTTTTATATTTTTTTGCAAATAAAAGCAGTGGCATGTTAACTACAATTTGAAATGGAAACGCGATCTTAATATGTAATCAAAATGGTTAATATTTCAATTGGAATTAAAACATTTCTTAAAAATGGGTTCATTGTTTGATCTAAAAAACAAATTTTAATAGAAACAATAAAAATTTCTGTTTGCAGTTTCAAAACATATTGAACTTTTTTTTAAATTAATACTGGAAGGCGGTAAGGTATTCACAGCAGTAAACGTAAATATTTTCAAGTAAATAACCAGTTTTAAAATTTGTTTCAGCAAAAAAAGACGCAAAATGCCTTCAAACGGTTTAAACAATGCGGAGTTGAATTTGGATTCTCTGACTGATCCATCTGATAGGTATCAGTTGGTAGAACTGTTGGGCTTTGGAGTATGTGCTGATGTATATGTGGCCACTGATAGCCAGTCTGGTAAGTAATCCTGGACCAAGACTAAAAGTGTTTTTACAAAATTAAAAAATTAAAAGAGTGCATATATTCAAATAATTACTAATTGAGTAAAACATTTTGGTAATATTCTCTGTGAAAAACATTTTTTCAAATAATATTTTTCTTAACATAGGTACTTCCTTATTTTTGAATTAAATATAATTTTTTAATTGAAATAATTTGTGTATTTAAATAATATAATTTTAAATTTATTTAAAAAAACATTAAATAAACTTTATATTTATTAATTAGTAATGCTCATCCAGAAGTTAACAATAAGTCAAAAATTAATAACCTACACCATTGTCTTTCTTTGTAAATATACACATTTTAAAAATATTTTTTTTATTAACAAAAGATATTAATATTTATTAAAAAAAACATTTCTTCAAACACCCACTTATACAGGTAAAATATACAAATTTAGAAACTTGCATTTAATTAAATTAAATAATAAGACTTCATAATTATTTTCGACATATTTGATGTAGATAAAGGTATTTTTTTCAAATTTGGAAATAGCAACAGCTATCAAGTAATTTAAGACATATTTTACGTCTTAAATCTTTCGGTGATTACTTATAATTCTCTTCCTGTATAATCCTTTCATTATCTAAGAAATGTCTTCTTATTCTTTATAAGGTCAGAAAAAAATCCTTAATCCTGATAAGGTTAGGTTAGAAAGCTTATAAAAAATCATTATAATTTTTTACTACAAATCTTCAGATATTCCCAGTTAATCAAACTAACTATGGCACATTGAAGACATATGCTTATCCTTCAGTGTGTATTTAAAAATACATGGCTTATCAATACACTTTGTTTATAAAATAATGCACTGGTTTTAAAAACCAACATATTTTCTGTATGCAAAAACGCAAAGAAATTATAAATAATTTTGTTTATAGGTGGAAAAAAAGTGGCAGTTAAGATTCAAAAAATATCTCCTGAACTGATGGAGGACATTCAAGAAGAATATAGAATCCTTAGAGACCTGTCAAGCCACCCGAATTTGCCTGATTTTTATGGAACCTATCTGAAGAAAGGAAAATCTGGAAAACCTGATGAGTTATGGTTTGTTATGCAGGTTAGTAAAATTGTATTTTGGTATTGAAAAATAAATTTTAAGTATTTATTTTATTAAATTTTAATAAAAAATAGTTTTATTATTATGATAATTTTTTTAGGTTTTACTAACTTTCAAACTATTTTATTTATAGTTTTGTTACCATAACTGTTTGATAGTAAAATAAGTTTAATTTTGCTTTCTGTATTTTTTTCTTAATTTTCAAAAATCAAACTGAAATATTTAAAACTTTACTCTCGTAATAATTCTGCTTAAAAGATAAGTACCAGTAATTCATTTTTTACTTATTTCATAAATCTATCAAAAGTAGCCAATTGGAAAATCAGTTGAATACAGTATTGTAATAAAAATTTTAAAATGGGAAAAAATATTCCTTATAATAAAATATATAGATTACATTATCAGGTTTTACTTACAATATATAATTCTGTACAATATACCAATTGTTTTTCAATGATAAAGTAGCCCTCTTTAGTGGTACATGAACAAGAATTATTATAAAAGAAATACTATTAATTTATTTCTAAAGAATTTACAATGATAGAATCGTTATGTTCCAGCTATGCGAAGGCGGGCCTGTGACTGATCTTGTGCGTTCACTGATCAAACAGAACAAAAAGATGTCTGAGGAACATATTGCCTACATATTAAAGGAAGCTGTTAAGGTAATTCTAATTAAATTTTGTCTACATACAGTACTGACTTCAAATTGTTAAAAATTCAAACCCTTTTTTTATTTTAAAAAAATACAGATCTGCTGTTTGGTTATTTACTTATGAATTCTTCTGTGTAGTTCAATCCAAGAGTCCCTAAAGTTTGACTCATTAGGAGTCTTTGTGAAAACTTGGAAGGTCTTTAACAAGCTTGAAGAATTTCACTAGGAAGATAAGTTTTTACAGACACAATTTCCCAAAACAATTTTTTTATTTCATTACAATAATAATAATTGTAACATTTTCTAAAAAAAATTGTTTTTTTTTAGTTCATTGTTATTTTTATGTTATCATCATAGTTCAATTTATTAACTGGCAAAAATTATTGAAAGGAAAATGTGTAATATAGTTTCATAAGCTTCAAATTAAATAATATGTTATTGCAATGACCATTAGGGTAAAAAATACTCCTGGGAATTTGAAATATACTGTACCCATGTCATCATCCCAAACCCAAGAACATGTTCATGACTTGATGCGGATAGTGCACTTATACAATGCCGTAACTATGGGGAGTTATAGGCGGGACCAATCCTCACACAAGAAGGAAAAAATCACAAAGAAATTTCAAACATCAATTAGCATATTACTTATAAAATTGTACAGGAATGTTTATTTATCCAATTTTAAATTTAAATTATTGCCTTTAATTTAAATGCTTTAAGTATGTGTTTTTTGAAACATTTATTTTTTCTCATATATTTGCTTCTCATAATGTTAGAGAATGCAGATATGGCATACTGTCTGGGTTAAAACAAAAGCATATGTCTCAACATCGGTTGTTCACCCTATACCTCATTTTGTGGTTTCACTAATACAAAACTTTTGGAATTGTAATAAAAGAAATTTTTGGGTATGTACCTTAATATTTTATACTCAACATAAACATAATGTTCCTTTTGGAAACATTCAAAACTTTGCTGTGGGAAAACTCTGGAATCTCCGGTAGGTCCTACCACATGTCTTCACTTATTCTCCACAAATAGGTGATTCCACTTTATATATACAAATGTGTTACAATTTTAAATTCTGATTTCACTATAGTACCTATAGTATAAAAATATGCATACATTAGAACTTTAAATTGTATTGAAAATAAAACAATAAACCTGACAAAAAATGTATTAAACTTTTTTAATAGTAACATGCCATAAATTTTATTTATTCAAAGTAAGTTAATTAATTGATGTTAAAAACAAAAAATCGTCATCCATGCAACATTAATACCATATTATGACAGTAAAAGCACTTTTCTGAATGCTTAATAATATTTTACTGAAGTTTATTTAATTTTTCGTTGTACAATACAATTATCTGTTTTTCATTCTGCTATATTGGCATTACTGTGCCACTACAATAACCATTTAAAAACTGTGTCTAATTAAATATATTTCTCTTCTAGGGCTTAGTGTACCTTCATGAGAACCATGTTATTCATCGTGACGTAAGAGGCAGCAATATTCTGTTAACTAAAGAAGGAGAAATAAAAATTGTTGATTTTGGACTATCTAGGTAATAATTGTGTTATTAATAGATTATTTATGCTTTATAATTTAATTAGTTCAAATGGAGTATATGTAATATAGGATGAACTTGAGAGAAGTTAATTGGAGCTTCAAAAAGAACAAGAAAATAAAATTCATTTTTCATCCAGTAAAAAAATCGTTCGCTTGAACAATTCCTGAAAGTTTATCTCTTAAAAATGATCAAACTGTACAAAATGCCACTGATTCTTTATGATATTTTCTTATACACTTGCTTATGGTACTGATATTTATTTTGTTACCAGAGAACTGAAAAGCTCCATGGGAAAACGTAACACATGTTTGGGGTCGCCATGCTGGATGGCACCAGAAGTAATCATGAGTACAAAAAAAGATAGTTCCGATGTTACAGAATATGACAATAGAGCTGACGTTTGGGCATTGGGTAAGTAAGAGGAACAAAATGTACAGAAATAATGTTTGATGAAATTAAGTGTTTTCCTTAGAAATTATTACAGATCATATGTTTTTTCTCAGTAGAATAACTCAAAATTTAATTTAACATGAAGTTTCAATCATTGAATTTATATACTTGTCAAATATAAAAGTTCTATGAATAAAAATAATTCATGCTTTGTAAATTGGTAACAGGTGATCAAGAAGTTCTTGTAAAAGCCCTTTAATAGTTTGCACAAAGATTGAGTGAATACAAGTTCAGCAGGCTACATTGCTGTCAGTACATGATTTCATAGCTTATAAAAAAAACATATCACTAAACAGTGTAAGCTTGACTTCAATATAATTTACAACTTTAGAAAAACGGTAGTCAATTCTTATCATTTAGTACAATATGAGGAAGAACTAATTATGGACTAGTACAAGTCCATAAAGGACAAAACTTCCAAAATTATAGTTTAGGACTGAAAAATACTCTAGACTTATCAACTTATTTCTATTGTACTTCCAGAGATATTATTTTTTTATACACTCTCTAATAGCAATTTCATTTTCATATTTAAAACTGTTAGAAGTAAAAGATTTTTTTAGTTCATAGGAACAATAATGGTGTATTGAATATGGTGTCATCATGGTAAGACCTAGACTCTTAAAATGAGCACTAATCCTAACTTCAAGATCATTTTTTTGAGGTATCGTTAAAATTTATAATGTGTGTGTGTGTGTGTGTGTGTGTGTGTGTGTGTTTTAGTGTGTACATGTTCAGAATATTGGTCCAATTTTACACAAATTTGGCACAAAAATCAATTATTGAAATAGTTTGGACAAGTTCGTTAATCAGTGAAATTTGTTCAATAGTTTTAAAAATGAAGGCCATTTAAAATCTTTAAAAATTCATAACCATTTTGTCTTATATTTTTTGAATGTACGATTTCAGCCCAGTAATTAGTGTTAAAAACTGCCTAAATTAGCATATCAAATTTTAAAAAATCCATTGATTTTAAGAAATCTTTTGACAGTGGTCAGAGTATATTTCTTTGATTTTCAATGTTATTGATAGTTTAAAATCATAATATATGCAGATTTTAATGCTGATTATAATAAAGAAATAAGAATTTCAAAGAATGATAAGATAAAGGAAATATTTCTGCAAATCCACCTCTATCACATCAGTGGAATACATGCATGCTGCAATTATTTTTACTTTGTATTTCTACAGCATAACATATACTGTGTGCAGAAATACTAACTCAAAACAATGTTCAGGTATCACTGCGATAGAGCTGGGAGATGGCAAGCCCCCGTTTCAGGATATGCACCCCACCCGTGTGTTATTTCAGATAGTACGAAATCCACCTCCAACATTATACAGGCCTGCAAATTGGACACAAATTTACAACGATTTCATAAATGAGTAAGTCCAATTTAATTTATATTTATTTAAATAAAAAGACTTGTTGTTCAACTCGAAGCAGCAGTTAGGTAGTTAAGTTGCTTATGTCAGAGACAGCATTTTGAGGTAAGAATCAAGATAAGTCAAAGCACTTAGTTTATACAGAAAAAATCAGAATTTGAAAAACATATTTCAAGGTTTGTAGATAAAAGCCTAGGGGGAATAAGCAGATAAAGGATTAAGGAATATATCACCAAGAGTTATCCAAGCTATGTAGAATAGTGAATGTGTGTGTCTTATGTGTAAGTAGATGAGTGAGAGCAGTATGAGGTATGGTGGGATCACTGCTACCCCTCAGCTGCTCACTTCAGCTGCCTCTGCCGGAATAAGAAACTTTACTGCTGAGTAAATTAATTATAAAAATGTGCAAGCCTCTTGGATTTTCTTAGGTTATTTACTGTTATTGAATTCTGTTTCTAGATGTTTAGAAAAGAATCCCGAAAATCGTCCATTTATGATGGAACTCCTGGAACATCCATTCTTTACATCTCTGCCAGAAAATGATTTTCATGTGAGTAGAACTAGAACTAGCAGTATTCCTCTTAAAATTCATAACCTTTGCTCCTGATGATTTGTTAAAAATAGCTCCAATTATCCATAAACTTTAATCAGACTATTAACGTACAATCTTACCACAGCTCATTTTATCCAAGCCCAGCAACCTTCTAATCCTATCTTTCCTTCATAGTACTGTACTAGTTAACAGTTTTCTTTGATAATTTAAACATAATATAAAAAAGTCAGTTACTTACTGAACACATCTCTGATATGGCCGTTACTTACTGTTAATATGGCCATGACCATGACGTATTAATAAGAAAATATTAGTCCTTTTTTTAAAATTTTTTCTTTAATAATTCTATGAGATTCTTTCCCTTTTTAGGAAGTTAAAGAATTTTTACTATATGTAATCTGCAGGCTTACATCATTACAGTGTTATTTATATATTTACTAATGCATACATTTTACAACAGCTTGGACAAGAATTGAAAATCCTATTGGACAATGTGACACCTGATATAAAATCAACAAGAAAAGAAGAAGTTCGAGTAAAAACAGGATTTATGAAAGTAAGTGAGTGATATTAGACACCACTAGCTCCAAGTAAATAGAAAATATTAAATTATATACAGAAAGTAATAGGCAAAGAAACTATCCATTACTTGCTGTTTCAAAAAGTAGACGTTTTATTTTAAAATATACTAGTATCTCACCTGGCATTGCCTGAAAGGGGATAATAAAGACTTTTATTTTATACATTAATATACTGTAAACATTATTTTGAATATGTAAAATCAGTCTGTAACCACTCCTGATACTAAGAAAAAACTGTGAAATTTTCAGCAAAACCGGTTCAGTAGTTTTTGCATTTACAGAGGAACACATTTGAACACCTCCCTAAATATAAGTGTAAGTGTAAAGTGTTGAAGTTGTAAGTGTAAGTGTGTGTTAGACTCGGGTAACGTGAGGGACGTCTAAATCCTCTCAATAGGTGGATCTAATCTGCACCCCCTGCAGGGTTATATATTCTGTGTATGTGTGTGTGTTAATGTTATACTTACATAGACTTTATACTTTTACTTTAATTTTATGCATTTTATTAACAGACAAAACAAGTCGAGAAGCCTGAAACTTTACATGTAGAAGATCTCGCTGCTTTGGAAGAAATTACTGAAGAGTCAATAGTCAATGAACTTCATGAGCGTCACATTAATGGCTGCCACTACACTTTTGTAGGAGATGTGCTTCTTTTCCTAAACCCAAATGAGGAATTGGATATATATGGGCCAGAGGTATGATAACTGATAAAGCAACATTCTACTTCTATGTGGTGCATATGAAAAGAAAGCTTTAAGTCTTAAGTCTTGAGGTCTTCAGAGTCCAAAAGGAAACTATTCCCACTTTTTGTAAATGATATGTTACTTTCTTCTACAGATTAAATGATTGAACCGATCTTGCATGAACTTGTTAAGTATTTGATTTTATTTTAGATTTTAAAATATATTTTTCAGTTTTATAAGCTTCGATAATATATTTTTTAATTCAAAGTCTTTAATTTTGTTTCTTTAAGTTATGTTTATTTTAACAGTTCAGATAAGTGCTTTAGAGGTAGTTGCCATAAGAGCAATACTAAATATCACCTAGGCTACTCATACGATATCACAATGAATATGATTAAATAATCTTCAAGTGTAAGCTAGTTCCACATTGTTGGACATGTAGGCCAGTACCTAAACACAACATAATGTTGGCTCTATACTTGATCTTGAAACATTATGTATGTATCTTGAAACAATACATTTTTTTTTTTAATATAAAATTGGTAACAGGAAAAATGGATGATAAGCGAAACAGCTGACAAAATTTGTTAATAAGAAAATATTCTCAAATAGTAAGTTTAGATATTGTATTACTATTAAAATGGGTGATATCTGACAGACTTTTATTCTTATAAACTATAAGCTTTAAACTATAACCTATACACAAAGCTAGGAGGGTTGTTTAGAAAATAAAGAACATTTTTTCTTTTACATACTGTTTATTAAGATAATGAAACAAAACTTTTCTACATAGTCACTCTTCAAATTTAAACATTTGTCATAGCGTTTCACCAGCTTTTCTATGCCTTCTGTGTAATAAGTTGCTGCCGAGTTGTTGAACCAAGTTGTTACTAAAAACATCCTTTAATTTTTGAAAGAGATGGTAATCAATTGGGGACCATGTTGAGGCTATAAGGCAGATATGGTCAAAAACCTCCCACTTAAGCTGCGAAGGAAGTTCATCGTCACTGCAGCAACATGCAGACAGGCGTTATTGTGAAGAAGCACAATGCCACTCAACAGAAATATAAAACTTTTGTTTTGAATGGTGTGGAATAGTTGTTGAAAGATCTAACATTAAGCTGCTGCATTTATGATCTCTCTAAGTACATAATCGATGAGTAGAACACCCTTTCGGTCCCAAAACACTGTAACCATGAACGTCTTGATGCTCAGAATTTGTTTCACTTTTTTTATTTTAATGGGGGATGGGGATGATTGGTATTCCATTAACAGGCATTCATATTACCATAAAACTTATTTATATATAAATTTTGATATGGTAGACCTTTCTTGCATTCAAAAAGTGTATTGCACTTTGGACCTTACACTTGATAGAATCGTTAACTTTGCCGTACATTTTAATGTCACACAAATAAACAGTAAGTAACTGTAGTGTCTCACTCTTAATGTCAGACTGGTGAGAAGGAATGAGAAGATCAATGATATGATGATGGCAGCAGTGGAGGAACTCAGCAGCTTGTCAGATCAAAATGTGCTTTAGTTTCTGATCGACCCTCATATAAATTATTAGTTATAAAACTTTCCGAATATATTACGCTGAGATTTCAGCTGTAGATGGAGATTTACAATTCAAGTCAGTATACCAAAATTTGTTTGTAATTCTTATAGCGGCTATCATACTTTTAAATATTGTTACCTGATCTTAAATGTAGTAGAAACTGATTCAGGGAGACAATTGCAATTACAATTTGCTTTTACTTTCAGGTAAATGTTAAATACCACTGCAAGAGCAGGTCTGACAATGCACCACACATATATTCAGTAGGTGACAGTGCATACCAAGATGTGTTGCACCATGAAGAACCGCAACATATTTTATTGGCCGGCGAAACTCTTTCTGGCAAAACAACTCTCTTCAAACATCTAGTGAAACATCTGTCTTACTTGGGGCTTGTGAGTGAAATATTTTAAACGTACATACTTGCTCAGTATACGAAGTTTAAAATTATATATTTTATCTCAAGTTTTTGATGGATTGTTTATATTTAATCTAAAGTAATTTTCAGGATCTCGAAATAAATAAATAAAAACTAACAGTTTTAACTTAGATGTCTGTGTGTATGGGTGAATTTGTGTTTGTGCACATTCCTGAACATTAAACAAATTCATAAATTTTAAAGATTTTGGTTTAAAAAATTTTAAATGTACTCCATACAGTCCCAAACAAAACACTATATATATCACTATAAAATCTGATTTAGTAGTTATTGATAAAAAACTATAAAATTGGCATATTTATAAAAATCAGTTTAATCAAATAAATTTGTTTAAATTTTAGTCTGTGTAGTGAATCCATAACTGAAATCAAAGTTGCTAACTGAAAATAAATTTATGGTCCTATTTGGTTGTGCTTTGTGTTTTTACAAAACAGAAACTTTACAACAAAATTGCTGAACGACAAATGATAGAGGTTCAAAACTTTGCATGCTACTTAATATAAAGAACTAATGTTAAAAAGATAATCAACCTATATTTTCTCAAGCATCAAACATTTTCTTAATTAAGGAAACCCTTTAATTTTATTAAAATATTTGGGGAAAAACAAAATAATTTTGTTTCAGACTCCAAATAAAATAGGTGAAAGAGTTCAGAAAGCTGTGAGCATTATCCATGCTTTTGGCAATGCAGCAACATCACTTCACAACGATTCCACAAGGCATGTGCTGCAGGCTCAAATTACTTTTTCATCTTCTGGTAAACTGAGTGGTGCCATCTTCTGGCTTTATCAACTGGAAAAGTGGAGAGTTACTGGATACAAGTGAGAAAACTATTTATAAATAATATTACAGAAAAATATCAACAGGTCATAAGCAGTAAAATAATAGTAGCATAAATTAAAAAATTAAAATAATCAAAAAATATTTGTAACTCCTACATGGATATGTGAGTAATCTGATTCCTCTGGTCACAAAACAATTCAACTTTTTTCAGATGTCCATCCAATGCAAATTTCCATATATTCTACTACATGTATGACGCCTTTGAAGCTGATAATAAGCTAGACAAGTACCTCTTGGAAGGAGGACGTAATTATAACTACTTAAGGATCACTGGCACACAAGCTGATGACCACAAGGCTCCACCAGGACCTCGAGAAGATCCTGCAGGGAATGTACAAAAATTTAAACAAATTGAAGAATACTTAACTGCATTGGAATTTGATGAAGAACAACAAGAGATGATTTGGAGAACATTGGCGTTCATTTTGTTGCTGGGTGAAGTAGAGTTTCAGGATCAGGAAGATCATATGGCAGGAATAAGCAACACTGAAATTGCAAATAAAGGTAACTTTTATGTAAATCAACTGCAGGTACTTCTAAATAATATTTTTACTTCTTGGATAACTTATCGATACAATGGGTTTTTAATGCTCCAAACTCCAACATTAGTTATCCAAAAGATCAAATATTTTTATTCATTAGAGTTTATTTTTAAGGTCTCTTAGCAAGAGAAAAGGCTGGAAATTTGTCTTCAAATTAAGTTGGATGATTTCAGGATTTGAAAATGTCTTTGATATTTGAGACAAAATATTAGAGAGCGTAATACTTTTGTAAGGATAAAATGTATTAAAACAAAAACAAGATAAAAGAATCAAAAATTAAAATTCACTAAATGTTACTTAGTACATTGGAATGAATATTAAGAGATGTTTCCGATGATAATCTTCTAGATCTTTTAGGAAAAAAATTAAATAAAAAAAACTTTATAATTGTAATTTTTAGACGTGCTAACATTTGAAAAATTTTGCTTTAAATAAAGACATTTTGATTCCAATTATGAATTTGTATAATTTTGAATATTAAGGCCTACGAAAATTTAAATTTATGAAATGTAACCTAGTTTCAAACCCAAAATGAACTAATTAATTTAAACACATCATAATTTATAAATGCTAACAAAGTTGATGTAATACAATAAATAATGATATTTTATAGCTGCACAGATGATTAAAGTGGACGAAAAGAAATTCTGTTGGTCACTTTGTAACTATTGTGTCGTTCAGAAAGGCACAGCCGTACGAAGACGTCACACCAAATCAGAGGCAGAAGAAGCGAAACAAGTCCTTGCTCGAGGAACATACTTCCGACTTGTTGACTGGATTGTCAATATGATTAATGTGAAGATGTCACTTTCTCGAGCTGTGTTGTAAGTCTGATACTGTTCTTTTGTTATTTCAATATTTTAAAATTTTTCAAATCTAAATTATCTGCATTTTGATTATTATACTGTACTCGTAATTTTGTTACAGTGGTGACAAATTCTACATCAGCTTGTTTGACATGTTTGGGTTTGAATGCTATCAAAAGAATGGAATGGAACAACTTTTTGTAAATACACTGAATGAACAACTGCAATACCTCTATAACCAAAGGGTATTTGTCTGGGAGATGGTAAGTAGTAAAAACTTAGGTATTTATTATGAAAATTAACCTATTAACCTGCAATGGACACAGATAGTAAAATAAAGGGACAAAGAATAGAACCTTTTTAAAGGGAGAAAAGTGGCGACTTTATTATTAATTAATAACAACAGGTATCGCGTGACATACATAACAAAATATATTTATTTATAGCCTACTTACTTATTTATAATGTCATGGCATATGTATGTTATTTGAAAACGTAAAGTATTGACATTATAAATGTGCCCTGAGCAGTGGTGTGCAAATACAAAAAACAAAACCCCTTTGCAACAAAATGAAAAAAAAACAACTTTGATACGAACAAAATAAACTAGTCAACTATAATAAAACAATATAATTTATTAAATAAGTATTTGAACATCATCCAGATCTTTCCCATGATACCAGATGCTACCCAAACGTTCCAAGAATTTGAATGAGACATGGACAGATTATAGCATAAAGTCAAGCAATGAGGGGTATTATAAGCTATCCTTTGTTTAACAGGAAGCCATGTGGCATCATTGTAAAGATATGTACAACCAAGCACAGACAATTTGTTGTTATTAGTGTTTTGAACACTTTGCAATTTCCATGGTGCCAAAGAGCAAAGAATTTTTTTTTAATTTTCTTGTAACCTAAACAGAACCGCTACTGAAACATATGAAATATTGTTTCAAGCATTTTAAGATGAAGCTTTAAGCAAATCAAGGCTTTTGAATGGTTTAAATGTTTTAAAGAAAGCCGAAGGTTTTTTGAAAACCAACAGCATTAGTGTAGACCATTAAACAGATCACTCCAGGAAACATTGCTAGAGTTCAGGAAATTATGTGTCATGACAGAAGACAAACCATCCATGGCATGGCTGAAGTTGTTGGAATGTTGTATGGAACATACTGATGCATTTTGACTGATGAAATCAACTTGAGAAGAATTTCAGTTGTTTGTTCCCACACTTTTAACACAAGACCAGCATGACAGAAAAGTGCATGTCTGTACTGAGGTCCAATGGACGATTGAAGTGTATCCAAACTTCTTGCCGAAGGTAATTACAGGTAATGAAAGTTATGATGAAGGCTATAAATGAGGTTATGATCTGGAAACCAAACAGCAATCGGTTCAATGCAATACGCTAAACTATCCAAGACTAAAAAAGCCTGTCAGGTTTGCAATAACCAGAAATCAATGCTAATATTTTTTTTTTACATTCATGGGATTGTCAACCAAGAATTCAATCCCCCCCATTGAGGTGACAGAGGGGGAATGTGCATTGTGCATTGCAAATAGCTATGGAGAAGCAAAGACTGGTTCATGCAACATGACAATGCACCAACTCTCACTGCAATCTCAGTAAGGCAGATTCTGGTCAAAAACGACATTACACTTGTACTCCATTCACCGTATTCACTGGACCTAGCACCATTCATCTTTCCAAAGATGAAAATAAAAGCTGAAGATGTATTGATTCAATACCATAGAAGAAATTCAAGAGGAATCATAAGTAGTTCTAAGAGAGCTTATTACAGACGAATTTGAGCAATGCCTCCTTTCATTGTGAAATACTGTATAGAAGCAAATGGTGGCTACTTTGAACGAGACAATTACATTTTTGTCTTGACAAGTTTTCATTTTTGATTTTTGGAAGTAAGTTCTTTTTTTTAACAATTCCTGGAACTTTTGGGTAGCACCTCTTATGTCACAAAATAGAGAATACTATTTAAAAAATTTAAGCTTCTCCATCATAAAAGAGGGCAGAATAAATTTACTACATTTAATAGACAAAAACATATCAAAATAGGTATTGTTGAGGCCTTGAATAAAGCTGTTGCAATGTCAGCCTGTGGTAAGAGGAATTCCTAATCCTTATTATTTTTTTTATATAAATAGCAAGAACAAGAAGAAGAAATGATTCCATTAAAACCACTTCAGTTTTATGACAATAAACCAACAGTCGATGAATTAATGAACAAACCCGATGGCCTGCTATACTTGATAGACGAAGCCAACAAAAATAGTTTAGGAGCAGATTTTATTATTGGTAAGTTAAGATAAAAATGTGATAATTATTATAATTAATAGTCATTTTTTTTAACTTTAAATATTTCATAAAGTTAATATAATAATCTACAGGATTAGGCAAAAGTCTGGAATATACAAAATATATTGTTTTTTTAATAAATATAACAAAACAATACAAGAAATAGACAAATAGTCTATTATGTTGATAATGTGACTAAATATCAATGATGTGAAACTTCTGGATTGCTGTCAGTCAGTCATGTACCCACCCTTAGGTTTAACAGACTGTCCAGTACGCTTTTTTTAAGGTCTTTTAAGGCAAAAAGCACATTGATGCTATTATTACCTCCCTAAATGTAAATGTGAGTGTAAAGTGTTAAAGTCGTAAGTGTAGTGTCATAAATGTAAGTGGTTGTTAAACACAGGTACCATGAGGGACGTCTAAATCCTCTCAATAGGTGCATCTAGTCTGCACCCCCTGTGGGGACGTAATAGACTGTTAAAGCCAAGCTAGCAATGCAAAATAGTAATCGTTTTAATTTGATGACTTGCACTGTTAGCTCTCCTGATGTGTCATTGTCCGCTTCACTGTGATATGTCAATATATCTGCAAAATACCACTTTTAGAAATGTTAAAAAAATCCAAACTAAAGGTTCTGTAGGATTCGAGTTAACGGTTCGATGCTGGTGCAAGTTTAGTCAAGAGACAGTTTAAATGAGATTTATTAATTTTTTTTTATTATTATTATTTTAAGGCGAAAAGCACATTGAGGCTATTATCGCCTCCCTAAATGTAAGTGTGAGAGTAAACTGTTAAAAGTCGTAAGTGTAGTTTTGCAAGTATAAGTGTGTGTTAGACTCGGGTACTACGAGGGACATCTAAATCCTCTCAATAGGTAGCTAGTCTGCACCCCTGCAGTGTAGATTTATTAGAAATGATTTCACCCTTATCAGGAATAAACAAACTTGTAGACGGAGAAACATAATGTATAATAAAATTGCATAAAATATATTTTTTTGTAAATATTACAAAAACTTTATAAGTAATATTCAGTATAGAAAATGCAAAAATATTTGGTAGAAAAAAAATTCAGTGTCCATTACTTTATGACACATAGAGTATTTGGATAATGTGACTAATTTTATGTACTAATTTGGATAATAGTGCACTAATTTTATGTGAAACTCCTGGTTGTTGTGTCTTTACTTCACCATGATAATTTTATGTTAATCCACCTTTAGTGTTAAAAGCTTACCTAATGTGTATACACTAAAAAGACTTCTACAGAAATGAAGCCAAGACAGCAATGTGTAATGTAAAATTTTCATTTGATGGTTCACCTTGCAACACAGGAGCTAAACAAGTGAAACTAACTCTACATTAGATTAGATTAATATAACCAGACGAAGGAATAATATAACCTCAGGGATTGTGAACAAAGGACCTGAACCTCGAGTGCTCTAGTTCAGCAGACTGGTACCCTTAATAAGTTTTAAGAAAGACTATAACATTTATTCCAGTTACTCAGCTAAGAAAAAGTGAATTGCTGACATAAATCATAGCAACTTACTGATATCTTTGAAAGTGACTTGAGTTCAAAATATATGCAGTTATACATATTTAGTATTATATTATTATTTACATATTGAATATGACTTATACGAGGTGAGGTTAAAAAAATAACTGGATTAATTGTATCATATTCTTTTTTTTAGTTCTTTACAACTTTATTATCCCCTTCAATATAACCCCCTCCACGATCCCTATACCACTACTCCATGTAAATTTTACATTGGTCAAAGCAGTATTTCAAGTTTTTCTGACATCAGGGTCTCCATCACTTTTTCTTTTACAGCTTTAACTGTCTCAAAACTTGTTCCTTTCAACGTTAATTTAATTTTCAGGAATAAAAAAGTCATAATGAGCAAAGTTCGATGAGTAGGGTGGGTGTTTCAACATAGGGATTCCATGCTTAGCTAAGAACGTCTTTACTACCGATGGTAGTATTGTCTTGAGGAAGAATCTATGATTTGTTTTTCCACAACTCTGGTCACTTTCCTTTACAAATTCACGGAGAGTAGTTAGGACCTCAAGATAATAATCATTGTTCATGTTTTGACCTTCAGGTACCCAATTTACATACACAATTCCATGGACAACAAACAAACAATATCATGGCTTGGAATTTTGATTTGGACATTGTTTCAATACATTTGAAGCTTTTTTCCATGTATTAATTGCCGCTTAGTTTCTGGATTGTAAGTAGAAAAACCATAAGTTATTACTCTTTCCAAGAGTTTAAGGTCTCTTTTGGTAGATTTCAAAGTGTCCAGCACAAATGTTCATTCGAGAGTCCTTATGTTCTGGTGTGGGTTTTTCGGGCACAATTTTTGAATTAACTTTCTTGATGTTAAAACGTTTACACACAATCTGCTAAACTGATTCTTTGCCAATTTCAGAAATCTCAGCAACTGCATAAATGATCAACTAACAGTCTTTTCAGATTAAATTGCCAATTTTTTCAATGATCTTGTCTGTCATTAACATGGAAGGTTGCCTTGAATGTGGGTCTCTTCTTGCCCTCCTGTGAACAATTTAAAACTACTCAAAAGCTTGAGTTCATGATAATCATTCATCACTGTACACTTTTTTCAAGAAATAATGACTTTCTGTGGCAGACATTCCGAGTTTCACTAAAAACTTCACAATAATGTGTTGCTTTTTTAAAATACTTGGCATTTCCCCGACATGCAGTGAATACACAGTCTAGTACTAAGACCACAGCCTGACTGAGAAGTCAGCAGTCATATTGGCAGCAGGAATAGAAAAAGAGAGCTATATTGTCATTTAACTTGACAATATAGCATTTGACCTTGGCAGACTTGCTGCTTGTCTTTAGAAAAATCAGTTTGGTTAATTTTTAGCCACACCTCGTATATTAAGTATTTAGTATTACATATTAAAAACATTATTCTGACTTTTAGAAAAACTGCAAACTAGTAAAGGCCCTCGAGTAAAAATGTCCAATTCCAAAGACTTTTCTGTTGCTCATTATACGGGCAAAGTGGTCTACAGCACTTCAGACTTCCCGATCAAGAACCACGACTTCTTGCCTCCGGAGATGATAGAAACAATGAGAGTATCAACTGATCCTATCATTAAGCTCTTGTTCACCAATCAACTTTCTCGCAGTGGTAACCTCACAATGCCTTCTCAACAGAATCAGAGCAGCATATCCAGTGGCGGAGGCAAAAGAAAGCGATGGGGAGCGGCTCTTGTTGCTGAAAAGACTCAAGTGAGAGTAAGTGACTTATTTCTTCTTAAATAGCCATTGTTTCAGTTTTCATTTATTAAATTTCCTAATAAACAATTAAAATATGTATTTATATTTAACATAATATTTAAAAGAAATTAATTTCAAGAAATATAATTTAATGTCATGAAATATGTAACAAGATTTGTACAAAAAACTTTCCTTAGTATATTAAATTGCTTTTGTATGATTTTCTAACTATTCTATAAATATTATAATAAAAAAGCTATTTATTTTTTATCTTGATTAATTTAGAAATACAATACTGAATCAAGAGGTGAATTTTCACAAACCCGAAAAATGAGAACAGCTTCAGCAGTATTCAGAGCTTCCAGTTTAGAGGTGATTCGCAGATTAACCTGTCCTGATGAAGGCAGCACAAAGCTTGGAGGTATCCACTTTGTTCGATGTTTAAGAGCCGACTTAACTGGTCAACCAAGAGGTTTCCAATCTGAAGTTGTACGTCAACAGTTGCGAGCTCTTGCAGTCATTGACACAGCCAGAGCTCGGCAAAAAGGCTACTCCCATCGAATTAGTTTTGGAGAATTTATGCGCAGGTATAAACACAACATGCAGAATGTATACACAAACACACACATATAATAAAGATGTTGCATTTAATGCAAAAGTGTTTCATTAATTTTAAAAACTACTTTAATGCTGTTTGATTTATACTAAATGGGAAAACATAGATAGTTTTAACAAGTTTTTAACAAACTGTTTTAGAAGTTTTAAACCAAAGTTGGAAAACCAAAGTTGGTAATGCTCAATTAAAATTGTTTTTAGTTACAAATACCCTGTTTTAAAAATTGTTTCTCAATTAAAGAATACTTTTTTATTAATCAGGATTTGCCATCATTTGTCCATATAAAACAATAGACATGACTAAAACAAAAACTAAGAATGAACACCTGAGCAATTAGAAATAAAAATAATCTTAAGCATGCATGATCAGCAAAACCACATATAATAAAAACAAAATGATACATAATAGCTAATTTAGTTAATAGCGTCATTATTGTTTTTAATGTTAGTTAAACATAACACCAAACTAAAAAGATAACAACTTATAAAAAAATGTCATTTACAGCCGTAACAATATTTCTGTTTAGGTACCAATTCCTGGCTTTTGATTTCGATGAAACTGTGGACATTACGAAAGAGAACTGTAGACTTCTTCTAGTAAGATTGAAGATGGAAGGTTGGGTCATCGGCAAGTCAAAAGTTTTCCTCAAATATTACAATGAAGAATATCTGGCAAGGTATGTTATATTGATTACCAGTTTTTTTTTTGTATGAATCAAAAAAATCAAAGTTAATAGTAGACTCTCTGTACATTTTTCTTAATTATTAATTAATAAACACTTTGATGTTTAAAATAAATTGTTTAATGCCAGGTAAAAATGTACAGCCTTTGTTTAAAATAGTAATTGTATACAAAACAATATTGATAGATATATAAGGTAGATAAACTGATAAAAATAAATCCAATAATGAGAATTAAAAATTATTAAGAAAATTAAATTAAAACAAATTGGTAAAAAATTACAGTTGTATAATTTGTGTGTGGTATTTCTGATCTTATATCTCTACAAATAACAAAATCATGCAGTAATGAATTAATTCAGAAATTGTTCACCAATGTGGAATGAAGTATTAGCATTTATGTAGTAACAACTTTACAAGAAAATTTCACAAATATCCAAACACAATGTTTTTATTCAATTATCCACTATACACAAGAAAATATATTTGCTCTCACACTAGAATATAGGGCTCTTACACCAGCCCTGGCTATATGTTAGAATTAGTTACTATAAAAATACAAAAAAAAACAAACAAAGGATTAAATAAATCACACAGTACTGTAAAAACATTAAAGTAATGATCCAAACACTGATGTCCTGGTTTTCCTAGCATGATCGCTTTAACCTAAAATGACTAAATCTTATTGTACAAATTTTTCAACATTTAGTCAACCTATTTAGTGTTAACAAAATTAAAAACAGTAATATGTTTGCATTATATAAATAATTTATATCTTTTTTTAATTTAACATTTTTATAATTTGATCCTTTTTTTAATTTGTTTAATGTACAAATATTATTACCAATACATTTTCATTGGTTTACCAACAGATTGTACGAAGTACAAGTAAAAAAAATTATAAAAGTGCAGACGATGCTGCGGGCATTTTTGGCTAAAAGGAATGTTGCTAATAAAAAAGAAAAATTCCGACAAGACTCAATCAAAGAAGGAAGACTGTCAAAGGAGGGAAGCGTTTCAAGACAAGACTCTGAACAAAATACTGGTAATGAGCAAACCATTGGTGAAGAATGAAATTGTTGTTAAATAATACAGTTGCTGGTTGGAAAGTTTCCTGGATTCATAAAAAATTTTAATTGTTCTTACTTTTAAATATTGTTCTCTTAAAATTTATAGTGTAAAAGTAGTGGTCTTTTAGTTTAAAATTTCATTTTATGGGTCAAAACAAAATTACAGGAGGCTGAAACAAGAGTGAAAAGCAAGTATTGTACCTTGTTTTCCATGATAACCTGTTTTCTTTTTGAAAACATTGAGCAACAGTTAATTTAATTTTTCATTAAATCTTTTCTCAAAAGTATCAAAATATAATAGTGAAAGTCCAAAATGTATAATAAATTATGCAAATTTTCTTTATGTGGTACATTTAATATTGGCAATACAAAAGAACTTTGTTACACTTTAGACATACTATAAGTAATAAAATCTTCTATAATGACTTAGTAAGTGCACACAATAGAATTTTCACATAAGACATGACTAAGGGGAATTTTTCTTACCTTTCTGTTGTCATTATTACTGTCAGTACAGTCAAGTAATTTTTTAATTGCTCTTATAATTATGCAATATTTTTTTAAATAATTCGGTATTAGTCATTAATATCTTTAATAGTTAAAACAAAAACACATCCATTCATGTTAATCAGAATTTAGTATTTTTTAATTATTTAATCACTTTTGTAACATTGTTATTCTAATATTAATAATGATCCAAAACGCTATGATATTTATGTACTTTTGTAAGTTCAATTTTTGTAGTGACATATATTTTTGGAATAGTACACAAATACTAATCCTTACTAAAGTTATTGTTTTAAACAAAACAAAAATAACATTTAGTAGCAGTGTAGTAGTGTTGTGTTGCATAGAGTTTGCGATGTATTATGCTTCCAAGATCTGTTGATGTTGATATTCGTTCAACTGTGTGTATACTTCTGTGGTGTTTCAAATAAAATTAAACTATTACAAAGAATACTGCTTTCAATTTATTCCAAAAGCAAGCATTCTCTATCATATTGAGACAGAAATTCAAAAAATGATAATATACGAATATGAACACTCCCGGTTTTGGAGCATATTTGGTTTCATCATTTTAAATGCATTTTTAATTCACCACCATGTGTTCAGTATGATAAACAATACTTGCTTGATGTTTATTCCAGAATACCATTCCAAGAAATTTTGGTTTTATGTATAACTAACCTAACTATACTATCCAGTGTTACCTGAAGGAGGGATAATAACGAGTTTTATTTTACACATTAATAAACTCTAAATATTATTTTGAGTGTATATATATATATATATATATACAAGATTTGAAAATTTTAACCTTCACTTTATAAAAGTCAGAATGTAAATAAATCCAATAGTCAAAAGAACAACACTATCTATCTGGCATGTATTTCTCATTGTATAGGCAATCATCAGAGCAAGTCTTTTTAGTAAAAAAATTAAATAATAATTTGAACTTATCTTCGATGCTAGTAGTTTATGGAGAAATTATCTCCCTTGTCTTCACTTTATAAAAGTCAGAATGTAATTAAATCAAATTTTCAAACAGGTACTCGAAATTCTGTGTACATTTCGAGTTTAGTGTGTCTAAACACAGTAGTCTTTTTTTAAGGGGATATATGGCAGTGAAATCATTTTCTAAACACTCCCTGGACTAATAAGAACGAGCTGAAATTCTTAAAAAAAACCAGTTCAGTAGTTTTTGCATCTATAGAGGACACACTAACAAACATTGCTTTTTATTTATATTTTTGTTATTTTAAGGCGAAAAGCACAATGAGGCTATTTTCGCCTCCCTAAATGTACGTATGAGTGTAAAGTGTTAAAGTCGTAAGTGTAGTGTTGTAAGTGTAAGTGTGTGTTAGACTTGAGTACTGCGAGGGATGTCTAAATCCTCTCAATAGATGCAGCTAGTCTGCACCCCCCTGTGGGGCTTTTTATATATAAGTGTATTAATATGAACAATTATTAGTATTTTACCTACAAAAGTGATTTGTAACTTTAAAGTATACTCAACTGTAGTTAAATCAACATACTGGATAATTCAAAGTTTCTACCAGTCTCTAGAAATTCTATGTGTAGAGCAATATTGAAACAATTTTTTTTTACAATTATTAATGTAGAGCGAAATTTACAAAAATATCTAACTACTGTATTTGGCAGTTACAGAATGAGTAACATTTTTTTCCTTCCAGGATTACGTTTAGTCAAATTAGATATCGAAGACAAATTTAATGCTAATATACGTTTTCTCTCTTTCTAAGACTGACTGGAAATCATAGCCACCTGACCTGAATTCCTTCCCCCCACTTGATACTTCACCCTTTCTGTGTTTGTCTACTCACTCAGTGAAAAAACTGTCACATGTTTCCAAACTTCTTCAACCTTGTTCTACATTCAACTGATTGTCATTCAAATGTCAGTAATTAAAAAAATAACAGTACTATTTGCATATTGCAGAAAAACACCTACTTTGTTGAAAATTTTGTAAAAGTAATATAGCTTTGCAGAAATTCAAAAGTTTTCACTTGCTGCTGGACCATAAACTTTGGGCCTATGTTTGTTTTTAACAGGTTTGTCATTAAGAAGTTATATCAGAAAAATATAAGTGCATGAAATACAGAAATTTCCAAAAAATGTTTATTACAAAAAGTTTCACTGTGCTTATGTTTATTGCTGAAGCATTTTAAAATGTATAGTATTAAAAAAAACAGCAAAACTATGATAAATGAACAAAAAAATCAAACAGCAGGTACTTTCAAGAAAGTTATATTTATTGTAAATATTTGGATATTTTTGGTTGATTAATTACACAAAAATAATCACAGTAGGTTATTACTGCTTGTTAAGAAATGTTTGTCATTAGCAGTTGTCTATAATTATTACTGAGTAGTAATCATCATTTCAAGATGGAAAAAGTCATTTAATTTGGTTTTATTTAAAATTATTAATTAAATTTTTTTTGTTAATTTTTAGGCTATTCGTAGTGATTGTATGTTTCATTAAATTAATTATTTGTCAAAAAAAATTATGGGCTACTATATAAGGAATGAAAAAATCTACTAACATTAAATAGTAATAAATAATAATAAACAAATAAAAGTATTCACATTACAACTTGCACTTTTTAAGATTAGATTATATGATGGTGTTGATTGAATATCTCAATATACATATATATGTGTATATATATATATATATATATATATATATATATATATATATATATATATATACACTTATCAAAATCTATAAAACAGTGCAAAAAGTGAAACAATGTAATGACATCTACTAACATTAAATAATTAGTTCTGAATCAGTGTTGATTTGTCTGTAAATTTAAAATATTTATGAGCATACAGTTGCAAAAAGTGAAACAATGTAATGACATAATTACATTGTCTTGTAAAATTTAAAAATTTTTTTGAGCATGTATATATATATATATATATATATATATATATATATATATATATATATACACTTATCAAAATCTATAAAAGTTGCACATCCTGTTGTGCTATACACAGACAAAATAGTAAGTAGCCTAAGTGGGTGTTGGAATTTAAAGTAAATATTTCACCCAGTAAAATCTAGCTACTGAAAGTGCAACTGGGAATCCCCATTTTAAATTGTTGCAGACATTGTACAGGTACTTAATACTGTCATAACTCCGGGAAGTGTCAACAATTAAAACTATTAAGAAAATGTTATGCACAATATTTTGAATTCATTGTTTTGATTTGTACTGCACAAATTTATTTGTTGTTTACAAATAGTTTTTCTAATAGTTTCTGCTTAGTTTGCACAAAGTAACTGCGTATTCACATACAAATAATTTGTAAATATTTTTTTGACACAGGATTCTTTTAATTCGATTATATGAAATTAATTCCTTTGATAATTAAGAAAAAAAACACAGGTAAGGGAAATTCAAAATATTTTTACAGTGTTATCTCATCTAAAAACAAAAGCAATGATCATTCCTAAATATATTTTCGTCTATTTTTGAGACAGTCGTTAAATTTTCCAATATTTTTTTTTTAATTTCAGTTAAAAAAATCAATAAGCAACAAGGTGAAACTAACCGTAAAAAGGAAGAACAAAAAGCAACGAATGATGAAATGTCTGAGGAAAGTGCAGCACTTGTAATTCAGACAAGTAAGGACACTTTACGCTTTTTATTAATTCGTAAGAGGTTTAATTTATTCAGAATAAAGTTTTTTATGACTGCAAAATATAATTTTTTATTCACATTTTTTATATTAGGAATGTTCATTACATAAATTTAAAATGCATTACAGACTTTAGAGGATACCAGGCAAGGAAGCAGTATGGGCCTAAAATAAGTCCGGGTAAGTTAAGTATTTTTGTTTGTACAAGTTTAAAAGTTACAAATATAGTGACAAGGACAAAGAGGAGGTGTAACTTATGGTATAATTTGAAATATGGCTTATGTTATATGTAGAGTTGTAGCTTATGATATAAGTGAAGAAGTAAAGTAGAGTGGGACGTCTTGGAATAAGTATAGGTACAGTTCATGGTTTATATGGTAGTATATCTCATGGTAAAGGTAGAAGTGGCTTGTGGTTGTGGTATGTAGAAGTGTAGTTCATGGTATAACTAGAAGCTTACTTCACGGTAGAAGTGGAGGTGTAGCTTGTGGTATACGTGGAGACTTTATTTATTTGTTGTTTCAGACAATACAGTTAATGCATCACAAATGTGTCAATTACAATTATTAACAGTAAAAACAAGAATGAGTTGACACTTATTGGAGAAGTACAAAATTAAATGAATAATTACAAATAATACTATATAACCATTTTAAATCTACACCATTTCCACAACAACCAACTACCATTGGCAATATGTAATATCAATTAATATAAATAAACATTTATTTAAAACTATTTCCTATGACTAGACCATACAACACAAGCAACATGCCTCTATTCACCATTTACAGATGATGAACTCTTCCTCAGAATAGCATAAGTGGACCATAAAAGCTGTTTTAAACTTTTTTTAAATAATCATACTCTTGAATGTTTTTTTCAACTGGGAGTTTAATCAATAACACTACCCAGGGGTGGTTGTTAGTAGGGTACTTTTTGAACTTACAAAGCACGTGTTGGCCTAATCATAAGTAGTCTCCAAATTGAATACTATAATCATGTACATGTATATTCAGAGTTATACAACACTTATATTTGATATGCAAGATTGTTTCCATAATGTACAAACTAGGTATTGTCAATACTCCCAGTTATCTGAAGGCATTTCTGCAAAACACCGACTTGTTTATGCCAGCCACAAGTCATAATGATTTTTTGTGTAATACAAGTAGCCTTTTTAATTTAAACACTGAGGAATGACTCGTTAGTATGATTCCATAGTGCAACTGAGGATATTAAGCCCATAATAGCCTGTTAACCTTATGGAAAGATTGCAGTAATTTTTAAAATTTCTAATAACAAAAACAGCTGCACAAAGTTTTTTGCAGACACTGTCAACACGATATTTCCAGCTCAGTAGTGTACAAGTATAGTGTACTACTAGTTCCTTTAAAAGCTAGAAATGTAACTCATGGTAAAGATGGAGATTTAGACATGGTATAGGTGTAAGTATATCTTACAGTATAGGCAAGGTATTGCTTGTTGTATAAGTAGTACTGGATGTATAATTTACAATGAAGTTCCTATACTTTGTAAATATCTCCTACTACCTGTGATATTGGTGGAGGTATAGGTGGAAATGTAGCTCATAGTATAGCTACACTTAAGTGCAGCTAAGTGTAACTGTGGTTAAGTATAAGTGAGACGTGTGGTATAGCTCATCAGAGACATAGTTTGAACTGTAGAGGAAGACAGATTGATGTGGAAGTTGGCATGATATAATGAGTTGGAGAAAGGTGTCACAGCAATAGGCAAACAGACCTTGGGAACATATATGATCTAAAAGTATCTAATATTGTGCCGTTGTGGCCATATCTTAACAAAAAGGAGGTGGTTAATTTTTTTTCATTCTTTTTCTAGTTTGTGCTGTTTTGTGATGTTTATTCCGTACTATTTGTTACACTGTGTGGTACTATTTTGTACAGTCACAAGAACATGTTTCTTTACAGTAAGTAAATACAAATATCAAACACTTTGCAGAAATAGTAAACACCACAACAAAAATGAATCATTATTATCCCACATCAGTGGTAAGCAAGTTAGCAATGTAAAATTAAAAAGATTTGTTATTTTGAATCACTATTCTAAGCCTGCCTGTAAGCAACGACCTCTTCCATGTGTACTTCTATTACTATTAAATTAGATTGATTTTTTGAGGTTATGGAGTGTGGTGGACTCTGGCATGGCGATCAAAAGACTGAATTGTAGTTCAGTAGATTGATGCCTTCAATGAGTTTTTGCAGAGTGACTAACTAATTCTGCTGGATGTCTTCAGAGTCAAATACCCTTTGCCAATAGCCTCACTATAAAAAGGTTATGTAACTTGCAGTTTCCTTCCTGCATAACCTAAACAGGTTTTTTCTGTGGTATATTCCTATCCTGTTCATGTGCACCCTCAGACCACAGTTCCCTGCAATGAGTCTTGTGATTTTCCTGAGTTGTTCTTTGCACAGAATTTTAATGTTCCTGGCTGACAGTAAAGTGGTATGAACACCATCTTCATGGTATAGTCCTCGCCAGCTCTGTCATCACAGTCCTAAAAGGGATGTGTTTCTCACACCCAAACTTTGATTGCCAAAGGACATCTGAATCTAGGTTTCACTAGAAGCCTCTCTGATACCCTGTTCTCTTTTCAGTTTCTGTTTTTAAGCTCCTGCTAGAAGTTTGTACATCTTCAAAAGACTGTCTGATTTATGACAGGCTGTCACCGATTCGAGATTGTTTAACCCCACTTTCACTTTTTCAAATGCAGATTGGTTATGTCTACCTAGTGTCCCTACAGTCTGTTACGACTCACTGCTCATGGGTTCCATGGGGAGGCACAGCCCTAGTTTCCTCTCCTTCCATGCTATTTTTACTACATATGCCAATTTTTGCCAGTTACTCAAGATTTTCTGGGCTTAGAAGGTTTTTTCTAGTCATCCCAACCCCACAAGTAGCTTGGGAAATAAAATGGCCACCCATACAGAGCTCAATAGGTAAGGCTAGATTAAAATTGGAGGTTATCTGATATCCAGAGCCTATATACTTAAGCTAAGCTCCCCCTTTGCCACGCAGCATTCAGTATACTCTGTTCCATCTTAGCTTGGAACGAAGGGATCTAATTCAAGAGTAACATGAACAAAGGTTAGATCCAGCTGAGACACCTCAAGATTGCCAGACACATACACATAACATATAAGCCCCTGAGGGTTTCTATTACTATGACATATAATGACAT
Organism: Callitettix versicolor; assembly: GCA_022606455.1. Classification (NCBI taxonomy): domain Eukaryota; kingdom Metazoa; phylum Arthropoda; class Insecta; order Hemiptera; family Cercopidae; genus Callitettix; species Callitettix versicolor. The sequence goes on from CM040190.1 coordinate 80,834,709, forward strand.
TAATTTACATTTGAATGAATTGCATCCTGCATGTACACTTTGCATTGGTGTTGGGTATTGCTTGTATATACTTGTATGCAGAAAATCAAAGTAGTTAGGCTGATTATTATTAACTAGACAATGAACAGATTATTCTAGGCTGTATTATTTCAATTTCATTTATCTAAAAATAAACTATAATATAAATTAAAACAAAATTTATGTAATTAAATTATATATTAATACAATTATTATTAAGCTACATTAATATATTTAAATCATTTTTAACCAATAATAAATGTATTGTTAATGTTATTACTATGATTTATTAATAATGGTAATTAAAATTATTTTTGTACTTGTAGAGCTGCCACAAAATCTTGCTGTACACAGGTATTACAATAATGTGCAAAAAAAGTTAAAATTTGAATTTCACCCAAAATAAACTACTTGGAACAAGTATTTTTTTAGTGGATTTCTATTTGAAAATGAGCCATTGTAGTGGTCATCATGGACCCAGATCTGGGACATTAAAACTAGTTACAATAGATCCCTTTTTTGAGGAGTCATTAAAATTCCTAGGTGTGTGTGTGTGTTTTATAGCACTCACGTATTTGCAGTTTTGGTCAAATTTCATTCAAAACTTGGAAAAAATTGATTTTTGTAACAGTTGGAAAATTTGAATTTTTTAAAACAGTTGAATTAAGAAGTTGGTTTTTAGATGTCATGGTTTTTTTTCAATGTAAATTTGCAGATTTTATTGCTGATTATGACGGTAAAAACCAGAATTTTAAAAAAATAAGCTAAGGCAATACTTTTTTTTTAAATTCACTTCTATCATTTCAACAAGATAGATGTGTGTTTTGATTATTTAGTACTTGTAAATAGGCCTCTTGAAGTGTTATAGGTATATATACTTATTTAAATGTTACTCACTACTATTTGTATCGATACTTTAGGTAAAATGGACACTGAAACAGCTCTGATGATGAAACAGTTCTGCAAGAAATGGAAAGCAAAGTCTATATTTCAAGTGTTGTTACTGTATCGAGCTGCTCGCCATCAAGATCTAGTCTACTTTTCGCAACAGGTTTTTGATTAATGATTTCTGCTTTTATAATAACTACTATTGTATTTCTAAATAATCTAGCAAAATCAGTTGTAGTAATGCTATATTTTTTATAAGTATGTAATTTACACTACAGTTCATTCCATACAAGTTGATGGCTCAGGAACATTTAGATTTAGCAAGATTTGGTATCTCTATCTAATACGTTTGTTTGAAACCTGAGAGTATCCACTTTAAATTGAGCCCTGTTTTATATATATATATATATATATATATATATATATATATATATATATATATATATATACACACACACACACACACAGGGCTCAATTTGAGGTGAAACAATTTGTGTTCGGTATCTCTCTTTAGAAAAAAAATTATGATAGTTAAAAAACTTTATTTAATCACATATTACTCTGATGTTAGTATTGCGCCTGGCCTACTACTTGTTACACTTAATGTAAAAGAACCATTTGCAGGTTGTAACAATCGATTATGATGTGAGACTAGAATAATTCGTTGTGCATTACTATTGAGTACTGAAAATCGTGACTATTTCACTGTGACGGTCGGTAGTGTGGCTTGACCTGTGCATTTTCCTACTAACTGTACCTCTCCTTCCCCTTACTTAAATCAATAAGCTTAAAAAGTCTATTGAAACAAAAGACTGCTCAGTGAAAAGACTTTGAGCTTGCTGACACCATCAGAGTAATGTATAAACAAATTGTCCTAATAATGTTTGGAGAAAATTAAATGAGAACTTTTAATTCACCAAATTCAAACTCAAATTAAATGCAACTAATTACGGGATTCCAAGAGTACCTCCACTTCAGAATGCTCCCAGAAAGTCTGACACTGTTGAAACAGTCAATCAGTTAAATAGCCATATTATGTAGTGAATGTGGAAGAGATTTCTCACAGATGAACCTCATTCTCACACCATTGATTATTACTGAAAATATTCAGTTTCTAGCCTGTTCTTTTTGAAGATCAGTAGACCTGCTCTTCAGCTCTTTAATTCATCTAAGTATGTTGACTGTTGGCATATGTCTGGACATCATTCAGCATTAGCCATCACGAGTAAAAACAGGTCAAAAGACAAGAAATTTGATGGAATCATGGTGAAGTTTTAGACAATTTCTTTAGGATGGGCAGACAATTTAACAACCATGAAACGGTTCTTTTTAAATGGTTTTATTACTTACTACAACAAATTCTTGTACTACTTTTTGCAAAATAAAATTTGTAATTAAATAAAATGTTCAAGTTTTTGTATAACCAAAGATTTTTACATGCCAATAATTTGGATACTCCCCGAAGGTTCCTGCTACTGTATTTCTAGAAATCGTAATATATATACAGTCAGAGAAAAACAGTTTTCATGTTGGTTACGCTAACAAGCCACCTTATGTTTAGCATAACCATTTACACATTTATTGACTGAGAACTGTTCTGAACTAATACAAACGGTGCTCATTAACTCATCATAAGAAATATGTTTTAATTACAGCTCATTTTACTTAATGACTAAAAGTAAAAATGACTAATGACTAAAAAAAAAAAAAGCTCTGTTTTATGACTATTGTCCAGTGTACTGGTACCGCTTAATACCAACAGTGCCTTGGTTAAAAATATGAACATGATATATTGATACTACTTGTCAAAAGATTGGCAACTCCTGTTAGTAAAACTAACTTTTTCTGGGAAAAGTTGTAAAATGTTTTCTTCAAAATATAACAGCATAGTGATTTTTTGAAACACGTTATGTACACTTAAAGCACAGAAAACTGAATATATATATAGATGGCTCAGTAGTATTGAAGAGTTGTTAACAATTTATTAGGTTCAACAGCCAGATGAACTATGAAAAAAGTGTTTTTAATACAACTTTAAAAATATATCTTCAAATCTAAAGGGAACTAGCAAACTTGTCTGTTCTTTCAATAAATGCCATAGCTAAAGCTATCATTATCTGCAACACTGTTTAGAAAGATAAATCAGTCTAAAAAGTGATTAGAAAAGAGAAAACATGAACGACTATGTTTCGTCTCATGTTACAAAACTCAGCAAAGAGCCTGAAAGCCAAAATTGAAGAAAATGGTGTTATAAAAAACTTTAGCAAAAGATCAGAAAACTGTTCTTACAGAAGAAGATACAAAACATACACAGTGCTTTAAAAATTAATGATACCAATAACTCAGTTAGCCTAATAGCTAGCAGCACATGTTAGCCTAATAGCTAGCAGCACATGTTAGCCTAATAGCTAGCAGCACTTGTCAGCCTAATAGCTAGTAGCACATGTCAGCCTAATAGCTAACAGCAAATATTAGCCTAATAGCTAGCAGCACATGTTATCCTAATAGCTAGCAGCACATGTTATCCTAATAGCTAGCAGCACATCAGCCTAATAGCTAGCAGCACATGTCAGCCTAATAGCTAGCAGCACATCAGCCTAATAGCTAGCAGCACATGTCAGCCTAATAGCTAGCAGCACATGTCAGCCTAATAGCTAGCAGCACATGTCAGCCTAATAGCTAGCAGCACATGTTAGCCTAATAGCTAGCAGCACATGTTAGCCTAATAGCTAGCAGCACATGTTAGCCTAATATCTTTGTTCATATCTGCTCTCGACTAATATGGAATAAACATTAATGTGTAACATTGAATTTTTTAACAAATTTTACATTCTCATCCCAAGAAGACTGTAAAATAGAAAATATGATGTAGATGATTAAATGTAGCTTTTTTGTGAACTGTGATTTTTGTTTTTGTAAAAGTAAAAAGTTTAAACTTAGAGGCTAGCTACTTATTTTTAGAAAACACTGCAAAATTTTAAGTTTGTTTTGTTCACTGTATTAAAGCAAACAATACACAATATAAGAATTGTACTTATCCTGTAATTTTTACAAACATAAATTACAAATTCTATTTTTTTAAATGTTATACTTCATGTGTACTTTTTTTACCAAGTCTTGCTTTTACAGGTCCATTTATTCAACCAGAATGCAGTAAGTGCCGTGGTCATCACTAACAAAGAAGTTGTCTCACTCAACAATATCAACACTGAGGTCAGGGCTTCTAAGTTTCTAGGTAAAATGAAAAAACCAGTTGTTTGGAAACTACCATTCAAGCTAAATGACTTCCTACCATATTGTGACTCTTCGCACCTTTGTAACACCATTGGGAAAAGGTATCTTATATATTAAGTTAACAGTGACTCTTATAGAAATCACAGTGGAAAATCTAATAATTATGTTATTTTCTTTCTAGTTCGCCTGAAACCTATTATTAAAAACATAATGCGAAGTAAACTGAAAGATTTTAAAGCTTATGGTTATTGTAGAAATGAACAACTCAGCTACTGTTTTGTTTGTTTATCTAACCAAAGAAAGATTACTTGTAAATTATGTCTGATACACTGCTCTTTGTTGCCTTTGGTTTATTTCACAAAATTAGCAAATTCACCTTTTGTCTTCTCTGTTGTAGCTTGTAACAAGCAATAATTATGTATAGAACAGTGGATTTACAGCCTGAAAAACAATGGTGAAAGTAAAGAATCAATGTCAGATAATGCTTGTCACTGTTTCTACACTGGTCTTAGGGGAATAAAATTTTAATGAGCTTGTCTTTATCTCTTGGTTGGAAACCATAAATTATGGTTTCTTAAAAATAGTTTTATTAACTTGAACCTCCTATAATTTTATTTTTTCTACCTAACTTCAAGGCATTAAGTAAGTCACCTACAACTGTATGCTGTAACAAAGCCAATTCAAATTTCTCAAGAACATCTTTGAAAATGTCTTTCCTTCCAACTACAGTCCTCAGTTAAATCTGGATAATGACAATGTATAATGATGACACGATAATGATATTACTTATCAATAATGTATACAGTATATGGTTAAACAGTCAGGTTAGAAACTACTTGTATTTGTTGATATATTTTCAAAAACAAGTGATTAATATTTGTTTATTGTAAATATTAATTTCTACTTTATATAAGTTCATAACAAATTAAAAATAATAACCATAAGAATCTTGTCAATTTTAGGGCCCCTAGGTCAGGTATTCACCATTATGTTGGACCCTTACATTTTTGCCAGCACATCTTAGTGTTCTTTACTTGTTAAACAGTGCAGTAAATCAGAACACAATAATTAGTGATATTGTCTTACAGAAAATTTTCATTTGTTTTGTCATTCTAGAAGTAATAAAATATTAACTTTATTACAAAAAAATTGTTATTTAACTTTGAGTCATTTATGTATTATAAATAGGTATTTTGTATTTTTGTATAAAATAATAAAATCAGATATATATATATATATATATATATATATATATATATATATATATATATATATGTATATATATATATATATATATATATATATATATATATATATATATATATATATATATATATATATATATATATATATATATATATATATATATATATATATATATATATATATATATATATATATATATATATATATATATATATAAGCTGGCAGCAGATATCAGAAGAAGGAGGCTTGGTTCTATGGACACATCAGTAGACTCCCAACAACGAGACTTGCCAACAGAATCCTTAAGTATATACAAGGTGTCAAATCAACAACGTCGTGGATCGCACAAGTCAGAATAGACCTACATGACGCAGGAATAGACTCGACAGATGTTGAAGACAGGCGCGCATACAGGAGAAAGATGCTCGGTTGGAAGGTCCCAGAGAATGAAATCCCAAAGAGAGCAGGGGTAAAATGGACGGAGGAGCGGAAGAGGATCAATGGGGACAGGATGAGGGAGGTGTGGAGGATTAGAAGGAACAAGACATGAGTCGGAGTGCTTTGCGTGATCCAACAGGGTCTATGCGCAGATAATAATAATAAATATATATATATATAAACTACATTTTTTGATTTCCTATTGGTATTGGTACATAATTTCTCTTTATTCTAAAATAAAATTAATTTAAATAAAAGTAATTATTTCCAGAACTCTAACTAGAGATGAAGCTCCCTGGGATGATCCTTTTATACGGAGATCTCGCATTTATTCTGCCCATCAAAGCAGACAAGGTAATTTTTGTCTTCTTTCAACAAACATTTTTATAAAGTTACTTTTCAAAATACTGCATTATTTCTTAAACAAGATCATTATTATTGTGTTATTAGATTTAGTGTGAATAGAAAAAACACAGATTTTAAGTAATCTTTTGCCTTTATGCTTGTAGTCTACACACTGAACATGTACTCTATGTCTTGTGACATTTAGTACTATCAATAACAAATCTTAATGTTAAACACTTTTGTTACCCATTAAATACTAATGTAATTGTGTTATGTAAGACTTACACTGTAATTATTTAAATTGCAACAACTTTTTCAGTGGAAAGAGCTTATACAAACGACTACAACAACCGTGTAGCCTTGAATTTTGATGAAGAAGGAAACAATTTCATTCAGATGCCATACTGTCGAGATCCTGACAGTGTAGATGAAGTGTATAGAGTACAACAATTTAGAAAGGTAATTTTATTTGTTTTAGCACTCTTCAAGTAACGCTCGCTACTCGATTTTTTATCTTGAAGGGATCAGGAGAAAAACTTAAATTATCAAGAGAGGTGAAATATAGAGAGTTCAAAATATAGAGGCTGATAAAAAGGAAAAATTTTTAAATCGGGTGGTTCCATTTATTCCTTCATGGTACAGAATTTTCCACATGAGAAGGACCTATAGGGGGCATTAATACTCATAAATAGGATTGTCCTTAAAATTAAGATTACAACATATCAAAATTTATTTTGATTATTAGTTTAATTTATTTAGTTTAATTTAGTTTAATTTATTAATGTGTTGAAATTTATTAATGTGTTAATTTATTAATAGTTAGTTTATTAATGTGTTAATTTATTAATGTGATTAATTAAAATCAAAGAAATTTAATTTGATGGAAGTCAGGATTCATTTGTGTATTCTTAAAAGAAATTGAAATGTTAATAAATGCAGATTTTAATGTTGTTTATGATGGTTAAATTGGAGTTTCAAAAAGAAGGTATGATAATTTTTTTTTTAATTTGCTCCATTATGCAGCGATCCAGTTGCATGCTATGAATATTTCTTATTCTAATTTCTTTTATATTTTGCAGGTTAGTTGTGTATAGCTTACTTTACTTTCCCAAAACTGCAAAAGCCTATATAAGTTCTAAATAAGGCATGGGATAAGTTACCATTATTTTGCTTTTTTCTTTAAATCAGCTGTTTATTTTTTAAAAGCTATTGAAAATGTTATATAAATCAAAAATTTTATCAAAACAATTATATATGTACTCATTTGTTTTTGAAAATAATTTATACGCAGTTGCAGTTATTTAACTTTTCTACAAGCTACAAATATTATGTAATTACTAACTAATATACCTGATATGACTATTTCAATAATTATAATTTGTTTATAACCTTAATTCAGGCTGGACAATATGATTCTTATAAAGAAAAGAATGGCTCAAGGAAGAAATCACGGGCCCCGACACCTCAGCAACATGCAAAACAAAACTACTACAATGAACATTGGGAGCCATCTGAGTATGATAACATCAGCATATCATCCAGGCAGGTTTTCACACCTGTTCCAGGGAAGTCAGGACATGGGTACAGCAGCAGAGGCTCCAGCACATGCGCTACTCCAGTTCAGAATTACCAACCTCCTATGCCAAATACTAACTTTATTAACCAGTCAAAACAATTCAATTACACTGTGAATGATAATAATAACAGGTATACAAATTGTAATTGTTTCCTTTCCTTAATACTCATAAAAAGAATATGTCTTGCAAGACATATTTATTCAAGAATGTTACTATACATCAGTTCCCAAACTATGGGGTCACTTTTAACATGACCCACTAGTGGATTGAGGGAGCAATTCAAGGGGTTGTGGGAGGATGGATGGCTTTAAAACTTTTTCAGTGTTCTCTCGACTGCATAAAATAGAAAATTGAACATATATCAAGAAATATATCTAAAATTTTACAAAAACCGCTTCACTGCCAACTGTGAAATTAAAAATGCCAGCTGTGAAAATAAAATGAACAGTAAGAGGACAGACAATGCAACCACGCCAGGCTTGCACTACTGCTGTAACTACATCATGCATCTAGCTAGGATGAATGAGTTTGAAAAATAAGATGAAATAAAATACTCTTCATATTTTATGTATAATAATTACATTCATCAGATGAAAAAAGTAAAAGAGTGTGTTTAAAAAAGTTAAAATTTAAAAAATTCTCTTTTCTTTTGATAAAGTGTAATTATTAAACACAAACAAAATAAATGAATTTGTTATTTCATTATATTTTTTGTGATACTGTTTTTTTAAATACAGAATTGTGTGTGTGTTTGTGTGTGTGTGTGTTATGGGTGTGTGTTTTAGGTAATCAATAACTTCAGACTGAAGATGGGTCCTTGATAAAAAAAAGTTTGGGAACTGCTGTTGTAATCCATACTTTCTCACTGCATGAAGTATTTAAAAAGTATTTTGATCATAAAAAAAATTAATAACGAAATTTTGATGGGTATCTTTTTTTTTAATACAGAAAATATTTTACAATACTTTGCTGAAACATTAAAAAATAATAGAAAAAGAAAACATGTGTTAATTTAAAATACAACCTGAACATTTTTCAATTTTTTTTCTATATTACATTAGGCTTCAAATGTTAAAAGTATTATTTAAATTAGATGTATAATTTGAATTAAAAGCTTAAGCTAACTAAATAATTGCAATTGTTGCTTTAAATTTTATAATGATTATTAAAATTTCTTTACAGAGAGAAACCATTGCTCTCAGCCCGCTCGGATGAAGTTACAAAGCGAAACAATAATCCAATCCGTGAAATGGAAATGTTGGGAAGACAAAACAACTTTAATGAGAACAATGACGATCCTCCATATAATTTCCAAGTAAATATAAATGAAATTAATAAAATTTAGTGTATGGTAGTTTGGTTATGTTTAAATTGTTTTTGTTGAACATTGAAAGTGTAGAAATTCATATTCAATATTAATTTTATAGTAATGCATCCAACCTAATACCTGGATGCTATTCTAACTGGCTTTCCTTGAGTTGAAAAGAGTATTAACGAATAAACTATTAAAGTTCATAAGATTCCTAAATAATATATGCATCATTATATTTAACTAAAATATTAAAAATTTCAGGCCATGTTACGGAAAACAAACAGCAATCGAGCATCACTGAAAAGATCTACGGATTACGAAGCAAACACTCCGATGAGCTCACCATTTCAAACCATATCGGAGCAACCGTCTTACGGACAGACTCATCACTACAACAAAAACAATATAAAGAACAGAGCTGGTAACAGTGATTCAGCTGTGCTAAGTGGAAACGTTGTGTATAATTCTAATTTAGAAAAGAATAATAACAATCATTCTGAATTGCTACGTCAAGGTTCTGCAGAAAGCAGAAAAGCAAAGGTAAAACAACACAGGAAGTCAGTAAAACAAAATTTTAGTCAGAACACATAATGGCTGAAATAGCACCAGGTATTATTGTCGAAGGAGAAGTAGCAGAATTGTAATTATTATTATATTGTTTTATAATCATATCTTCTTATGTTATAGAAACTTGCTACATTGATAATAACATGTTATATTAATCAAAATATATTGTATTAAAATAAAACTACACTGATATTAATTTTAAAAAAACATTAATTACACATTACGCCTATATTATTAGGCCAACTTATTATATCTATTTTTGCTAACTATAATCATTCTCCAAAATATTTATTTTTTATGCCACATAATAATGTAAGAAATATTTCAAAAACCAGTATACCGTACTTAGAAAATACAGTACCAGTTCATTATAAAAGTTCTAAAGAATTAACTAATCGATGTTATTAACATTGAAAATGTAATGTTATTAGATCATAGTAATAAATTGGAATAAATGTTCCAACAGTTTTTGTTTACAGATCAGTTCAAACTACCTAATACCAAAGCTGGGGAGAAATTAAAAGATGATCACCAATAATGCATAACAGTCAAATATTCTTTGACAAAATGTCCCCACTCCAAGTTATACCATCTATTAAAAAATGTTGCTCAAACAACGCGACAGTTCGTTTGATGATATTGATACAACAGACCTTGGAACCTCAATATAACACCTTGGAAGTTTCTGGTCTTGGAGTGGAAGAGATTGACTGGCTGGACTTCTTGTTTAATTGGAGTTAGCTACCCTCAAAAATAATTTTCTTAGTGGTACAGGAATTTGGCTGGTATGGTTTAGCAGTGATGCATGATTGTGGGAGGTTTTTACATTCAAGACAATCGATCACCGTATCATATAACAATCAAGTAAAGCATCAAATCCCAGTTGTTAGATAACCGAGAGGTGTGGCAATTGTTGAAGACTGTCAGCATGATTGCTGACTTAACTCTTAACATTAAACTTGCCTTTTACTTGACTAGACATTACTATTTGTATTTCAGTTCAGTCGATTAGTAGTTTTCAATTCAGTATGTGCTAATTATTAATAATAATAAAAACAGTGTTTATTATTATTATTATTACAAAAATTATACAATACCAAAAATCAAACTGCAAATTTTACAAAGTTATCATTAAAAAACAAATTTCTTTACAAAATTCACAAATGCATAAGAAAATCTTATTCTATGCATTACTTCAGCATATCCAAGGTCTACCTGCTGGGTTGACCAGAAAAAAAGGATTAAGTTTTTGAATATACAATTATGCAAACACAAAAACAGCCATGACTCATAATGCAAAAAACAAATACTTTCTAAAAATAAATAAGAAAAGGGTGGTGAAACCTAACTGTGAAGAATTATCTCACATTAAAAAAATGTACAGACCTCTGCTATTTAATTGGAACTATTATTCAGTATTACTGACAATAACCATTCCGATTGCAAGTTAACAGATTCTTTTGTTTATGATTTACGCTTACATGAACTGAACAATTAAACATGTAAGTGTAGGCAACAAGAAAAAATGAGATGACTCAGTGAATTGGCAGACTCTGTTAGAAAAACAATCTCCAAGTGAGGAAATACAAGTCCAATACAATCGAGAAGCATCAATATGTTTTTATGATCAAAACATCTCTTAATCACTACTATTATTTATCAACATCAATCAAACATACTCGTCAATACTATTACTTAGGTAGCCAAACAAATGTAGTGTTTACATATTGAAACAACTAGCTCTTTTGAAACTGCTTGTTAAAAGTATCATTTAAGTTTCACATTGGTACTTAATCACCTCTTGCTGAAACCTTCAAGGATATTACGATGCCCAGCAGAAGGAAATACAGGATACTGTCTATTCGACAAAAAAAGGTAAACACAGAACATTTAAGAAAATCTATCGTACCAGAGACTAATTACACTTGCAAGCACAAAATGTACGAATTACAGACAAAATGTCTTATGATATGATAAGAGATTAAATCAAGACTACACTATAACTATCTTTCAAATTACTAACTGTTAAAGGGGGCACTAACAAAACATTCTGTATGAGATGTCTTAAATGCAAATTGTATGTTGGTGTACATGTAAAGGGTCACTCTATAGACTATACTAATTTCAAAATAATCAATACAACGCTTTTAAGTTTTCATTTTTTCTTTATTTTTTTATTACATATGTAATATACTATTTGTTTTATTTGGAACAAGTGATGTCCACGAACCTGAATAAAATTAATGTGTGTGTGTGTGTGTGTGTCTGTTTTGAGTAGATGAGCGAGAGTAGTATGAGCTAGAGGTACGGTGGGATTGCTAAGCCCAACAGCTGCCTCCGCTGGACACATATTAGTCACCATGTACGTTTTAGCAATATGTTTTTGAAATGAAACCTCCAGCACAACAGTTTGGTGATTCAGAGATTGGGTACATTTTATCCTTTGCAACCAACCATAGCTTCCCAGTATTCCCTTACAGGACTGAGACAAAAAGGATATTTGTAATAAGGTTGTCACAATATCTTTGGCTTTCTTTTAACCTTTGAGCCGAAGTAAGAGGGTCATTCGGGAAGTAAAGAACAGTTTTTTCTATAAATAATTTTTGTGAAGATAATGAAACTAAACTTATTTTACAACACACTAATACTTAGCTATTTTTCTACATAGTCGCCGTTCAAAGTTAAACATTTGTCTTAGCATTTCAGCAGCTTTTCTACACCTTCTTTATAATCAGGTGCCACCAAGTTGTTAAACCACTCACTAACTCTCTCTTTCAGTTCGTTGTCACTTCCACAGTGGTTTTCACTCAAAAAATCCTTTAATTTTTAAAGAGATGGTAATCAGGACCAAGTCTGGGCTGTACGGTAGATATGGTCAAAAATATTCACTGTACTTCCCACTTACAATGAGCTGCGAAGCAAGTTCATCGTCAATGTAGCAGCATGTGGACGTGCATTATAGTGAGGAACCACAATACCACTTGACAACAATCCATGTCGTTTGTTTTGAATGTGTTGTTTTGAATAGTCAGTGAACAGTCTAACAGTAAGCTGCTGCATTTCTGGTCTACATGCCCAATGTAGTTGATGAGTAGGACACCCTTCCAATACCAAAACACTGTAGCATTAACCTTCTTGGTCATTAGAAATTTTTGGCTTTTTTTTGTTTTGATTTGATGGAATTGGGGATCATACCATTCACTGACTGGCGACTGGTGAATACATTACAATAAACCTTGTTTTTCTGTCTGTAAATTTCAATAGGGCAGCTTTTTTGCATTCAAAAAGCATATTACACTACAAACCTCACTTTTTTTTGTGTTTAACGTCTGACTGTTGTGCCCACTTGGGATAATGCAGACGATAAACTTGCACAAATAAACAGTAAACAGCTGTAGTGGCTCGCTGTTAGCATCAGACTAGTGCAAAAAGTGGGAAGATCAAGATATGATGGTGGCAGTGGTGGGGGAACTCAGCGGCTCATCAGCTCAAAATATTCTCTACTTTATAAACATACCTCATAATTATGCAAATTTTCAGTTATAAACTTACAAAAGTAGGTTCAAAAATAAATGTTAACAATAATCTTTTAATAAGATTTCCATATTTATTTTAATAACCTACTTTCACAAAACAAGGCAAATCATAACAATCACCATCCTATAAAAGGTAACTTAAACCACACTTCAATGTACAATATTTTACATTTTTTGTTAAATTTACATGTAAATTATAATTTAAGCAAACGCTTCTAAGGGAAATTATTTTAACTGGAATGTAGGAGTATTTTAAATCACTTATAATAATAAATAAGATAACTGTACATTAACAATTAATTGTTTTCAAGTGAATACTTATTCAAGCAGTGTTGCTAATTCATTATCAGAACTTATTGTAACTGATATATTTTGACATAGAATTTTGCTTCACTTTTTCGTTTTGCAGGCAACTGTACGGTAACCTCGGTTAATTTACTTGAATGTTCAAAGAGCACTGTGGTGAATTTAAAAACTATTTATTGAAAATGATAGTTTTTCTGTCAAAAAGTTTTAAATGTAATAAATCTAGTTTATCTAAACAAAATTTAGTTTTACATTTTTGGTGGTCAGTTTTTAGAAAGAATCTGTGTTAGAAGTTATATTTTTATTCTGGAGATTTTCTATTTATAACAATGTTACAAATAGAACATCTATAAACAGAAAATTTATAAATGTTTTTTTTTTGTAAATGTCTATTACAAACTACTTCTATTATTTTACCTCAATCTCATCACACATAATTAATTCTATTCATCATTTTTTTTTTTTTTAATCAAAACTCACTAATCATTTCATGGCTAACACAGAAAATTTTTAAACAAGTGAAAACTAAATCAGTCACTTTATTCTACTCACTACTTACAATTACTATTTACAAACAAATAGGCCTGTAATATAGGCAGTACAAAATTTATATTCGAATAAAAATCAAGAACTTAAATCATCTAGGTTTCGCTCTATAACAGTTCAAAATCGACAAAAGCCCGATTTATATGTTTCCTAAGTACACTTTCAAATTGATACACCATATTGTACTAAATAATAAGTTTCATTTACACTAAAAATTATATAAATTCATATAACAAACTAAACAAAAATTCACTGGACAGCAGTTAACCAAATAAATGATGTAATAAACTACTAACAAAATATAAATAGGTAACCAAGGATAAATTGTAGAACAATACAATTCACATTATAATCACAATAAGGTAGAAAAAAATGTCACCAACATTTAAATACTAGATCATGATAGCAGTGGCATACACAAATATTGGATTTATTATTATCACTATGAATAGTATAATGTTTTCTATTATTATTACTATTATCCTTATGAAAAGCTTTAATATACAAATCTGTGAAACAACTCAAAAGGACAAAATAAAACTTGGTCCATGAAAATAAAACTAAAAATAACTTAAATTTCATAAAATGTTTGTATTAACAAGATCAGCAGTTTTTATACAAAATAATAATAATAATAATAATGGTGCTTAAAAGAAAGATGATCTTTACAATCTGTTTTTGAAAGATTCATTTTTTACTTTTTTAGTTATTCATAATATTTTAAAAATATATATTCACAAGTTTAAACAGACAGAGCCCAGTGACCTCTTTGTGTATGCCAGCAACTGATAACTGAAAATAATGAACCTAAGGCTGATTGTGTAAACATAGTCAGCAGGTCTCAGTAATTTATGAGCAAAAACATAGTGTATAACTTGGGGTAGAGGTGCAGGTTTCTGCTTAAATACAGGACTAAAGAGATGACTTAAAAGAGATGACATCAGTTTGATTTTACAATGTCGTTGGTCTAAGTACATTTAAGATTGATTCTTTTTCAGAAATTCTTAATGCTATTTCAGGATTGTACAATCTGTTTACTCGCTGCAGAGGAAGTTATAATTGTAACTGTTAATTATGTTTCCACTCTGTGGTGTAAACATTATCACCATATTCTAAAAAAGAATAACTTGCTCACCGCGCTCATACCATAAGCATTTGAAATTTAACAAATCCAGTTCAACTCAAACACTTGACTATTGAAAACAATATCAATTAAGAAACTGTGTGATATATCCGTTATTTTATTCAATATTGGACAAAAATATAGTTAAAAACAATTCGTTTCTTTACACTGTTTTGCTAAGATAAAGTTCATAAAAATATTTATTGTTGATTTCACACGACCAATCAAGTTTTAGAATGAGCTCATACTAACTGATGATGTTATGAGTTTTATTAATACACTCCTTAAGAACAGACCCGATTTTCAGTTTTGTTGCAATTAATACTAACAATATTATTAATCTGTATAACGATTAACAGTTATATTTTATTATTAAGACAAACAAGTACTTTTAAAAAACTTCCAAATTTATTTATGAATATAATGTTATGTAAAAAAAAAGAACAAGTTCTCATCAAATAATGATATTTGTAGGTGCCATGTTGTGTTAGGCAATGAAATAACATCAACATTTACTCACTAAGAACTACTGAATTAATTGAAGACAAATAAAAAAGTAATTACTTCATTAAAGTAAAATGAGTACTTCATTAGGCCTGTGATATACTTAGTAGCATGCAAGTGTGCTACTTACCTAGACGCCCTGATAGTACTTATCTAATCGCACGGTGGTTTAGTAAGCATGCAACATGTTGTGGTTAACATTTATACTTTATATCTATTACACTAAACAGACCAATAAGGTCGGAAGATTAGTGTAAACTCTCACCTTGAGGTGCAGACTGATCAGTGTATTATTATATTGTGGGGAGGGTGGGAGGGGTAGATGTTCACTACGAGCATGCTACAGCTAAGCATTCTTACAGCATTGTTGAATGTAGCCTACTGATTTAATCTAACTGTGTTTGTGTTATCAACTTTACTATGTTTATGATATTAGTGGAAAATGTCTTGTTGGAAATAGTTACTTGTGCAGCTAGTTAGCAGTGGCATTTTTTCAAACAAAACAAAAACAAAAACTTTCACAAGTCGAAAACAGACACTTTGCACATAATTTTTTTCCTAACTTTGGTATTTAAATGTAATGATTAAACAATACAAATTTACTGTTCAAAGTGTGGCATTCGATTAATCAAACTTCTTAAAATATTTAGCAACAAAAATACGAAAACATTAATGTTACACAGTAACTTAAAATAAACACAATGTTGCCAACTGTAATTTACCATTCCAGCAGCAGTAATACACTACTTTCCATTATTATAAGTTTATCACATTGGACGGTCGATCCGTGTAGCAGTTATGTAGTTGGCAATTGCTGTATACCCATCCCTGCCACTAAATTTTTGTGGTAATTTTCCGATCTCTGGACATGGTGACTTTAACCAACCGTACACTTAGACATTACATGCGATATAGTTAATCTATTGCAATTACCATGCTTTAAACTATTTTGAAAAATATATGTTTTTGTTATGTTGTGTTTGTCACTAGTAAATATGTGTAAAATTTTTCTTTTAAAGAAGTTAACATTTACTCATATTTTCCACTCCCTAAAATTTTCCACCTTGGGAATGGACCCATATAGTCCTTGCCTAAATCCATCCCTGCTTATACCCATCTTTCTAGCTATGCAAAGTACTAGCACCAACGTTTTCACTTGCTAAATCACAGCGCTTGTTTTCAGAGCATGTGTATTACTGGCCTTTTTGTTTAGGGTCTAACACTATATTTATATTTAACAGTAACTCATATTTTTTTTTTAATTTTTAAAGGAAATTGGTCTTTTATAAAATTTGCTTTCTACTTTTGATTATCAATCAATTTAGAATTTAACAAACTATTCGATCGGTGAAATGTGAAATCATCTTCTACCCACTATAAAACAACATTCAACATTTTACACGTTTCACAACAGCATCCCCTTTAAAATAAATTTCCTTTTCAAACCTCTGTTAGACGTATCGATTTTCGTCACACACACTTTCCACTGTTCTTCAAATTCTGACGAATGTATTCCAGACAAATGACACAGCACTTCTTTAATAAGATTAATTTTCTGAACATTAAATTGGAGTTTTCCCATTTTACCATTTACATTACACGCTATCCTTTCTTCTACAGTAAATAAGATCTTCATTAAGTCGCATGCGAGTTGATCTAATGAACGTGTTTTTGCCCAAGCCGTAAGAGTGTCCATAGGAGGAAGTTCATTTGCAAATGGAAGATTAGCATACAAAGGTAATGCTGAAGAAAGACCTATCAAACAGTAAAATTTAATAAAACACATTTATAATTATAAAAATTTATAATTTAAAGCTTAACTATATAAACAAATTAGTTATTAAAAATAAGTACATAAAAATATTTTTTACCCGTTTAACCACTTCTTGAGTTTAAACGAGTTGAAGAGAGGAACTTAGCCTAACTTAGTCTTAAATACATTATTACATTATTACATTAGGCCATTATTACATTCACTACGGTGTATTCACTAAGGTGAAACCATTATTGGCTTCATTTCTCTTGCAACTAGACTGTAACACTGATTATCTTTACATCCTTCTAATCCAACCTTTAGATGGATTGGCTGCCTATCTGAGCATCAGCTGTATCAGACACACTACTAGTTTATCTAATGATAAGCTGAGCCACCGTACCAATGACAATTCACCACGTGTTATTTTCCTCATTAACACTAATTGTTTCCTGTGTTCTCTATCAAATCAGTTGTCTGCAATATAAAGTGCATGTTTTTCATTTTTTAATGTTTGATTTTTTTTTACCATTCTATGCTCTGCACTGCTGAACAGAAACATACATCTGTGACTATGGAATAAATATTATAAACTTTAGAGCATATAGTAAAGATGAATTGATTTTTTTTGTAAATATTTTAGTTGGTATAACTGGTAAATAACTAGGCAAGAAAATTTCATGTTTTCAATAAACACATGATCATTTACTCTTTGAATCTCAGCAACCAGATCAGGAGTTGAACCAGGGCACCATATACATGATTCTGAAGCTCGTTAAGGGCACTGGAGTCAGTTTAAGGTGAAGTGATAGGGGTATTCAAAAACCTCTTAAGGTAACATGTCGGGAGCCACAAAGTCTCTGTTAATCCCTCTCAAAAAAACATGGTTTTCCGTAAGTTGTACGTAGGCCTAATCTAGTTTGTTTTGTGTACAATAAAATATTCTTAAAACACCTTTTTTCTAATTTTGATATACAGCCCTTCTGTGTAAGGAATCAGATTATATTTACTTTAAAGAGGATATGGGGTTTGGTGGCCCTAAGCCTCTTACTAGGTTTGTTCATTAGGCTGGTGTCCTCAATAAGTTTAGCAGTTTACTGACTAGCTCATTCTGCTGGAGGTCCTCAGGGTCCTTAAGACTAAACACCCTTTTGCCTTCACAATCATACATTATGTGTTATGTGGCTTGAGGTTTCCTCTTCCTTCCTGCCTAACCTACACAGGTTCCTCTGTACTACATTCACATCCTGTTCATGTGCACTTTCAGACTACAGTGCCGTGTAATAAGTCCCATGGTTTTCCTCAGTTGCCCTTTACCCAGGATCTAAATTTTCTTAGCTGACAGCCCACCAGTATTGGAGTGATGATTAGAATGACCACCATCACAGCCCTATAAGAGTTGTGTTTCTCATATCCAATATTTGATTCCTGGAAGCTCTTCTGCTGCTAGACTGAATAAGAAACACTTTTGCTATTACCCTTCTCAGTCTGTACTTTTGAACTACCACTAGATATCCAGTTGTGCCAGCTTTGAATTTTTAAAAATACAGAGATTTTTAGGGCACCATTTTCTTGACTCATAATTATTCTTCATTAACAAAATGAGGTACGCACAATCAAACATGTGAAAAATAATAATGCAGACTATACAGTTTTAAAACATGAAACTAGGCCTATACAAATATCATTTGAAACAATCACTTACCATGTGTAAATTATGACAAAAATAAAATTACAATAGTTATTTTTTTAACCACATTTAAAATTGTCAATATTTTTAAATGATAGTTCCAGAACTACGATGTAGAAGCTGTTTTACCTTTTTTCTTGTTTCTAAACCAGCTGTTTGCCTCTTCTTGTTTCTAAAATTTATGGACACTCTTCAATAAAGGACTTTTTTATAGACACAATTGTATTTTCTTGACATGGCAATACACTAAACAACAATGAGCATTATCAATCCCACAATAATTAAACTTTCTTTATACAAAATTGACAAAACTTAACGAAACAATACCAATCCTTGTCTTTGTTGTTTTGGTTCAGACTAGTGATTTGTACATCAGTGAATAAAATATTCGCTCATAACGAATATCAAAACGCTCAGAATATTCCAACTATTCAATTTATACACTCATATTATAAATGGATACCAAATTGGAATCTAAGAATTTGAAACAACTAATCCATATCAACAAAAAGTTCATGTAATTGATTATTATTGACACCATCATTTTATTAACATTATCACATTAAAATGATGACAATGTTCAAATTCAGTAAGGAGTTTATTGTGGCTTATTTATATTAATATTTTTTTACTTTAAGAATTACAAATATTTTATAATTATAATAACATTGTTACAGTACTATAATAAGTTTGGGCTTGGGTGTTTGGGTTATATTTCATTTCACAATATACATGAGCAAATCATTCATAAACAGAATCAGATTCAGATCGTACGTCTGGATTTGGTGATGTCCAAATACGACAGTTCTGTGCAACTAATTTCAATGCTGAACACATTCAATTCCAACCGTTCCAGTTCCAAGTATCTTATCATTCAAATACACAAATGATTTGGTTTCATCAACTAACTAGTTCATACTGCTGACACAGAATATGTGACTACCTCTACGAATAGACAAGACAGCAAACGATCAAAACAACAGCAAATGATTAGTTGACTTTGAAACTGGTTAGACTACTTGTAATGCAAGGATGTGAATGGCCCTAAAATACGAACATATTATTGTTAAGCTCAAATTGTATTAAAATACGGAGGAACTGATTGCAAATATGAAACTACAGAGACTGTATTTAAAACCCAGATACAGAGTGCTGGTAAGTCTGGACGTTTACATAACTTTGCCTGATTTGAGATTTTTTTTACATAACTGCCTCACATTTTTTCACATCAGCTTGGCTAAGTCCACCCAGAGTCCCTATGGTCTTCTGGAATACACTTTTTGTGGAATCTATGGGGGTGCTGGTCCTGTAGTGGTAAAACTAGAGTGACACTATATATTGTATTTGTAAAAACATATTTGTTATTTTTTCTCCGTTGTCTTGAACCTTTTTCAACAGGAATAGTGGTATACTAAATGTGTTAATTGAAAATGTAGGAGTAAACCAAGCAAAATTTATAGGAAATCCACTGTCATTAATAAAGTAACATATTTCAATTTCCTTACCACTATAAAAAAAATTTGCCTCCAACTGCTGAACAGAATTGTCACAAACTTGTCCTAAATTGTCTTCTATGCCATTATCTTCATAATCTGGTTCCAGTTTGACTGGTACATTCATTCGCTTAATTCGTTCTTCTCCGCCTGAATCAACAGAGCTCTGTGATAAGGACTCAGCAGTAAGTTTACGTCTTTTACCCAATCTTTTTTCAACTTCTTGATTAATGTTGATTTCCTCTTCCTCAAACGAACCATCCATCTTGCTGAATGGTTCTTCTTCTGGTTGAATCTACAATGAAACAAGCCAAATAAATAATAAATTGACTGAGAAAATAAGTCACACTTTCAAATTTTAGTTTGATTAATAATTATTTACTGTATAACTTTATTTATCTGGGGAATTATTTATCTGAAAAATTATAACTTTATTTATTTTGAAAATTTAATTATTTTTTGAATAATTAAGAAGATACTATTGTTTTTTCCTAGTATTATGTTCTATGTTCTAGTTCTATGTTATTAAGAAGATAAGAAGTAGCTTTTTTGTTTAAGAGTAAATTTTTAAAAAGAAATATAAATGTTTTTTAAAATCTACAGATCCTTTTCAAGTTTTAAAGAGTTGGACAAAAAGAAACCTACTTTAAAAAAGTGTATTTTACATATATTCAAAATAAGAGGAAATAAAATTTATTTTAAGTTATATTTTTATATTCAATTTGATAAATATATTTATTCTAACTTAAAAGAAACAGTAGCTACATTTTTGTCAACGTATCTTGGACAGTATGGATGAGAAAGGACTGCAGGAAATGGAAGGGATGATGGGTTTAGGTTCTGATTCCTAACAAAGAAATAAAGACAGAAATGAAGGCAGAAAAAGGATTCGCCTATCCTCCAACCGAATCCTAGTACAGTACTTTCCCACTAATTTAGTACGCCTACTTATGAGAGCTATAAAATCATTATTTACCTTTTCTGTAGGTAAAACCTTTGTTCCACTCAGACCTTTTATCTTTAATTCTTCTGCTAAATGTAAAAAGTCAATTAAATTTTCCTCATCAATATATACCTCGCCTTTGTAAATGAACGTAAGTAATTTCTTTAAATTAAGCACATTTGTTTCTGGAAAAATAAGGACTGGATGGCTGCATGAAGTTTCCTGGAAAATAAATATTTTAAAAATTGTTTATAAAATCTTTTTTACTAACACAATGTAAATAAATTGGAAGTTACAATTATGAAATTATCATTATATAATCTTTATAATATCTGATATTATCTATTAACAAGGCTTTGATATTACAACAGTATTTTCATAATAATTAAAAGAGAATATACAAAATATTTCACTATATATTTTATTTGACTGGAGGATTAGACCATTTAACAAACTGTGACAAAACTGAACTATCTAATATCAAAATGTAAATTTTATGTTAGTTATTGTCATGGGTAAAACTGCACTTTTCGGCCTCATGTTATTTTCAGTCAATGCTGCATTATAACACTTCATAATAAGCCTAACAATAATAATCCAAAATATAAATGTGCAGGAACAATGGTAAGTTAAAAAAATTAAAATAAAAGCAACAAATATAACCTCAAAATTATTAGCATGAAAGTAGGTAATGCATTTTTTTATTATGAAGTGATTAATTAAATGCATCTTATTAAGAATGAAAAAAATGTAAATTTTAAAAAAAACTTCTTAAGAACTTGACTCATTTGTTGGGTGTAATATAAACTTTATTCGACCCAGTTATTAGGTGTATACTAACTTGCTCAATTATTTTATTTATAATGTGATACCATGCATGAGCAGTACATTGCTGGGTGACGTAGGTATAATAATCTTGTGTATTAAATGTAGCATGTTCCAAAAAAAATAAACAGAAATGATGTCACAATATAGTTCCAATAAAAAGGGGTTTAAAATTCAAAGTTATCACAATAAATTGAATTTTCGACAGGTGACTGTACTAATAAAGTTCATAATAAAACAAAAAAAAATTGTTGATGAAGCACTACTTTAGCATGAAGTCTGAAAGTGCAGAAATATATTATTATAAAATTATTATTGCGATACTTTGGTACTGTAAAAATATGCAACTCTCTTGATATTTGAAAAATAACTATAACCGTGTAAACTAGCCTTAACATACCTTAAATATTTCTTTAAAGAAAGGACTGCAAGCTGATAGAATCATCTGATGGGACTGTAAATGTACACCACCACATGAAATTGTAACATCAACATGACCTTCTTCTTCCCATAAAGCTTCCAGACTTGATATCATATTTGTTTTAAATGCATTCCAATGAAGATGAATTTCATTGTTTGACAACATCTTGAAATTGTTAATACAGAATATTAAAATAAATATGATAAGATTGAAGAAACACCTTTAACTTGCATCATCAATAAGGTTAGGAAAAGTTATTATAAAATTATCTCCTAAATTAGGTGGCACATACTTGAATACGCTAATGAAATGCTAAAAGCTCTATTGCCTTATTATACTAGCATTTAGATATTATAAACAGATGAAAAATTAAAAGTATTATCACACTCCAAAAGTAGGCCAATCTATTAACTGTAACAATGACATCTGAATATTTTAAGACGTATACAGCAGATATGTGTATAAAATGAATATCGAGTTTTAAAAGTATTTTGTAATTATAAATTTCTTATATGTATACCATAAATATGATTTTAAGTTTAGAACACATTAAAAATTGGAATACCTTCATGAGGTTATAAATCTTCTTGATTACAAAATAAAGAAAAATTACATTTTCAGTTTAATCCATGAAACATTTTAAAAAATTTAGTATACAATTATTTAAAAACAATAATGTTTAAATTGCTACTTTTTTTGTTCATTAATTTAGATTCATATTACCTTGAGTCCAAAACAAAATTAGTTCACCTATATTTGTTATGTTAAAACACTGATCAGCTGACTTTGACAAGTTTAAAAATTTTGTTTCAGTTTAAGCATTCTTGATATAAAGTTTTATAATTTTATAATTCTTAAGCAACATAAACATACGATGTCATTGAAAATAGTATTTTATTGCATTAGAACAAATAATAAGTAACAAGCTTTAGTAATGAAATAAATTATAATAAAAATATAGAAAACTAAAGTATTTAAGCAGAAATAAATATTTTATATATATTAGATATGCATTATACTGTATCACACTTTTCGTCATTAACTGGCTTTCTAAAAATGAGCCAATGGCAAGTACCACAGCAAACAAAAACATATGTTTAGTAATAAAATGCTCAGAAATACTGTCATTAGCAATAATACAATATGGCTTCTTACAGGTTAGCAAGAACATTGAATATATACGTCTATATTCAATGGCAAGAGTATAAAGTTAAAACATAAAAGAGATTTTATACATTATTTCTTAAATAACTATATATGTATTTAAACGCTTTTTGTATATTTAAGTCATTATTAAGTATTTTATTAAAGAATGTTTTTCAGTTAGTGAAAATATTCTCTGGCAATTTGGGCTATATTACTTTTACTGAATAAATAATTGGCAGAATATTGAAAATGTTAAATCTTTAATTGAATTATGATATTAAAACAAAGTATGTAAGCTAAGATGTATTGAAATTGGCAAAACCTTCATAGCGTGATTACAACATCAATTTGAAGACCTACATACATAACCTGCAACCAGGATTCATTAAGGCTATCTTGACAAATTTTTTTATCAAAATAAATTTAACCTTCTCTATAAATTAATTAAAAATATTTATTAGTTTTAGGAAAATAATAATAATAGCCTAAAAGATTGTGTTGCACTTTTGTGTATGTAGGTTATCTCACTAGTCTCTTTTTGGTAAAAGTTCGGCATTTTCTGCATCAAAATGCGTTATTATGTACTGAATGTTAATAATCCAAAATATAACATTGCAGAAACAACAAGAAGTTAGCAAAAATGAAAATAAAAGGGACAAACATAACCTCAAAATTACTAGTGCACGAAAGTAGATAACATGTTTTTCATCGCAAAAATAATTTAATTAAATCCATGTTATTAAAATGAAAAGTTTGAAACTGCACTTAAGAGACTTTTGGTAATTTTTGCACTGAAAAACTTCAAATTATGCATAATATTAATAATCTAAAATATAAAAGTACGGAAACAATGGGAAGTTACAAAAAAATGAAAATAAAGGTTGCAAACATAACCTTAAAATGACTACTGTGCAAAAGTGAGAAAACATGTTTTTAATAGTGAAAACGTTAAATTTCTTGTGTATTCTTAATAAAAATGTGTGTTAATAATAATGAAAGGAATATGTTTTTTTTTTAATAAAGAACTCCATAACCGGTATTAATACACTTTAGGGACTTCAGTGAAAATCATTAAATATACTTGCATGTTCACTTTACATGAATTTACATGGATATTTACTTTGTAAGATAAATTTGCTTTACTAGATTAATAAGGACTTTATAATAATTAAGTTATCATAAAAGTTGTTGTTCTGAAAACATCGTTAAAAATGGCTGCCGCTAATTGTGACTTCACCCCTCTTAACGGTCAATCACTCAGTTACTTTCATTGATTTCTTGTCTGAAGCATAAACAAATATGATCAAAAGGTGTTGGCGTGAAGTTCAATACACGATCCTATTATTTGGCATTAAAAAAAAACCTTCATGGGACATTTCAATTTAAATACAAATATGGCAACTGTAAGCAAAGGATTTTCCATTTCTAAAAAGCCGCAGCAGTTTTACATTCACCTAATTGACCTGCTTACTAAGGTTAGTATTTTTTTAGAAATACTACTTATATAGGTAAAAACACTACCATAATCAACATTACCATAATTCCAACTTAAACTGACAAAAAGAGGCAAATCGCAAAGTTCACAATTAACAGCAGCCATTTTTTTTTAAATAATGTTTTCAGAACAAACACTACCATTATAAAATTGATATTATCTTACAAAGTAAACATGCAAGTTCATTCATATAAAGTAATCATCAATGACGTCAGAATTTAGGTTAGTAATAAATAGCTAAAAATCTAATTTATCGTAATAAATGTCATCTTACATGCCTTAATATTTCTCAAGGAAATGATATAACAAATAATACAAGCAAAAAATTGTTAAAATAATAATCTTTATTAAAGTCTCTTTAGTTCAAAAATAATATGGAAAGAATATAAACTTTTAAAGAAACTGAAGAAACTCAACTCGGTTGTTGGATGTTTATCTAACTCGACTTAGTTATTGGGTATTTTCCTAACTTGATTCAGTTAACATGCATGAGCATTGTTGTAGGTGACATTGGCATAGCAATTTGTCATAGCATATCCAGCATGCTTTGTGCAAAGTAAACAAGTATGATATCACAATATAGTTCCATTAAAAATAGCTTAAAATTGTAACTTATAATCATAATAAATTTAATCTTCTGCAGGTGAATATCTGCAGAAGATATTACTTTATTATTATAATTTAATAATAAAGTATGTAATTACAAAAAAAATATAAAAAAATTAAAAGTACATAAATACCTTCTTTTTTAAGTGAAAAGTGATCTGTTTCAAAACAGTTTAAAACAAAAATTGTCTCCAAGTTTTAAAAAAATTTACTAGTGTATCTTAGTGTGACCAACAATATCTGAGAATTTTTTTCAATTAAAACTGATTACTGTGGTGAAAATATTTCTTGGTGGACTTTAAAAATAACGCCGTAGAAGTTTTTTGAAAACTGTGTCATACAAAATTTATTTGGTTAGCGTGAAATAATAGTTTTATTTTGAATAAAACAATTTTAGAGTTAAATAATATATACAAATCTCAGTTCTACACAAAACCAAATCAGGTTTAGTTAGCCAAATTTAAAAAAAAACATTCTTATTGACTGAAAGCAAGATCTCTGTTTCAACTTGACTGTTCAGCATTTGTTTTGTGTGCTTGTTATGCAGTTTTTGCTACAGTGACCGATTGTTTTGAAACTCGGTACAGAGGTGCCTTGTTTCCTAAATGATTTTTCCCCATTTACTTATATTTCAAGATGGGGGCCTCTGGTTAAACGATGAGTATACGCAGTTTTAGCGAAACGCATTAACCAGTTGTTTTGAAATTTGGTGTAAAGGTACTTTTAATGAAGCCCAAAACATGTATGAGTAAAATTTGCACATTCACTTAACATTTTATTATGGTGGGCTCTGATTTAACGTTGCTGGTTATTTCCTGTAATATTGTCTGACTGGCAAGACCTATCATAATTTTTAACGCTTCATGGAGAAAGAACACCGAATTTTCTATAAAACTGCTTTAGCAACATTTTTCGTAAATACCACAGATACGGTTAAATTGGAGGAAAAGATTACAGGCATTTGTGGAGGATTATATGAATTAAGAATATAACTGCGAGGTCTACTGTTCTTTGAACTACTATTGTGCAGCAACAAAGACAAAAGCCGGGTGTCAGCTATGTGTGGTGGAAGTAAAAGCTCACCTCAGTTAAAAGAAGATTAATAAAACAAAGCTTAGTAATTAACAACAGCTAGATCAAGAAAGTTAATCAACCAGCCTATCATCCTTGAAAAGAAATGTGTTTCATGAGGACATTGGTTTAGAGTATTTGCACATTAATTTGACATGACTTTGAAAAGACTAAAACAGATTATGTTTACCATTCAAGATATTTAATAAACTCGTTATTTTTTATATTTAGTTTCTTTGGTTTTTTTCAGGAAACATGTTTGGATTAACGTTAAAAAATGTTTCTGTGCAATTAAAAATCTTACTTGTATTCAGACAATATTTTTATTTAACTTACAAATTTAGTTTAAAAAAGTGAGATCATCTTAATTTTTGTTCTTGTAGTAGTTGGCAATTAAAAATGCATGGATCGGGTAATTTTTTTTGTTTTTAGTTCATAATTATTAGTTATTAATGATACTTATTTATATTATTTTTTTGTTTGGCCATTGTTATCTCATATGTATGTAACAATACACTCCAATTATTATACAGAAACAGCAAATAATTGTTATCCAATTTTATAAATAATGATAAATGTCAGAACAAAAATTATAAAATATAATAAGATTTTTCTGTTTTTTTACAGATGTAGCATTTATAAAAATTTGTTTAATATCAAAATTTAATTGTTTGTTTTAAAGTTTTTAATTAGAAATTACTCTAATATGATGCTAATTATTTTAGTACTTTTTAATTGATTGAAATAGCACAGTTGTTTTACAATGCACTGTTTTTTTACAACTACTCTTTAATATCTTCAAATATTGTTCTTAAAACATCAAGGTAAAATATCAGACACAACAGTTTTGGATGATGAATGTCATAAAAAAGGTGTAATTAACAAGCAATGACTTTAACAACTGTTTAAATTTGTAAGCCTACTTTTACATCAATCAAGTAAAATTGACAACATGTTTTGTGTTAGATTTAACTGAATTACTCAATATATCGTTATACTACTGTATAATATGAAATTACCTATGTGTACAACTTAAACAAAAAGTTTAACAGTTTCAGAAAAAAGTTAAAAATATAAAAATTAGAGAAGGTTTTAATTTTTAATATGATATGTGTAGTAGTTTTAAATAGGATATTACAATTAGCAATTACATTATTAATTTAAAAAATCAATATTCAGACTCAAGTGTTGGGTAGTGTGTAGAGTACCCTAAAAGCAATGTAGAGGGTTATTGTTTGGAACTAGAAGTGATACAAATACTGAATATATATGTAGTTTTTGAACATATAAAGAGTTTATGTAGGGCCATACGATCTCTTCAAAAGTAGGCCAGTACTGCATGTAGACATGTAAAACACGCAAGTTTACATATGAGTATATACATTGTATATAAATACAAATTTATAAGGCATCATCATACCCCTTAGTACATGCTGTCAAAACATGTCTTGATATTTAGGCTATAAATAGCAAACCAATTTAAAACATATGCACTTCATGATATTTTTTTTATTATTAATATTTTACTTAACATTTATTGATAAGTAAATTACTGTTTTAGTTTTATTGGTTATAAATAGGTTCATGACTTAAAATGAGTTACTAATAAAAGAGATTCCTCAAAACCTTTGGTAGTAATATAGTTTTTAGCTCATTTTTTATGTCCTTATTTGTTGGCGATACTTACAGCTGTGAAATTTGCTGTTTCAACTAGTCAAACTGTAAACAAAACTAGACAGGATCAGGTGTAATACAGTAGTTTGATTACTGATTCTTAATAGCTGTGATTAAGATTGTTGGGCAATAATTATCAACAATCATCATCTATAAGTTAATGATTATTGTTTAACATTAAATCTGTTTAATCTGCTGTAGCCGAGCTGATGTAAATAAAGTCTGTTGTAATCAACATCCGGATGCACCACTTATTGAAGATTATCGAGCTGGTGACCAGATATGTTCGGAATGCGGGCTTGTTGTTGGAGACAGGTAACGTACATTGGTTACAGTAGTATTAAAATAACCTGTGTTAGGATTTTTTGTAACTAAATTTGTAATTTTCAGATATTAATTAAAACTAAAATTAAATTGATTGTAATCTCTATGAATTTTTTTCAGTTGGTTGAAATTGATCCTGAAATATTCAGATTAAACATGGTACTGAAAATATAACACTAGAAAAGAAATTGTTTTCATTAACAAAAACATTTTGTTAGAAGTAGTTGATAAGAAATTTGGTAAATTAATTTCTAATCACAAGTCCTTAAGTTATTTAACAATGCAAAGTACAAATAATTCAGAGAGGAAACTATTAAAATATTTTTTTAATAGCATACCTAAACACTTTTTTTTGTAAATGATTATAAATTTTACAAAGTAGTTCGTAGAAAATGTTCTGACTTTGGAAAACATTTGCCATCATTGTTGATCATTTAGCACTACCCAGGGGACACATACAGCTTAAAGCGTGCTGCGGACGCGATCAACTTTGTCTCCCGACTGCATTTTTCTCACTATTTTGCATTAAGCTCGGACGCCACCGTTTTTGAGGCGGAGTTATTTGCAATCGATGAGGCATTGAGGCAAATAATAACGAGGCCATGGTTGAATAATAACATAGTGATGTTAATTGACTCTAAATCGGCATTACAAGCAATTGTTGACAACACATCTGCAGGCACTATGATAGAATCGATCCAGAAGAAATAAAAAATAGTTAAACACATTACCAAGGAATTGGTACTGCAATGGATCCCGTCACATGTAGGCATACAAGGGAATGAGCGGGCAGACAAGCTGGCCAAACAAGGAACCCTTATAGTGCAGAAACCAAAAAGAATGCTCACACTGGAGGCTAGGATTAGTGCATTGAAGCGAACATCTTATCTTGAATTTACAAATAAAGTCAAGGAAGACATAAAGAACAAGCCTTATGAGAATGTATTCGACTTGTATGGGAAGGTCAAGGACCTCCAGAGGAGGACATCTGTCACGGTCTTTCGGCTGACAACTGGACGCAACTGTCTGAATGAACACCTGAAGAAAATTAAGATATTAAACTATGACAACTGCACAATGTGTGAATGCCCAGACCTCATCATGAACAAGGACCATCTCCTGGTCTGCAGAAAATTAGATGACGAGAAGAAGAGACCTTTCTGGCCTGTACAGGGAAGCAGGATCAAAGATGGTGTGAGCTAGCGGAAGCCATTGGAAAACAACAACAGTTTGTAGAAAATCAGACCTTAAGGCATGTATCAAGCAGTCTTTCAAAACTTGTTTTAGGTGTTCAAATGTTTTCATTGTCCTGGGTCTGGTTCTTATTAAAATGGCTGGTATTTCTATAAAATTGTTCTAATATTTTTTTTTAAATCATGTTATGATTACTTGCCTAGCTGTTGTAAATATTTTTTACTAAATATGTAAAAAGTAATATTTTAGTTATAAATAGTCTAAATGCAATAAATGGTCTTTTAATCAGCGTATTTTTTATTATATAATTTTTGTTGTTATCTATAATCCATTGCCATGTGTTACAGAGTTATAGATGTTGGTTCAGAGTGGAGGACATTCAGTAATGAAAAGAGTGGTGTGGACCCATCTCGTGTTGGCGGACCTGAAAACCCACTCTTAAATGGTTCAGATCTGTCAACAATGATTGGCCCTGGTCGTGGCGATTCATCATTTGACGAGTTCGGAATTTCCAAATACCAAAACAGAAGGACTGTAAGATATAGGACTTCTTAGTTATTACATGGTTAATGATATTAACGTCAAAGTTAAAAACCAAACACTTTTAGTTATTTATCATATTGTTTCTACCCTGCTATACTGTTCCGTATGTTTCTTTAGAAAACTCTAAACTAATACCGTTTAATTCAATAAAAAATGAACTGAAGTTATTTAGTTATATGTAAAGGAACATTAAAATATAGGTTTTAAATAAATCTGTAATTGTTTCTAATAATAAAATAATTGTCAAGGAATTTGGTTATAGTATACATTAGGATTTTTTTCAAGTGTGCACAATAGTCGGACGTTAAACAGCAACAATAAAAAGGATTTTTGATTTTTTTTCTATTATGATCTAATATTGAGTACTAAAATTTTATTAGTTAAAAAAAAATAATATAGTAGACTTGTCAATCAATTTCAGTGCAAAATCCACCAAAAAAGTGTTGCAAAATTTGTATAAAACTAATTGTAATGAAATAACTTGCTAAAATAGTTTGGGGGAATAAATAGTGATTTTTATCTTTATCATAAACATAGTTTGAAGAATATACCATATATGTTAAGAACTGAGTGTACACTATAAGCTTATAGTTTCTATTACAAGGGTCACTTTAAAGTAAGAACCATTTGTGCATCGTGTCTACACAAATTATCATGTGATGTCTGTTCAAGGTCAGCCAGTCTCCAACTTGTATTGGTTGTTGCGTAATACTGCTTGTTTGTTACTGATTCAATAATAAACCCAGCTGATTGTAAAGTGTGACCTATAATTTGATTTTTAAACGCTAGAAATGTTAACCCTACTGAAATTCACCAGCAACTTGATGTTTATGGGGGAAGGTGTAAGAATAATGGCAGTAAGTGTATAACTGGTGCAGCCTTTTTAATGACGAAAGGACAAGTGTTTGTGATGAAGAACGTTGGCCTACTGTCATGATGAAGAATTGGCACAAAAAGTTGATGAGGAACTCAAGTCACATTGTCACTGGGGACAAATGAGAATTACTGCACTCCAGAAACTAAATGACAATCTAATGAGTGGTATCAGTCAAATTTCTGACACAACCAAACAAATTCGAGCAAAAACCAATAATATGAAAAATCATTACCACAGATCATTGCTAATAGACTTCCTGCCATTAGAAACTACAATATATTCTGAAAATTGTGAAACCTTGTTAAAGGTTAGGCACAGTATTCAAAATCGTTGGCAGGGACTGCTTTCAAATGGCATCATTATGCTTCACTGTTACGCTTGAACTCACATTGTGGCAAGGATGAAGATGCAACTAGCAAACTTCCGATGGGAATTTCTGGACCATCCACCATACAGTCCTCATTTAACACCATTAGACTTTCTTTTTTCAAAACTTATGGAATTTCTTGGAGGAAAGTGCGTAGAGAATGACTTGTTGATAGAAACTGTTTACGAGTGGTTAAATGGACAGCAGCAGAGTCCTTTCAAGGTCATATTCAAAAGCTTATGCCATGACTTAACGAGTATTTAAATATTAATGGAGGCTCTGCTGAAAAATAAAAAAAATTAATATTTTCATTTCCAGTAAAAGTTCATAAATAAAGTTTTTCTTGTATTATTGTAAAATGGTTCTTTTTTAAAATGACCTTCATACACTGGCAAGCCTGGGGAGCTATGGCTTGCTTCCCTACATGAAATAAATGAATAAACAATGTAACAAATTACATCTTAAAAACATGATTAGCAATCTAGTACTAGTAGAACTCAATTAACAAAAACAACTCTAAAAAGTTACAAGTTAATTATTTATGATTTTCAGATGAGCAGTTCTGATCGAGCATTAATTAATTCTTTTCGAGAGATAAACAGCATGGCTGACCGAATCAACCTACCCAAGACTATCGTAGATCGTGCAAATAATTTATTTAAACAAGTTCACGATGGAAAGAATCTTAAAGGTCGGGCAAACGATGCAATAGCATCAGCTTGTTTATATATTGCATGCAGACAGGAAGGAGTGCCTCGAACGTTTAAGGTTAGTGTTTAATTATATAACTTTCAAGTTAATCAAATTCATAAAAATAATTAAAACTTAACTTTAATGCCTCGATTTTAAATATTTCCCGGAGCTACTTTCTTGTGAATATTTACTCTCTTGACCCTTATTATGGAGTTTGCACCATTTGGCCAGATTTTTATTGTGTGGTGAGATCCCGATTATTCTGTTTTATATTTTTACTTATGAGAGCACTCACAAGTAGTTGGGAATTTAGGTGTACCCGTAGAAAGCTTTGCATGCATGAGTACACTGCAGGTATACACTGAAAGGTTGCCGAGTCTTCCAGGGCTCTGATATACTGTTAGGATACACTGAAGAATTAACCAAGCTATGTATTATGTGTGTGTGCGTGCGTGTGCATGCATGTCTGCTTTGAATAGGTGAGTGAAAGTAGTATGAGCTCTAGCTATGTAGTACAGTGGGATCGCTAAGCCCATCAGCTGCTCACTTCAACTGCCTCCGCTGGATGCTTACTCAGTTCCAAAAATCTTTCCTGAGAAACACAAAGCAAAATGAAGCATCTCTGTTTTAGATTTTAGTTTTTCCTTCTATCTAATCAGTTCTAATTTCAGACATTCGTAAGCAAAGTAGAACTAAAGTATAAGTACCATGTGCAGAAAAACTATCAGTACCATATTATAATTAATACGAACTGCAAAAATCCCTTACCAACAAACTGGCTATGAAATTTGATTTAGGTACCTGAATCCAGAGTCTAATGAATAATGAACATTTTTATATGATCATATGGCATTGACTAACAAAAAACATCACAATTTTTCAAAAGCCATAAAAGCCAAACATTTTTTGTTAAAATGTTACCGATTGTTGACAATCTTAAAGATTCTTGTCAGTTAATAAATATTTCTTATTTTTTACATGTATTTATTTACCGCTGTTTTTAATTACATATTTTGACCTGTTGAGAATCAATCATGCCTCTACAGTTATTTCTTGGATGATCATTTACTACTCAAGGCTGTATTTCTTTATTGTTAAGTTATATTGAATTACATAATTTATTTCACTGCTCAAATAATATATTTGTAATTATTTCATTGATAGGAAATTTGTGCTGTAAGTAAGATAAGCAAAAAGGAAATTGGACGGTGCTTCAAGTTGATTCTGAAGGCATTGGAAACAAGTGTTGACCTCATTACCACTGGCGATTTCATGTCTCGGTTCTGTTCTAATTTAGGTATTTATTTCAAATATAAATGTTTACCGTAACAGTTAAGATTTATTTATTAATATATAATGGTTATCTTAATGTGTTTCCACTTATGTGTATTTAGTTTTAAATTTAAATTTGTAGGTACAGTGCAGTGAAAGTATGGTTAACCATCATTCTTTTAACCACCAGTTTCTGTTAATAATCAGTCCATTATTAAAAGTTAATTACAGTAATTAAGTATTATTGTACTATAATTATTTTATATACAACTCTTGAGGAAATAATAAAAACAAAAAATAGATAAAAATATAAAACATAATTAATTATTAGTACAACACCTACTGCTTTCAGAATGTACAGTAACTAGATTGCAATGAAAAATAATTTTTGCCTTATTATTAAGTGGTTCAGATACTGAAATGGTAGGCATAAACTATAAACGAGTATAGTTGTTCTCATGTTATCACTTGCAGTTGCTGCTGATAACCTGTAATGATTGGAGTTATTTGCATTATTTGCTGTGGTTAGTGTAATTTTAAAACAATTTAAGTGTAGTTCCAAATATTAGTGATTGTAGCATATTTACTTTATTTTATTGCATAACATATATCCAGAAGTGTTTTCTGTTATCCATCTATTCCAGATGGAATAGTTATTTTTCTATTTTCTGTTATCCATCTATTCCAGATGGAATAGTTATTTTCTATTTTCTGTTATCCATCTATTCCAGATGAAATAGTTATTTTCTATTTTCTGTTATCCATCTATTCCAGATGGAAGTTATTTTTCTATTTTCTGTTATCCATCTATTCCAGATGGAATAGTTATTTTCTATTTTCTGTTATCCATCTATTCCAGATGGAATAGTTATTTTTCTGTTTTCTGTTATCCATCTATTCCAGATGGAATAGTTATTTTTCTATTTTCTGTTATCCATATATTTCAGATGGAATAGCTATTTTTCCATTTTCTGTTATCCATCTGTTTCATCGCAGTCCCAATTTTTCCGTGACAGTTAATGGAAGTTTCACTGTACTGTTAGAAACTAAGTTTTTTCCAAGTATAGTTCTGAAAATTTGCCCTTTACGCAGTTTCTGTGGCTCATTAGATACATTCTCTCACTTTTTAGATATTTCAATTTTTATTCAAAATATATTAATTTTTTGTTAAAAACAAAAGTGCACCTGGATAGGGCGCATGTATTTTCGCTATGCCCTATTTTGTACCAAGCAGTTTTTGACAGTATGTTTAAAATTTAGTTTACATTTATTTTACCCCTCGATTGCAGTAGAGTACATCCTAATTTCTTTTAACTTCTATATGAAATCCCCTGTATAAAAAAATTCAGGAAAAAGCAAGGTGAATTACTGTATTACATCTTATTCAAATACAGTACTTGCAGACCGGACGATGTTATTCCAGGTTTTGACTTATAATTTAGTATTA
Organism: Callitettix versicolor; assembly: GCA_022606455.1. Taxonomy (NCBI): domain Eukaryota; kingdom Metazoa; phylum Arthropoda; class Insecta; order Hemiptera; family Cercopidae; genus Callitettix; species Callitettix versicolor. The sequence continues at coordinate 80,870,143 of CM040190.1, forward strand.
CTATTATTTTTTGTAAACAATTGATTAAAAATTTTAAACTTCTTTTGCTTTCAAAATGTTACATTTGTATTTATAATCAGGTCTTCCAAACATGGTACAAAGAGCAGCAACACATATTGCTAGAAAAGCTGTTGAACTGGACATTGTACCTGGTCGCTCGCCTATCTCAGTTGCCGCAGCAGCAATATACATGGCTTCTCAGGTAACATATTAAAACTTTTTAAATTATAATACAATAATATCGTTAATTTGATATAACGGTAGTGGAAGCAAAGCTTGGAGTACAAAATTTTGAAAAATAAAACATGTTTATAATTCAAATACAGAAAAGTTTATGGACTGCTATGTCTGTGATGATGAAATTTCATCATTTCATTAGGATCATTCTAAGAATCTAAACACTATAAATGTGTAAATAATAAAGTGATATAGTTTTTGAAGATGAAAGTTCTCCGAAACGCGTCAACGAAAGTAGAATTTAGAAAGTAGAAGCTAGGGAAGGCAGATCATTATACTGAACATAGTGTAAATAATAGTATATTTGCAATCCTGTAAATTAGAAATGGTTATGTCTGCCTAAGTTTGTGTTTAGCGTAAAGTCACTCGGTAAATATTTTCTACTGTTTTACTTTCAAGTTATTCTTGTTTTAGGCTTCAGAAGACAAAAGAAGTCAAAAGGAGATTGGAGATATAGCTGGAGTTGCAGATGTAACAATTAGACAGTCATACAAGCTGATGTACCCTCATGCACTAAAACTATTCCCCGAAGACTTTAAATTTGCAACACCTATTGACCAACTTCCACAAATGTAGATGTTTTGTGTTTCACTCCCTATTTTGGTTTTGTCATTCCAGTAGCACGATCTTCAGAGCTGAAAAACTGTTGTTAAGACATCATTGTTTTGTTTTTTTATGCACTAATTTGTTTTTAAAATTCATTTTATTTGTTTTGGTTGTACAGAAAAGTTGTCCGATTCTTTTGTACCCAGAGAAGTATTCAGATTTGTACAATAAACGTTTTTCAATAAATTAATAAATTTTTACTATTGTGTACGTTATTGTTTTCATTCCTTTTAGTAAAATAAGTGTTCTTTCTACAGTTTGGTTGGGTAGTATAAGTGCAGTAATGTTACAGAACAACACTACAAAAAGGAATATAGCTTGGATTTCCATATTTTGTTACATTTGGAAACAACATCGAAAAGTAAAACCAAAAAGGCTTGTTCTATTATTTTCTTAAACAAGGTGTTATACAAGCTTCCATTTATTTTAAAGGAACATTTTTGTAAACAAATTTATGTTTTGTGTTTATAATAATTATGGGGTGTACTCGTCCACTGCTAAGAGCATAAACCTGACATTCCAGACTCCTTTCTGCCTTGTTTTTCCAATTTTAAATACCTTTTTTTATTAACACACCCTTGATTATATAATGGCACTATGAAGTTTTACTACTACAGTATAGCGTCAATAGTCCGAATTAGGACTAGGTCACTACTGGATTACTGAAATAAACCAAATAAATTGGCATCTTTAAAGTAAACAAATCATGCTAAAATTGTCCATAATTCATTCTGTTGGTTACAGAAGTGGAGTAAATGAATAAAACCATTAATACAGCTAATGGTATGTATTTTAACAGGAAAAATGTGTACTGTATGTATAGTATGTGTATTACAGTACATTTGTTACAAAAACCAACAGAAAAACAGGTTTGTTAAAAGCTTAGTGTATACAATGAACAATGCTTTTGAGGTCAGTGGTCTGTGAGTATCAATAGGCAGTGTTTTCAAAACATTGATTTTTTATCGATGTTAAATGTTTTTCACACATCAAAAATTAACATCAAAAAAACACATATAAAATTAATATTTTATAAACAAATATTTTTTTATTCATACAAAAATTTTTTTTGTACGAGTCATCAAGATTTTTGTGGTTGATATTAGTACGTTTTTTCATATTTTAAAAATCAAACTCAATAAATAGTAACATTGCTGAACTAACCAATAAGCCATTGGCACACGCTGCATTGGATATGAGGTGTGTGTCTAAAGAGCCATCTTTGTCAAGTCATAGGCATATCGTCATGGATCTTGCGGTAATTAAACAGATCAGTAAATACTTACCGAAAGCAGTTGGAGGGCCTATGAAGAAAGAGTTAAGGCTGACTTTAGGAGGCAGATAAATAATTCCCATGAATATATGAGTATACACCTGGAAGATTGGTGGAGATAGTTGTGAACTCCTGTCATGAGAATTGCCCCCTTATGAAGAAGGCTGTTGGGGTTACTGCTAAATGGTGGACCCAGGCACTTTCTGAGCAAAGGGGACAGGTTTTTTTGAAAGGCTGTTTAATGCAGCCAAGCGCTACAGTAAGTGGGAGGCCTATAGGCGGGCCCTGATTGAGTATAATATGGCTTTAAAAAGGGCAAGATGGGACTCATGGAGGAATTTCTGTGGGGACCCGAATTTCTGTCAGGAAATCTGGAGTTGTACTTCTCCAGGGGCACGACAGCCTTGGAACCTTTGAACCCTAAGGGTTGGTCCTAATGGGGAGGATACCTTGGAAGTCCTACTCAAAGAACCCTTTCTTGATGCTGTGGTCAGGAATTCAGGAAGGGAGCGAGTGTCTGATGTTTCCTACAGGAAACCTAATAGAGGAGATTTGAAAATCGCAAACCAAATTGTGGATTTGGATAAGGTGAAATGGGGTAAAAAATACCTTTCACCAATTCAAGTCATCAGGTCCTGATGGTATTTTTCCGCACTTTTGCAGCATGGAGGAGAGTCTATTGCTCTTATTCTGTACAGATTGTACCGAGCCAGCATAGCCACTAGATATGTAGCTCTGGGGTGGAAAACGGCCCATGCAGTCTTTATTCCTAAATCGGGGCGAGCATCATACGCTGACTCTAAGGCTTTTAGACCGATCAGTCTGACTTCGTTCATTCTGAAGACTTTAGAGAAATTGTTAGAGATATGTCACAGGGGTCATGATTCCTCTACATGTCAGTATACCAATCGAAAAGGTTGTGAGAGTGCACTTCACAATTTGGTTCACAGATTGGAAGGGACTCTAGAGACCAAAGAATATGCCCTCAGTGTCTTTCTAGATATAGAGCTTTTGACAATGCTTCGTGCCCTGTCACAGTGCGGGGTTGATAGTATCATGTGGCTGGGTGGGGAGACAGTTGTAGCTAAAGCTCTAGAAGAGGTGGAGGAGGAGGTTGTCAAGGGCTATCCGCAGGAGGTGTATTGGTCATCTATCTTATGGATCCTGGTGGTGGATTCACTCCTGAATCTTCTCTCGTCAGAGGGATGCTATGCCCAAGGATATGTCAATGATTTAGTGGTGCTAATCCGGGGGAGGCATGGAAATAGAGTGTTAAATCCCATGAAGAGATCCTTATTACTGGTGGTAACCTGGTGTAGTCAGGAGAACCTAGGGGTTAACCCCAGGAAAACTACTGTGGTTCCTTTTAGCAGGAAAAGAATTACCCCTTATCTAGGAGGGCTTAAGCACTTTGGAGAGACAATTCCAGTTGAGAACTAGGTGAAGTACCTAGGCTTGGTGTTGGACACTTAATTAACCTGGAATGCTCATCGGGGGCGCATCATGGGGAAAGCCAATATGTCTTTAATGGCAGTTAGAAGAATGGTTGGCAAAACATGAGGGCTGAGACCAGGAATGATGAAGTATATCTGTACTGGGATCATTAGACCTATTGTGTGCTATGATGCTAGGTTGAGCAGAGGGGAGCCAGAGAGTCTCTGGATCAAGTTGCAGAGGTTGGCCTGCCTGTGTATCACTGGCTGTATGGACACTGCACCAATGACTGCCATGGAGATCATTCTTGGGTTTCCCCTATTGACCTTTTTGTGGAGAAGAACGTGGAGCAGCTTACAGACTGCAGGTGGTGGTGTCTGGCTGCACTTTACTTTTGGACATGTTAGAATCATAGACAAGATCAATGTCCCAATTTTTTTGATGGGGATGGATCAGATGGTTAAACAGCACATAGTATCTAGGACCCTTTGATGTCAACTTGGCTTCTGAAGGGGAGAGATTGTATGCTGGGAAATTCTGAAAACCTAGTATGGTATACGGATGCCTCCAAGTCACAGACAGGAACTGGTGCTTGTGTGTATGCCCTGAGACTGGGGTTGATAAAAGTTATACCGTCCGGTATACACAGTATTTCAGGCTGAAATAATGGCCATTAATGAGTGTGTTCAGAAGAACTTGAATAGGGGCTTCAAGAAGGCATGTATTCATATTCATACCGATAGTCAGACAGTAATAAAAGCACTTGTGGGTATTACAATACAGTCCAAGCTGGTCTGGGAGTGTCAGAAGTACCTTGACTCTCTGTCCCTGGGTAACCGGTAACTCTTCACTGGGCATACGGGAGTTGAGGGTAATGAAGAGGCAGACCGACTGGCTGACTTGGATCTGCATCTGAGTTTATAGGACCTGAGCCGGCTTTAGGGACTTCTCTATCGTTGTCCAGGTCTGTTATTAACAGGTGGATTACAGATCATCACCAGATAAGATGGGATAACCTTCATGGGCATTCCCTTAGTAAACATCTCTTCAGCATAGTTCCTTTTAGAGGACTCAAAGGGGCAGCAATGTCCTGCGCAGAGCACAACTCAGGAGGATCACAGGGCACTGTGGTCTCAGGGTGCACATGAACAGGATAGGTATGTACCATGGAGAAACCGTGTATAGATTGTGCAGGAAGGAGGAGAAAACTGCAGGTCACATAATTTATGATTGTGAGGCTCTTACTAGTAGGCTAGGGGTTTTTGGTTTCCAAGACCCTAGGGATCTTCAGCAGAGTGAGCTAGTCAGTGGGTAGCTGAACTAGGTATTTTTAAGAGATTTAGTTGCACAACAGGTCAGTCGATCGTAGTGCCTGTCTGTTCCTATTTTTTTGAAGATGAAAGTAATGCATACAGTAAGTTAACCTGTAGTGCAATGGCCTTGCACAATCATCCTACAATTAGAAAGAAGGGGAGTGGGGGTTTGTTTGCATAGGAGTGTCAAGAGTTCATTTCTCAAACACAATTTTTTCTTAATTATAAGCACAATAGTACTCCTGTCTGGGTGCCTATACAAATATGAATTTCCTTGTCTGTTTATGGAATCTCTTTTATACTTTCAATGTCTGAAATTATGTGATTTTACATTAGTTTTTACACACATTTACAGTACATGTTTTAGTACAATGTCAGAATAAATAAAAAAATGTTGATGTGCTGTCGAATCCCTAGTGCACGTGAAATCACAGAACTGATTACTTTAGGTATGTGAGGGATTATTGTATACAATACTATATAATGGAGTTTGTATTGCCTTCATTTCCATTGAAGTTCTACACTCAATCTGTTGACTTTCTATATGCTGGACACTCACTAAACCGAAGGGCGTCTATCTCAATAGGTGTCAAATTAAGAAACTACACTGCATTACTGTAAATTTAAGCGGAAGACTCCTCTAAATTTTTACATTCTTGAATAACCTCTAAGACAGTTTTTCCTTATTTGTTTTTCAAGTTACTGTAAAAAAAAGTCTATTATTGAACCAAAAATAAAAATCATGAATCATGTTTTCTCTTCCTTTTTTATTTTAATTACGATAATTTGTTCGAAAACACAACAAATTAACACAGCTAGTTTTTAACAAATAACCAGAAACTTATAGCCTACAGCTATTCAATGAAATCAGCTAATCATTAGAATTAATATAAATGACAAATTAATTAACAACATAACCTAAAACGTATCAGCTGTTAAATGAAATCAGCTGATCTTTACGAATTAATATAAAATTGATCTTTTAATTTAACTACCAGAATTAACTATTCATTTCATATCAGTCGAATTTCTTTAAAGTTTCTACAGTATAGTGGGTATCACGCGCGCCTTACACGTTCAAGTTCCCCAGTTTGATCCCAGACGGAAACAGTAATTTTTAATTATAATGTAAGATGCAATGTGCAAAATATTCTGTTATATATCAATATAATCACATTCCTCGCGTCACACATCTCACAAAATCCAACAACACAACCAGCCCTAAAACATGTCATATGTTAACTTGTTTATAAAAGGAAACAAAACTTAACTTTTACTTCAGCACAGCAACGAAATAGTATATAACAACAATATTGAATAATTTGTTTATTTTCATTTAATGATTATCCTGTACAGTGTCAAATGTCGTGCAAACATAAAAGCATGACCTTAATATAATACAATACTTGCACCTGCCTTTTTGCATACCACACATTTCCTTTATGCATAACGTGTAGAATCACAAACTTTCTTTCAACTTTCATAAATTTATCGGTATGTGATATTAAAAGAATAAAGTATACAGCTTAGAAAATGTAAACACATACATAATTGTTAATATTACAATTATTAACAATATAAAATAATTAGTACTATATATATATATATATATAAATATACCACAAAAGAAACATAGTTGGTTCAAGGTTGATTTCATACCATCTTTCATTCTCACATATCTGAGTCAGTATTTAAATTATACACTAAACATATTAACATAGAATACATAAACTATAATCTATTAAAACTTTGAAGGTTCAATAATAAATTTCAATTTGTTGTATTTTTTCTTTAATTATAATATAATAATATAATAATTATTATTATATTATATTATATAATTATTATAATAATATAATATAATAACTCAAATTTATTTATTAAAAGCCAACTTTGAAATGTGTTTCCCTCCTTTTGGAAAACAGTTACAGAATTTAACATTGGAATTTCTCTGCAACGGAAGCTAACCTTAAAATTATCCTCCCCAGTTAACTGAGACATATCTATTTGAAGCCATCACTCGAGTTATCCTGAGCAACTATTTATGGGCAACCTTGCTAGTGAATTTGCTTTTTAACTTAAATTGTTTACATAAAAATTTCATGCAAAATAAAAAATTGTGTATCTTTTGCTTTAATAAATTTTTTGATATATTTATATATTGTTTATGTATCATAATATGATCATAATATCATATAATAATAATACAATATCATAATAATGATCATAACATATATATTACAATATGATACATAAACAATATTTAAATACTACATAATTAGAATAAGTCTATGATAGGTAAGATTAAACTATATAAATATATAAAAAAATTTATTAAAGCAAAAGATAAACAATTTTTTACTTTGTATGGAATTTTTACATAAACTATTAAAGTTAAAATGCAAATTCGCTGGCAAGGTTGTCTTAAACAATTGCTCAGGACAACTCGAGCGACAGCATCAAATAGATACATCACAATTAATGAGGGAGGATAATTTAAGGTTAGTTTCCGTTGCGGAGGAATTCCATTGTCAAATTTTGTAACTGTTTTCCAAAAAGGGGGAAACCATTTCAAAGTTGGCTTTTAACTAAATAGTATTTTTTTAAAGTTATTAATTAAAGGGGAAAACAAGTATTTACAAATGTGGGGATAATATTGGAATCCAAGCACTATTAGTGAATGTCAATGTAAAGTTCAACACAATGTAACGTCCGCGGCGATGCACTGTGCACTGACAAAGTATTGTTCTGCTAAGAGTTACCTTGCCAACCTCCTAGCTATGCTTGGAACAAACCTGTCAACAAAATAATTTGTATTTAGTAACAACAAACAATTCGTAAATAATGTACATACATTCTTCAGTTGTACCCCTGTTAACGGACTTAATTCTTGCCAGAACTAAGACTGTTACCTGAGGAGACTGCTATGCCAGTCAACGTTTACAACAGAGACATATGGAAAACATTTTCATTGGTTCAAAAATTGAAAACAGGATTTAAACAATTTGGAACTCGCACACAAAGACACAATTTGTTAAATTTAAAAATCAAAGTAATTACACAATAATATTATAATGTTTAAATATTTTAACAATTTAAACACAAATTAAAAACACACAGTAAACAAGTTGAGACACAAAGTAAAATTAGGTATGATGACAGAAAAAGGAATAGGAGGGCATTCTGAGAAGAGATAATTAAGAGATATCATGGAAGTTATTGTCCTAAAAAAAACAAACACTCATACTGATGTTTGTGTTAACCCAGTACAATGTTTACTTCTGTAGCACAATGGGTATACAGTGTAGGTTGTTTTTTCAAATAGTGATTTTTTAAATTTTACTTTATACCTTATTATCTAATTAACACGTATTCACCTGTGAACATAATTTTTTTAAAGATTACTTACGATTTTAGACCGTTTCTACGGAACTATATTGTGGCATCGTTGCTGTTTACACTGAATTAAACATATCAAATTCCATACATGGATTTACCAGTCATGCTTGTTACACAACTTGTAACCATTATGAAATGTTAGGGTTATTCTTTTTTTTCATTCTCGTAATGAAAACATTGTTAAATGGCGTCTGTTATTTATGAACCTCGCGATTTGCCTTTTTTGTGTTAGATTCGCCACCTAACAACAGGGTCAGGTTATTGAGTCATTTTGAGGTTATGTGGATCACTATTATTTTCAATTTTTATTATATTTCATATGATTTCAGCACTTTCATATTTTGGATTATTTCTTTTGGACATGTAATAAAGCATTTTAGTGAAAAAATTACAGAAAAATCAAAAGCAACCTATACTGCATATTTATACAGCCCTTTATCCGAAACTAAACTGTTATGCGGGTCATTTCTCATTCCGTGAATTAGACCGTTGTTCAGATCGACCGTTAGTCGGGGTATCACTGTAGTGTTGAACTAAATAATTTAAAAATGTGCTTATAAATTTAAGCCTTTACATACTCAAAGTACAGGTTGCTATCTGCTAAAAAATACTGACTTCAGACAATCTGAATTGTCTCTAAACTGGTTCATCAGATTTGTTTCAAATGTCAATCAAATATTAAGATCGCTACTACTAAAATTGTGTAATATACTTAAAATTTTTTAAAAATATGAATCAAACCAATTCAATAAAACAAAACACAAAGATGTTCCGATTTTTTAAAATTCAAGAAACCACTTTGAACTACTAAAACTCACCTTACCGAACTGATTTACACTGCCCCAACTTGATACTTGGAGAGTGATCGTGAAGTGACACAAATATTTCTAAAACATCATGCAACTGTAGTTTTTATTTTATAAACCTATAGTCATTGATCACTCCTAAAACCAACCCCAACAGGACACAGGTGCCAACATTCTCTATTAGCAATAACTTTTTAGAAAAAAGTACACATATGGAACTCTGGGAGTTACCGGCAGAAGCAAAGCTTTTGTTAATGATATCTTTGCTGAATATATAATTAGTTTGAAGATATGTTTACAAATATCTTGTTTTGTTTAAATAAATAAATATGTGGACCTAATTTGGATATTATTTACTGTAGTTAGTGTAAAAAATCAGTTCATTTATATTAATTCATAATGATCAGCTGATTTCATTAAACAGCTGATAGGCTATAATAAGTTTCAGGTTACGTTGTTAAAAACCAGCAATACTGACAACAATTACTATAAATGTTTACATTAATTTTGCATATATTATAAACGGTTACAACGTGCACGTGTTCTTCAACTAAGGAAAAATAGTGAAACCAAAGTAACACAATGTTTCATACATGTGTGTACTGTTATTGAACAGGCAGTAGAAAAAATAAAGACGAAATTCGTTTGCTCATTTGTTCCATATTTCCCTTACATTCTTCCATTCGACAGACTTTTTTCTATTCACTCCTCTTGCCAAAGCTAACATTAAAAGCTTCACTTCAAATATTCTCTATAGGCAACTTACTACAAAAAAAGTTACTATAACTTACTACAAAAAATTCTGTATCAGCAATACCTTATTCGAGAAAAATCTCTATTAGCAATAACTAATTGGAAGAAAATTCTGTATTAAAATTACTCACTTTCAAATACAGTCTCATATTTTTAATATTTACGCACGCACACACACACACACACACGCAAGAAACTTCACAATATATCTCATGATACTAACACGAATATTTAATCTTAATTCTAATTTTTTTAGGAAATTTCAAATATACAATTTTTACTTCATACAATATTGTCTCAGTACTTACGATAGAGATGTCGTAGTTGAATGGGAAGTGATCACTTGCAGCAGCTGCCGGGCGCTTTTGTCGTTCCTTCTGATTCTACGAGTCTGCGACCTTGCCCACTTGTTCCTCCACCCCCTGCTTGTTCATTCTTCGGCAGTTTTTTGGCTAAACATACAAACATTTTTTCTCATTTAATCAGCTTCAATATGTAAAACCGAAAAAACAGCTGCTCTACATAAAAACAAGCAGTGCTTACCAATGGCGAGGAATATGTCGTTTACATTCATTGCTGTCTTTGCGGACGTCTCCATAAACAATAAACCATTCTCTAACGCGTACGCTTGAGCTTCATCAGATTCTACGCTGCGTTTATTCACCAAATCTGCCTTGTTCCCAGCTAACGCGATCACAATATTAGGAGATGCTTGCCGCTGCAGTTCTTTTACCCAAGTCTTGGCACGTCCAAACGTGTCCTGAGAATTAAAACAATTTTTTAATTAAATCACTCATTTCTTAAATTCAAGATAGAAGTGATGACCTGTTATATATTTTAGATAAATACTAGATGTATATTATGAGCATAAAAACAATTTGAAATTTCCAAAGAATATCAATTTATTTTCTACTGGCTTCATCTTATAATCAAATGTTTTAATTAAGTAACAAGAAAACGTCATTCATGAATGAAAGAAAATGAATGTCATATTTTGTCATACCACTTTAACATCTTTAATTGGAAAGAGTCTCAAGCAGGGTAGAAGATAATAAAGTTCTTGCACTGATTGCATTAAACACTTTAATGCTTTATAGAACATAAATTGTTCCATATAAAAAACAAAAACTTACTGGATTTGTAATGTCAAAAACAACTATCGCAGCTTGTGCACCTCTGTAGTACATAGGCGCAAGGCTGTGGTATCTCTCTTGCCCAGCTGTGTCCCATATCTCAAATTTTACTGTCGTATCATCCAAACACACCGTCTGTGTCAAGAAAGCCGCTACAAATAACAAAAAAAATAGCTTATGATAAAAATATTATGAAAAAATAATGCTATAAAGACATTATGAAAAAACTTACATTTGACATACATAACAGTAAAATAAAAAGGGTTTTTGGTTACGTATAGCACTACATACAGTGGTACCTCGGTTAATGGTTTTAATTTGTTTCAGAACTAAGAATTTAGTGAGCAGACTGGTGTGCGAGTCAGCGTTAACAATAGAGACTTATGGAAAACACTTGAATTCGTTCAAAAATTGGAAACAGGATCTAAAGAACAATTTAAAACTCCCACACGACACTTAACGTTTCGTTAAATAAAAAAATCAAATATGTAACACGGTAATATTACAACTGTTTAAATTTTTTAACGGACTAACAAATTAAACACATAGTAAACAAGTTGACACACTAAGAAAAATTAAGTAAGATGACAGAAAAGGGGTAGGAGTAGGCATTCTGAGAACAGATAACTAATAAATAAATAAAATAGGGAAGTTATTGCCCTAAAAAAAACCAAACTCCCATCAATCAAAGGCTTGTTTTTGTTAACTCAGCATCTTGTACTTTCATTAGCCCAACATGTTATCTCTTTATTTATTTTAGCCGCCTCAGTGGTCTAGTGGATAGCGTACTAGGCTTTTACCCCGAGGACCCGGGTTCGATTCCCGGCGAGGGCTTGGCATTTTCATACGCTATATATAAATCACCCCACCGTCTGTATTAGCCCAAGTGTGCACAATAGTTGGACGTTAAACACCAAAAAAAAAAAAACTCTTTATTTACATATCTGCTTAGAAATAACTTAAACAAAATGAAAACACTTATAATATTTGTTTATTATCCGAAATATTTGTTTATAATACTTGTTCGTCCTTTTTCCGAAACTTAACCTGTTTTTCGGGTCATTTTTCATTCCATTGTCCAGGTCGACCATTAACCGGGATATTACTGTATTTGTTATTTACCATGTATATAAACATGTTATTTACCAAAATTTTAAATATATCAAAAAATTTAATTTTACAACATTTTTTCAAAATATTGGCTCAAATATTAGTTATGAATTTTATTATCATATTACATTTTTTTTAATGTACATTTAATTCCTTATCTACAGTAAATGAGATATCTCATTTCCCACTGTAAGTCTTCGCCACTATATCCAAGAAATATCATTTCTGATAGAAATTATACTTATTTCCAAAACAGAGGAAGTGTTCTGAAACTCTAGTATAAATTTTTAGTATTATGACAAATATAAACCTTTCTTTGCTAATTACTGCCACCTATGTTCTTCTCAATGCAATTACAGCAGTCACAGGTGGCAAGATGGCTGGCTATTTTATAAACTATCACTGTCAGCTGATATATTATCACTCTAAGGGTTTAATATTAACAAACAACTTATTTTAATACAAACTTTTTATTCATTATTTTGTTTATTCATTTATTCCTAAATGCAGTAGAGACTTTCAACAGTTTATGTGTCACCACAGTGCTCTTGCCTTCGTAAATTCAAATTCTAACAGCAGTGACTGACAGCCAGTGTGAGTGAGTTATATAAATATTTAATAAAATTTACTTTTATTTTTTAATTGTAAGATTTTATTATTTGTATTATTTTATACTTGTCAATAATAAAATGTCTGACAATAAAATCAGAGTCTATACAGTTAGCTTTTTGGAGCTGCACACTTCTAATTCAAAGGAGTGGGACAATCCTAACCCCACTGTAAGCTGTGCTAAGCGGCCACAAAAACCCCACCAGTTGAAAGGTTAATAAATAAACTGTTATGATTAAAACAAAGCAAAACAGTAGTCCCTGTTTACTTTTAATTTTTCTACAATTAAGGGCTGCATTTGAACCAACTGTTGTAACATTAAATAAATAAATATTTTAGATACTATTATTCTACTATTTCTGAAATCACAAAATAACTGAGTTATTTTTTTTTGTGCTGCTGAAGTAATGAAATACAGGAATATAAAAACAAGCAGCTTTAAATTTTTTTTAAATATGATAAGAGTTGTATAAATCCATTTAAAATGTACCGATTCCATTTCCAAGAAACAAAAACACTAGTTAGTCAAGATAAACTGTTAATCCTCAAACTAAAAAAACCTCGTAAAGGTCAAAAACAAACAAAACATCAATTTATTTTATTTTACAGAAACTAAAATTACAAATAATCGAAGATGGTTCAAAATGAAAACTGGAAACTAAATCTTCCAAAACACTATTGATAACGTTTTAAAGATATGCAAAAAAGTGAGATATCATAACTGGTTTTTTAACATTAACCCTTAAGTACTATGGAACGTCTGTGGGACCGCATCTAAATTTTGTCGGCTTCCCCCCTTCCATCCCTAACCACCACATGTCAGTCAGTCTTTGTAGCTTTTAATCTTAGCCTTGACAATGATTTGTGAAAGAAGGGTTAAGCTTTGTTTGTTTGTTCGTGAGTTATAAGCAATTTGCGGCCCAGAAGATCGTCCATAATAGCTTCGTGATTTTTAAAACTGCACGGAGTGGTCTCAGTGACGTACCATAGTACTGAAGTTACATTTGTTTTCTTTATATGGTTTCTGTGACGAACCTTAGTGTTGGCGTTATTTTTGTAATATAGTACTTTGCTTAAGAACTTTTTGTATATATTACTTCTTTCTGTAGATAGTTTTTGTATATATTAGTTTTGTATAGGGCCTATAGTAGTTTTTATTGCAAATTTTAAGTAGGCCTAGTGTTGCAGACTTCATTTTCATTTAACTTAAATTTAAATTACTTATATTTAAATGAGCATTCAATTTTATATGAATGAAGATATATGTTTTTAAAGTTTGTCTTGCAACTGAAGGTTTGTGACTAAATATATTTTTGCAGTCTGACAGACCCCTTCCATAGTACTTGTCATTTTTTTGATCTTATACATTGAACTCTTTTTTTTATTAGATTTTATGCTTTCAAAATAAGGTTGGAAAATATTGTACAATATTTATAGATAATTTTTATAGTTTTTGAAACTCTTACAAAAGTGTGTGCAGGTAAAAAACTTGCAAACAAATTAATAACTACCCTGAAAAAATTTAAAACCAAAACTCTGCACTTTTTTTAATGCCTTGAGGTTAATTTTTTTTTAGGTGAAATAAATACAAAACTAAAAACTAATTAATATAACTTTAAATTTAAATATGCAAAAATCAAACCACACTAAGAGTAAGTTTTAAAAATAAAAATTTTTTATAAAACTTTTAAATTTTTAATGCGATCTCACAGACTCCTTCATAGTATTTATGTTACTCTAAGTATCTATTTTACTTAAGGGTTAACGCAAAGGAATAACAAGAGCTCAGAAAAAAAGCTGTCACATGATCCATTTTTAGAAACGGATCTTGAACAGAGGAAAAGGTACTTTGTAAGAAACATGAGAAAAATTTACAATGGTTTGATGAAAAATGTGGACCAAAACAAAAAATAGGGAGTCCAATTAAATAGAACGTATTCATAAGATAAAAGGTAGTCAAACAATAATACGCAGGAAGATGAATCAAGGGTCTCATGACAAAAACAAATTTTCAACGATTAATAACTATGTAATTTTATACTGCTGGGACAAGGGAGTAAATTAATTACAATGGAAAATATGGATTTAAATTGCATGGTAAGAGTTACTGTGACAAAAAAACCATAGTGTTTTGAAGATTAACACAAACCTCCTATTGTGCTCTCTTGGTATTCATGAAACTGTCCTTTGACGAACCTAAGCACCAAACTTGATTTTCCTACCGCAGATTCACCTAATAAAACCAACTTGAACTGACAAATCTTGCCTTGTGACGTTCCATTAGGCCTTTGCGCCACGTTTCGGTTGGCCATCTTATGACCTTACAGCCTAAAACACAAGAACATAAACTAATTAATACATTTTCATTTGACTTTTAAAATCAGAAGTAAGTTGTATAAGTCTAGTGAATACAGCAGAGCATCAATTACCTTAAAACAATTGCAATTCAAAACATCAGAGTGTAAAAGTATGTTAGTTTTCCGTTGGTTGCATTGATGAAAACAGTCAATCTCTTATTAGAGACTAGTTAGGCACCTAAATAAAATTTCAGCACATATACTGAAAACAGTGGATGTGTTTAGGTTATAAATTTTGGTCAGCTGTTTTCCAATGCACTTTTTTTTCAAAAGTTTTTACTTTGTAACAACACAACAATTTTATTAATCCTACGCTATTAAAATATTAATATAACCTTGACAGCAAGCAAACAAAATGTGCGGACAACTATACAATGTTTTATGCTGAATGTGTGTTGCTTCCACATATTAAACAGAATAGCCGCCTCGGTGGCCTAGGAAATAGCATACTGGGCTTTCACCCTGAGTTCAATTCCCAGCCAGGGCTTGGCATTTTCATATGCTATAAATCATCCCATCGTCTGCATTAGCCCAAGTGTGCACAATAGTCGGACGTTAAACACAAAAAACAAAGTATTAAGCAGAAAGCTAATTGCCCACACTAAAGAGAAAGAGAAGGAGCAAATCAGTAGTGGCCGGAGGGTGAAAACAATCCCAGTGTTGAATAGCATCTGGACTAAAACATGTAAATAAAAATTCTTTTAAAATATCGAAATTTAAAAAAATTGTATTAAGATTTTCACAATATTTTTCTTTTAGACGTACCAGAAGCACAAAATCTGTTTAGTCTAAAAATTAGAATTCTGATTTACCTACAATTGGAAAGAATTTAAAAAATTGTTTATATCTATAAACAAACTGTCAGATTAATTTTGTGAGGAAAAAACACTTTTGACTTTGCAAACATTTTTATTTTGTGCTCAGTCTGTGGACGTTTTTTTGTCTGATCATGTACAAATCAGACTTTGATGGTTCTTCCATTTTATGATTTCAAGTTTTGTCTTATTAACACCAAAATAATATTAATATATTGTTGTTGAAAATTAAGTAAATAATAAAAAATTACAAATAGACAGAAAAACTAAAATAAGAAATAATATTAACTGAAATAAAAACACACTAACAAACACAACACTGATTCATGACATCAAACACAATACTAAACTAAAAATTAAAAACAAAAAAAAACTAATCTACGCATGTGGTATTGCTAACCACTAATTTTTTGCCCTTAACAAATGAATTATCACATACCATAAATATCAAACCTGGAAATACCATTATCACAACATTGCTTATTATACTATCCCAATTACTTTTAATATCTTAGGAAGACAAGTTGAGTGATAATTTTTTGTAACATTTATCCAACAGATATTAAAACATTTCTATACACCGACATAAGCAAGTTATATATGCATTTTTGAGCTGTGATTGCACTCAAGTTTTTTCTCAGTGATCGGCATTGATCTAGAGGTCAGTATTGACCCTACATTTCTAGTTTTGTATTTGTGTCTTATAATAACAGCAGCTCTATATTTCATTTTCCAATTGATATTCGTTAATAAGTACGTAGGAACATCCCAGAAGTAAAAAATATGTACTATTACCACATTAATAATGCAGTAGTCTTACTGTGTATACTGAGACCTAACTGTTGATTATTTAGCCTAACCATATTACCATAATAACTTAGTCTTACTGTATAGTAAGACTTATCTGTTGATTATGTAACCATATAACCATAGTAACTTAGTCTTACTGTGTAGTAAGACTTATCTGTTGATTACGTAACGATATAACCATAACAACTTAATCTTACTGTGTAGTAAAACTTATCTGTTGATTATGTAACCATATAACCATAATAACTTAGTGTTACTATACAGTAAGATTTATCTGTTGATTATATAACCATATAACCATAATAACTTAGTCTTACTGTGTAGTAAGACCTATCTATTGATTATGTAACCATATAACCATAGCAACTTAGTCTTACTGAGGAGCAAAACTTACCTGTTGATTATGTAACCATATAACCACAATAACTTAGTGTTACTGTGTAGTAAGACTTATCTGTTGATTATGTAACCATATAACCATAGTAACTTAGTCTTACTGTATAGTGAGACCCATCTAATGATTATGTAACCACATAACCATAGTAACTTAGTCATACTTTATAGTAAGACATTGGTTACGTAACCATATAACCATAGTAACTTAGTGTTATTGTGTAGGAAGACCTATCGGTTGATTATGTAACCATATAACCATAGTAACTGAAATCAAGTTGACCACATAAACATCCCACGTGATTTGTGTAATCTTTGTGATAAGTTTGTACTAAAATACTTATTATTCTTCTGCATACAAAATAAGTAATAACAGTATTAACACATGAGGAGTTGCATGTAGCCTTTATATTTTATCTATTTATATTCCCTGATCCAAAACATTGAGAGTTCATAAAAGGGAAAATTTCATATAACATACCCTCTAGTTTTAAAAATACGTACTGTACATACAGAACACCAGAAGCCAGCAAAAGAAAATCATATTTTTTAACAGTAAGTTACACAAACCCGCTAATTGGTTTGAGTTATAACTGAGCTTTTGTTTTTCTGATAACAACTGTAACCTCGTAACATCAAAAATTAAGACCATGAAGGAAAATTTTACGATTCAGTGTTCAATTGTGCTACACGGTGACTTTTAAAAATTATGCACGCATTTAAAATTTTACTCGAGCAGAAAAATATTTGCATGTTATTACCTAGTAAACACTTAAAAACCAGTTTGGTTATTAAATTTTAATGTTGAAAAGATAATGATTTAAAATATGCAGCAACAGTTTTACACAAATGAAGCTGGTTTCTCACTCACAGGATGTAAATCGTTCTAGCGTGATCTCTTTTGTTGTCTTCACACTTGAGCTGTTTTCACTAAGAAGTTTTCTGTTCAGTTTTAATTGAATTTTCCTCCCAATATGCTTCTCAAAATGTATAATGATTTAATTTGCAATTTTTGTAGCACCTAAGTGACAATTACAAACTTTAATAACTTTTTGTTACCTTATTTTGATCTGTCATAACCTTTTTAGTCGAAATTTGATATGTTTCAGAGTTGTAACTCTATCATCAGGGATTATTAATTACTCCAAGAGATAGCCCAATATTAAAAACAATGTTAAGTGAAACTTTAACTGCCGGGTTTGGACTTGAACAGTAACAGTTAATCAAATAGACATAACAGGAAATCCTTAAAAAAACCCAACCCTATTTTTTTGCATATGAACAAAACATAAAAAATACATGTTATCAACTGGATATACGAGGTTTGTCCAATAAATACGCGAACTGGTCGAATATGGTGGCCATTACGGAGAGTTAAGCCACGTCCACTGGCCTCACGTGTTGTCTGGGACCCAATGAGCCGTCAGTGCTTGGCAGAACGTTACACTGTGCGGATCTTGCGAGTAGAGTTATTTTAGTTTTGCATTATTTTTTTGATATGGAAATTGACCAATTCACTGAACAACGAATTAACATCAAGTTTTGGTAAAGCTTGGTAAAAAGTACCAAGAAATTACTGAAATGTTGAGAGTTGTTTATGGTGATAATGCTATGAAGAAAACAGCCATTTTCAAGTGGATTAAACGCTTTAAAGAAGGTCGAGAAGGCATCACGGATGATGCAAGAATTGGGCGACCTTCAACCTCTTGTGTGCATGAAAACATTGATGGGTGTGCGGCGTCTTGTCCTTACTGATCGCGAAAAACTGTCCGAATGATAGCTGAAGAACTAAATTTAGGAAAATCAACAGTGCACACAATCTTAACCGAGCATTTGGACTTAAGAAAGGTTTGTCTTGCGAAAATCGTGCCAAAACTGCTGACTCTGCATCAAAAGTTGAGAAGAGTCGAATGTGTTACTGACTGGAAAAATTCCATGAAAATGATGTTGGATTCTTAAATAGGGTTATCACTGGTGATGAATCGTAGTTTTTGAATATGACCCGAATCGAAATCGCAAAGCATGGAGTGGAAAGCAACAGGTGAAGCTCGAACAAAAAAATCAAGGAAAAGCCGATCAAAAATCAAAGTCATGCTCCTGGTTTTCTTTGATATCAAAGGTGTTGTTCATCATGAATTCCTTCCTGAGAAAAAAAACGGTAAATTCTGAGTTCTACCTTAACGTTCTCAAGCGTTTGAGAGATCGAGTGCGTATATATTCTGCAAACAAAAAATTATATGTGTGCTGCAATTACTAATAATAGAAACTACACTTATGATCGAATGTCTCAATCACATGCTGGAACACCATTCTCAGTAAGCAAGATCAATCAAGCAACATAAACAACACCAATCACTTGAACTTATCAGCCACAATTCCAAATGACAACCTCAACTACAGTTTATAACAGATAGACCAAAATGTGACCGACTCATCAACAAAACAAAAATGTGTTCATTTGTTAACCCTGGAACTGGTGGGTATTTTAGCCTTAACCGGCATGTCATTTTACCATACCATTCAGCATTATTCTTTAAAAAATGTTTTACCTGCATGAATTATAAAAGAATGTATTACAATTTTCAATGATTTAGTCTGATTTATTTCAGTAAAGAAAGAACTGTTTTTGGATAAACAGATTAGGTTAAAATTTAATTACATTATTAACACGACAACAAACTTTTTTTCAAAAAGAGAACTGAAGGAATAACATTTTTTAATTATTCCTATCTTGATTAAATTGTTTAAATGTTAATGTTAACTGTTAACACATTCACATCTGGCTACTAAAGCATACAGTTATGTTATAAGCTATAATGTTTTTACAATGCTGCCAGCTGAAAAAAGGACAAACATTTAAGTATTTCACCAGTTCTAGGGTTAAAAGAATAACAGTTAATTAAACTTTCAATGTATACATTTTACGAGTAAACAATACATGGACGATCATAGATTGTCAATCGCTATAGTCCAGTGACACAGAGTCTGCCAATCTGAATTTACAAACTGTAACTACTCAGCACTAGTGAAAGAAAAAGGGGAAGTTATGGTGAGAGTGGGAACTCAACCTCTCACTAACACATTTTTCTCTTTGCCTTACTGGTGTTCTTAGTGGGCCATTTTCTAAGCAGCTGACCTATAGTCTATCACTAGACTGTCAATTGTTAGTTTATGAATGCCTTTGCCAAGATGTCCATTCACCTATACTGATGTACCATACTTTACAGACTACAAAATGCACTTTTTTCTTCGAAAAATTGCCTCAAAAATTCAGGTGCGTCTTATACTCAAAATTAATATAAAAATGCCCAGTGTTTAATTTAAAATTCCTGCCAGTATTACCATAGATAGTTCTTGCAGTCATATATTCAATGCAATGGAAAACTATCTCTATCTGGTAATACAAGATTCAACTGGTAGCCACCAATGCGACGAACATGAATTATGGGAATTCACAAGCTTGAACACTGTCTCCCTCCTGCCCCACCATCACAAACCCAGAATAATGTCTAGCCTATGATGCTTCACTGCAGTCTACTTCACTGGTTCCAGTGATTGGACGTGATTTGTGTTATCAGTAACAGTACAATATTTTTGTTAGTAGCTAGTTTCGTAATGGAAACAAATAAAAGGTATTCATACGATGAGGGTTATAAATTGAAAGGCTATTTCTTTTTTTTTAGTCTGGCTTTGCAATATAATAATAAAAATGATAAAAATGTTATTATTTTAAAAAATTGCTTAAAAATTACAGTACGTCTTATAGTCTGTAAAATATGGTATATGCCAGTGAACATGTGAAGTCATATTTTACAGGAATAGTTTCATAAATGTGAGAAAATTGTAGCAACATTTTTCCAGATTTTCATTCCTATATCAATTTTTAACAATTTCCATTGTCAATTCAGCACATTTTAGGATTCTTCTTGACTTCTCTGGCCCAAAATCAATCGGCTTAATTTTCCAGATATATGGAGCCCTGATTTTTTTCAAGCTAAACACTATCAATGAAACTGTGTGATCACTAAAAAATATGTGCAATTTTCCCTCATATTTATTGAAAAATTAACAAGTTAACATCTTGGCAAAATTGCGTACTTCAATTTTTATGCAAAATTTTCTGATATACAGCTATGGTATGACCTGATTTTTCCTAAGCTTAAGAAACTGAGTCAGTGATAACTTGATGGGCCTTTTGTAAATAATTTGCAACAATTTATTTCGTTTCTTTATCTTGTTGAAAAATGTAGGTCAAAAAATTATACAACAAAGAAATAATAAAAACAGGGTGATTACATTTTACTGCAGACAAAGAGTAAACAGAAACTCTTAACTCGCAGTTGACATAACCTAGCTTGAACATGATAACAGTAACCCACAACCTAGCTGATGCAAATAAAATTGTTACACACATTATTCAAAAATTATTATTGCACACTTACTATTGACTACTATTGTGATTGCTGATAATATATTAATGCCATCTGCCTGAACTGTCAACACAAAGATGCCAACAGGCACAACATTTTTAAAGGATGATCAAACGATTTTTTTCATATTAGCTATGAAATTACGTCTGTTATATTACGAAATTACAGGTTTTGATTTTTCAGAAAATCAACCCAAACTTCAAAACTTTCCCCAATCCCACAAGTCATTTTCCCAAATCCCACAAGTCATTATCACAAATCTATAACAGTCATTATCAAGAGACTTCTTGATGCAATGACTGGGATTTTTAAAAATTTACATTTCTAATTATTAGTTTGTTATCATGGTAACAGATTTACAAACACCAACGAATATAATAATTATTAATTAAATACAAAATTATAGTGATATGATTTTCCATTTTTATTTATTTCATCAAATCACTGACATGAAGCCCAAACCCCTTAATTTTACCTCCTGAACTTTACCTCTAGAAAGCAACGACGACTAGAAACAAAGTGACTGTATATTCAGCTACATTATTCTTTCCGCAGTCGATAATTGTGAAATGTATTACTTTGTGCGACATATTTTGAAATCTAACTCCAGAGGGTTTATAGCTACTTGTCAGTTCTAGTTATGATTCTTTCTACCTGGGTCCAGGATGACAACTCATGACAGAGGTTTACGACTTACGATCCTTCTACCCTTTCTTGTTGCCCTTATTTTTTTAGGAAGGGAATGTTTTTGAAACATGAAATTATAACCGGGATATTCTCTTTCATTAAAATGCTGAAAATATAAACTGCTATAGAACTGGTTAATGAGGTCAATGATTGCTGTCAGTTATAAAATATATTTATAATGAATAATACTGTAATATAATAAAGTCAGCAGTAAATCAATGGGATACTGTCCTCTGAAGAAGGAATTTTAATATTTACTAGTGGCGAATGAGATCTTTCAATCTCGATAGAAAACATGAATAATTAAAAGGTAAATGTATATTTTGAAATAAACATTTAACTTTAACCAAAGTATTAAATATATATTGATGAAAATTATTTTAACCAAAGAATGTCCAAAATCATTATATTCATGAGAAACCTGTAATTCATAGAATTAAAATACTTTTAAAAAATTAAATAGATATATAATTAATTTATTATTTACTTTTGATGTCCTACCAATGTAGAGTGTATTACTACTTTGTAGCATTCCTTGTCTCTAATCAAGTCATAAAACTCAAGTTAGACCACTATGCCTACAAAATGGTACATGCATATTAAACACGGTTTTGTATATATTTCATGAAAATAGCCTTATAATTGTTTAACGTGAAGAATCTAGTCATTGGTTGCAAGGCACCATACTGTGGTCTCAAAAGTTTGATTCTAATGGCCTATATATTTTGGGGATATCCCAAAATAGTGTACATCCCTCAAAACTACTGACCATTCTTGCATGGTCAGTTACAATTCTTTCATCACAAATCAATAATTTCTTTTTTATTATTATTGTTATTTTAAGGCGAAAAGCACATTGAGGTTATTATAACCTTCCTAAATGTAAGTGTGAGTGTAAAGTGTTAAAGTTGTAAGTGTAGTGTTGCAAGTGTAAGTGTTAGACTCGGGTACCGCGAGGGCACTAAATCCTCTCAATAGGTGCAGCTAGTCTGCACCCCCTGCGGGTCAAATTATCAAATTGTTGAGGTAAAGGAAGCAAATGTCAAAGTGTAGCAATTATTGAAACTGATAGTCTAAGAGTTACCCTGCGCTCTCTACAAGAAAGGTTAATGATAATACATGAACGTAATCATGATCATACTGAATATTTCAGCAATACTCTAAGTGAAGTTTTGAGATGTTACATTAATTGTTTACAAAATTCTACAGCTTTGACAAAAAATAATGAATGACAATATGTCCAGAAATTTTAAAGCTGTGACGATGGAGCACTAAAATAACATTTCAGTTTTCCTTTACATATATATATATATATATATATATATATATATATATATATATATATATATATATATATATATTATTGTTTTAATTAAACATAGAAGCAAATAATATTTTTCTATTCAATAACCTGAAATGGCATTACATGTTTAATGAAACTTTACCAATCACAAGAAAGCTATCTCTGAATACCAGCAATTATTTCCAAACTAAAATTGTGGGATTTCCCTGTCATATGTTGTATAAGAACAGATAAGAGGTAACCATGAATATTAAAGAACTGCATGCTCTACATTTTGTTTAGTTAACTTATTGGCTTTTAATTCTAGATTTGCCTTTAGTCTGTTGATAACAAGGACTGATCTGGTTTAACAAATAATGACAACGCCCGAAAATAGAAAACAATATGAATCATACATCATTATCTAATGTTTTTTAAAACAGAACCATTATGAAACAAATATTTATTTCATAATTGCCTAACATAAATAAAAAATTCTTATTTGACTAAGTTTTATTCTTAAAAATACAATTTTAATATTGTAAATTATTTTAACCACGGCTCAAATTGATCTTATAATTATCAGAAATGCAGATTCATTAAAAAGACACGTCTTTCCGCTCGTTCAGTGCGCATAAAGCTTTTAAAAATTTAATTCTGAACTATTTTTATTACAAAATGTAATGTACTGCACGAAGATACATTTTTTTCTTTTCCTATTTTCATTTCGAACAGTTTAATAAACCACTTCAAGATATTACTATACATGCAATACTAACGAAACAATTTAACCTTGCCGTAGTTATACTTCCTTATGAGAGTGACAAAGTATTGCTTCATGCATGAATAATCCATTGTAAAACAACATTACAAAGGTGATTCTTGTCATGCTTAGAGTTATTATGTTGAATCATTTAGCGAAATCTCAAAAGTCATGTTTTCAAAATTTTCCATTTGTTTAATTTAAATATAATATAATGTTATAGCTTGTAAATATGTGCTTTAGTAGTCAGATATAAATGTGTTAACAATTAATATTTAAACAATTTAATCAAGATAGGAATAATTAAAAAATGCTATTTCTTTAGTTCTCTTGTTGAAAAAAGTTTGTTGTCTTGTTAATGTAATTAAATCAGACCAAACCATTGAAAACTATAATACATTCTTTTATAATTCATGCAGATAAAATATTTGCTATTTACAAAAAAAACCAATCAAATATAACTAAAATTTACTACTAAGCTTCAAACTGAAAGTAAAACTGACAAGTAAAAACTTGACAATGAACATTAGAAAGTATGCAGGCCTCATTTGTAGGCCTACTGATAACACAGCATGAATATGTAAACAGGATTTGGTATCATGCACTGATACTTAAAAT
Organism: Callitettix versicolor; assembly: GCA_022606455.1. NCBI lineage: Eukaryota > Metazoa > Arthropoda > Insecta > Hemiptera > Cercopidae > Callitettix > Callitettix versicolor. Next base: position 80,894,971 of record CM040190.1, read on the forward strand.
GTAGTTTATAATTGTTTCTGTTTTAGTCTGTCTATAAATTTCAAAACTTTAACATATAAAAATTCCGTACATATTGACAACTAATTCATTAATATTAAAAAAAAAATCATTAACAATTTTCTAATTACTTTAAATGTTGGTTTAAATTTTATTATACTAAAACAATAACAGTCAGTAAGCAAAATTTTGTATGTAAAGAAGTATTGTGCTGTAGCTTACATATCCTACTGAACATTAATCAACTTCAATATTTCTCAAATGAAATCAATCGTCATTAAAAAATAAACAAGGACTTTTTATCACTTATTTGGCCATTGTGTAGACCAGCAATTTTTGAGCTATATAAGACATTTTTCTAAAAAGTTTTACATTAGTCTATTTTATAAAAATATGACAGCTTTTTTGTCATAAAAACTATAATACTGTACATAAAAAAAGAAAGAAACAGAAAAAAGAAGAATTTTTCAAACCAACATATTTTCTAAAAAAAACTTTATATAACCTTATTACCTACTGAACATACAGCAGAGAAAAGGAATTTATATCTCCACACAAAACCACATCTGCTTAAATTTGCATATAGTTTTAAAAAAACATCTAAATTCAAAGTTAAAAGTACTTACTTAAATGAAAAGATTTTTATGCTATATTATCAAAACTAACTTAACTGTTATAGAAAAGTATCTGTAACCAGATTAAATGTAGGTATATATTAAATTATCTTTGATTATGTAATGCTTAATAGTGAAAAAAAGATAAATAATGAATATTTAGATAATGTAGCAACTTTTCCAACTGAAATATGTTATTAATTTTTGCTTAAAGGCAACATATCAGTACGTTTAAAAAATCTGAAAAGCATGAAAGGGTGACAAATTAACTTTTCTCCATTCATACAAAGTTAGTTTCATTAGATTATGATAGCCTTGTCTGAACTACCACAGTAAGCATAGAAATATATATATATATATATATATATATATATATATATATATATATATATATATATATATATATAATAGTTACAGATTCATTTTGCCTACTAAAATCTGAGAAACATGTATATGAAGTCGGAAAATCAAGAAAAAGTGAACACTTATTTTGTACAACAAAAAAACAGTCCTTTTTGCCATTTCAGACCACTTCATTTTTCATAATTCTATTTTCAATCTCAGTAAAACACTGTGATCATGCAAGAAATTTTCTAAAATTGTTCATTTTCAGAAAGAATGATAAATTTAGTTAGTGTAAACTCACAATTGTCACACACAAACACTTTGCCATAGCTACTTCACGATTCCATCTCTAATGATTGTAATAGGCCAACCCTAACCTGCTCTTTGACCAAGAGATAAGACAATATACACATATTTTCCTTACAACCTTTTCTTTTTCTTGTTGATTCAAGTCTTTAAAAATGTCAAGCGTAAACTCAATTGTTAAACAAAAAAGCTTTGTCGTAACTAGTGCATGATTCCACCACAACTAAATGCAATCGGCCAACCCTAACCTGCACTTTGACCAAAAGATAAGACAAATACACAGCGTTATTTTCCTCATATCTTTTTGTCCTTATCATGTTGATCCAACTCATTAAACTTTCTTGTTTAACAAGTAAAAATTAACAATATATTTCATCAGAAAAAACGACAAGTAAATGATAAACAATTACCAACATTTACATATATTTTAAATTTGTTCATTTCACGCATTTGTATTATTGGTTTTTCGTAAAGTTATATTCCAACTTGGCCTTTAAATTTGTTTAATATACGCCAATAATAAAATAACAACAAATTATATTATTTACAGTATGCTAGTTGATTGAGTAATTTGCAGTGTTAAGATTAGAAGCCTAATAGTTAAAATAATCAGATAATTTATATGATTAGCAGGCATTAGTTGGCTGTAATTCCTAGCCTTGTCAATTCAAATTTTGAAAAAACCTATCTAATAAAGACAGGGATCAACATAAACAAAAAGTCAAATCAAACTGTAGTAACTTAAGACTAGAACCTGTGTAAGCTTGTAAGTTCCAAGTTGTAGCAGATTGCCAAGCAAGCTATGAGAACTCTTCCTTAGGATACTATGTTTTTATAAATAGTATTTACCTTTACATTTTAAATAAGTTATTTCAGAGATAGTACTTTTTTTGTAAACAAGCCAAATAGTGATTATTTATTTTACTATGTACTGGTGTAGAACAGCGTGACCACTACTGTGTTTTAATTTTTCCTAGAAGTACCTATATTTCTGAATAACGTAGTAAAAAAATGTCTTATTTCTCTGATAAAGTAGAGATTTGTTTTTTGATCAGCATTTTTGTATCATAAAATAAGCACCACACAAATTGCTTTGTTTACATAAAGTAATTTTATTCAGATGAAACATAATTTTTATCAACTAAATGCACAAATATATGCTTAATCTATAAATTTTAAATAGGTTATTTTCGATAAAGTAGTTTTTATAAACAAGCAGAACAGTTTATTATTCATTTTCATATGTATTGGTGTCGAATAATTACCATCAATACTATGTTAATTTTTCCTAAAAGTACATATTTTTCCGAATAACGTGGTAATAAAAGTCTAATTTCTCTGACGCAGAAGCAAAATGTTTTTAAAATCAGAAATTGTATATCATAATATAAAACACGCATTAAAAAACTGTTAATTCCTTTCTATAAAATTATAATTTTATTCAGATAAAACTTTAAGCTTGTTAGGTCATTTATTTACAAATGAAGTAACTAGGCCTAATTTAAGGTACAAGTGAAATAAGAATGGCCGGTGAATTATGAAACAAGATGGCTGTTGTACAAAAACGAAAACACATTTAAAAAAAAATTGTTTAATTAAAAAAATAATCATGTAAAATATTTAGTGAAAAAAAACCTATAACAAAAGTATAGGCTTGAGTGTGCATAAAAAATACAATTTGGTTAGCCTTATTTAAAAAAAAGAAAATATTTTGCTTTTAGACTACAACAGAACTTGGCATATCCACATCTATGAATATTTGTCAATTCAGTTTTTCCTACCACGTGAGTTATATTGTCTTGTTTGCTTAACATTTTGAAGTTTTACCGTATAGAATATAGTGCAACCTGTGCAAAGAGTCCCAGTCATGTATGGAAGGCAGTAATTGCAAATTTATATCGTTCCTGCATCTCTTTTGCATCCTTTTTGCAAATCATCAGATACGCTGTGACACGGGTTGCTATTTCAAAGTCTTCCGATTTATCCTGGTTGTCATATAAATAGTTGATAGCCATGAAAATAGATTGTATACAAATTTTCAGGTTCAACTTTATGCCTGAACATGAATTCGGGCCAATGAAATCTTCTGTGTTCTAAACTAACCATTCATGCACTAGTACAGGTTTAAGGTTATTAAATATTCTTTTTCTTTGATCTGTCAGTAATTTTATCATTTTGATACTATATATTATCATTATATGCATTAAATAAAATGTTTTTGAAAAAAAAAATGTTAGTAATTTACACTAAATAGTTATTACTTTTACATTTATGTAAATAAATAGGTTAAGTTATGGCATTTAAAAAAAAAAAAATTTTTTTTAATGTTTCAGATTTTGCTTTTACGACTAAAAATTTAATTTCTAAAAATTTATAATTTAAATGACATAAGTTACAGCTGGGAAGGGGGATTAATAATTAATTATAACAAAACAATCTTGATTAATCCAGTTAGCAGTAGGTTTTAAGGTTGATGATAGCCTGTTAGTAATCTAGCTACACAGTAACCTAAAGTGCCGCCTCGGTGGTCTAGTGGATAGCGTACTAGGCTTTCACCTCGAGCACCCGGGTTCGATTCCCAGCGAGGGCTTGGCATTTTCATAAGCTATAAATCATCCCCATCGTCTGCATTAGCCCAACTGTGCACAATAGTCGGACGTTACTCAAAAAAAAAAAAAAAAAGGTAACCTAAAGTCCATCACAATAGGTTATATATATATATATTTTTGTTATTTTAAGGCGAAAAGCACATTGAGGCTATTATAGCCTCCCTAAATATAAGTGTGAGTGTAAATGTGTGTTAAAGATATAAATGTAGTGTTGTATAAGTGTGTGTTAAGACTCGGGTACCGTGAGAATGTCTAACAGGTGCCGCTAGTCTGTACCCCCTGCGGGTTGGTTAGGTGTGTGTGTGTGTGTGTGTGTGTGTGTGTGTGTGTGTGTGTGTGTGTGTGTGTGTGTGTGTGTGTGTGTGTGTGTGTGTGTGTGTGTGTGTGTGTGTGTGTGTGTGTGTGTGTGTGTGTGTGTGTGTGTGTGTGTGTGTGTGTGTGTGTATGTATATATATATATTACCTTGGTAATGTCTTTTTTAATTTCTGTAATTTCTCAGGCGGTCCCCATAAAAATTAAGATAACTATGACAATCTGATAACAAATTGTGTCAATTTTCATATTTTTTTTACTGAAAATCTTAAATTATATGCCATTAGTAAAAATACAGAATATAAATGTGCAGAAACTAGGAGTTAAAAAAAAATCAGAATCAAAAAACCTGGACAACCTCAAAATCACGAAAGTAGGTGATTTCTGCTTTCTGCTTCTCACCGCAAAAACGACTAATTAAATACAACTTATTAAAAAAGTATACAATTTTTTTTTTAAAGACAATCTAACTGACATGGTTGTTGGGTTCAGAATTTGACAGAGTTGTGCAAATTAACGAACTTTTCTATATAACAACTATTATATTAATATATAATGAAAATAAGATTATGATAATGCACGTACGATTACTAACTCATCTGACTCTGAATTGCAATGACCTTAGCATAGTGAATCAATGCTATCTAAACATCAAAATATACTACGACATCACAATATACTTCTGTTAAAAATAGCATAAAAATTCTAATAAAAATCATAAGTTATAATAAATTTAATCTTCTGTGGGTTAAATATCTCTTAATTTAATAATAAAGTATATAACAGAAGAAAAAACTATTTAAAAATTATTAACCTACTTTAGTATGATGGTGTTATAATGGTCAATATAAATACCAAATTTGGTTTATATTCCTATAAAATATACCATGTCAACATTTTAACACAAATCCTTTAAAATAGTACTGGTCCCTAAATCTAAATATTTAGGTATTCATAAATAATTCAATAAATATAAATTTCAATAGGCTAGCCAAAGATGAAAACTTTTTTAGGCCTAGAATTACCATCACTTTAGCCTTCACAATTCACTGAAAACTATTTACTCATACCATGTTAAGATGACTATAAAAACTTGCTGATAACGTTTTAGGCTATATAACAAAACTTAACTTGTGATTATATCAGCCTAGTGATTAAACAGGATGATTCTTGTAAAAGAAATCTGATTAGACCTATACCAAGATGTATGAATTAACCAATTTGGTTATAACTATATAGCAAGCTTATCAAGAATATTGATATATATATCAGGCTATTAATAAGACTAACAGTACTTATTAAGTACTTATTAAGTCCATTTGGTCTTTACACTAGGTTTCTTTGAAAATAAACTTTTCCCATCATAATAAAAATATCAGAAATCTTGAAAATATAAGTATTCAACTAAAACCTAAAATATAATGATTAGGCTAAATTTCTGCATTTTATGCTTAGCATAAGGTAAACTAAGCTCATGTTATGCTCAAGGTTTTGACCTAATAATTGATTTAGACATGAATATGAAAAATATTAAAAAACTCACTCACTGCTTCGTTGAAAATTATTTATAAAATTAAGACAACCCATCAACAAGTTATAAAATTACTGGTCTTTATTCTTTGACACTTGGTAGAACTTCATCAGCTGACTTCCTCAATGCCAAAGAAATAGGCTTAGGATAGGATTTGCCTTGACAGTTGATTTAGACGCAATTTTAATTATTGCACAAGATTCTTATAAATGAAATTGCAAGAAATTGGTAAATCACTCACAAAGAATCACAACTGTAAACAAGATAAAAGTTAATGTAAATTTTGGAACGGAAATTAAAAATTATTACAAATCATTGTCATTGTGATGAGTTTTGCCTCCCCTTTCGGAACGAACATAGCCTAGTAAAAAGAAATGCTTCAATTAGAATTCTAACATTGCTATGTACATTAGTTGATACAAAATCTAAATATGTGTTACAAATTAGCTAATTGCACTGTTTACTTACTTATATTGCTAAAAAATTATAATTTTAAATCTATTAGAAACAGTAGACTTCTTGGTAACTGGGGCTCACTAACACGACGACTGCAGCGCACCACCCTCAACAGTGGACAATGGCCACATCACACAGAAGAATCATATTTACGAAGAAAATTAATAACACCATAAAATAAAAACTATGTTCTCAATATTTAATCAGTGACTTTTGCATTCACAAAAAATCGAAACAACAATTGGAAAAGCTACGATGTAATTTTTTTAATAAAGCAATATATAATTTATGAAACTGGATTATTACGTTTAGACTGTTTTCGACATTAGTCACTTCCGCTATCAACAAGTGACGTCAGTTGATATGGCGCTTAGTTTTGAATTTCAATCAAGGATAATATAATAAGATTTAAATCAACAAATTAAAAGTTACAGGATTTAGTGACGACTGTTGACAAAATAATTACGAAATTAGTAATATTTTAACACAAGTTATTAAAATAGATTGTCAATATAAAATTAATAGTAGAATTCTGAAATTTCTGTCTCCAAGGTGCATTCAATAACAAGGTATATATAACATGACAAACGTGTTTTATGGATTAACAACAGTGTAATTTCATACAGTTTTATAATTTTGAGATTAGGAAATGTTTTTGTTAATTGTCTGTGTAACACTAGCACTCTAAAAGAAAGGTCTAAGAAATTTAGCAGTTGCACTTTGTTTATAAAATTCGTAATTTGAATTGTTATTAATATAAAAAATCTTTTACCATAAATAATTCTTAATTTTTTACCATTTTAATAATATTTATCATTTTAAAACTATTAAATTGAATTTTAAAATATAAATTTGTCCCTGAAAAATATTCTTACGTTTAACATCTAAAATAATTTTAAGTATGCTACCAACATCCGCATGGAGAAGTCATTGTTTCTTCTTTTCGTTTCACCCTCTTTGGGGTACGCTGAATTAATCATTTCTTGTGCGCTGTACTTTTCTTTGTTCCCAGTAGCTCTTCATTCTTTCTGATCTTCTTTTCCTCTCCTCTTCTGAAATGATAGGTTTAGGTTTTATTTTGGTTTTATCTTGGAATCTTATTCTTTCGTCTTTGGTACTTATCTTAGCAGTTTGGTCAAGCAGTGAATTTTCTGTAATTTTTAATTCTATTAGGTCTTTTTCAATTTCTTTAAACCAGTTCGGTTTTGTTTTACGATTATGGAAAAAATCAAACACTTTTTTCGTTAATCTATTAGAGTAGAAGTCATTCTATTTAATAAGAATACAAATGTATATTTTAGTTTTGTGTCTTTTATTATTACTACTGTGTGATATTAATGTATAACACTGATGTGTTTAATCTAATTGTTAACATTTCACAAAACCAACTGATTTAATAATAATTCAGTTCAGGCATCAGATACATTATAAACATCAACTAAAATAAAGAACCGAAACATCAAATAAACATGAATATCAAATCAACTAAAAGTAAAGAACATACCACAATTTGGGCTCAAAACAATTGATCTGACTCTATACTGTCTAATGTAGTTAACATGGCCTGATTGTATAGACAGAATGGCTTTCCACATAAGTAAAAATATAACAGTTGAAACATGGTGAGTATAACCAGTATTGTTCTAAAAACAACACACATTTCAGTAGTTTGAGCATAGTGTTACTTTACTTAAATGTTTTCTATATTCTTTAAATGCAAATTGCTTTATAACATAATCATACATGTGAATAATATTAAGTAATTACTAAGTAATTTCTTATCTTTATTGACATTAATAGCCTACTGCACTATGAATGTATTTTTAGATTTATTTATATCTCATAATATCATACAGTTATGTTTAATAATATTATCTTTCACTTTCTCATGTTTATAACTTAATAGTGGTACTACTGCTTTAAAGTCAAGAAAATATTTTATAAATCTAGGGGGCTCTGTCTACCCTTAATCTCTGGCCATTTTGAGGTTATGATTACATCACTATTGTTTTTTGTTTTGTTTTCATTTTAAGGCGAAAAGCACATTGAGGCTATTATCACCTCCCTAAATACAAGTGTGAGAGTGTAAAGTGTTAAAATCGTAAGTATAGTGTTGTAAGTGTAAGTGTGTGTTAGACTCGGGTACCGCGAGGGATGCTAAATCCTCTCAATAGGTGCAGCTAGTCTGCACCCCCCTGCGGGGAGTCATTATTGTTAAGCACATTATTGCAGTATTACTAATAAAAATGTACTGATAATTAATTATTTGTTATTACTAATATTCATGATAAACAATTGCACTAAACAGAACTCAACTGAAATTTGGCATTAAAAACATAACCTCAGTACATATATTAAATTCTTTAAATATATTAAAGGGTTTTTTTCTTGAACCATCGATAATTAATTCTTTAGAGGACCTGAGTTATGAGAGATCTCAAACCCCTAACAGCAGTTACAATAATATTATCAAACTAACATCTGTGCATCAAAATCAGCTGTTTAGGTTAACTTTACCCCCAGCATTATCATAATTTTTTTTACCAAACACACATTAAGATGACATCTACATGACAGAAATTAAATTCAATTAACTGCCTGTACTATTTATCTATCTATAAATTTAAAAACATAAATTTGTATTATACAATAGAAATTGTGTTACGCTGTGGTGTGTTGGGATGGTAATGTTTTTTTGCACCACAGCTGTTAAAGGAATGAATATATTTGTAGGGTTATTATTGTACTGAAACCTTTGTAATTCTATTGCACCCTCTGTCTATATTCTTGAGTTGCTCAGTTGCGCCTTCTCCAACCCTAGTCTCTTCATAAAGTCTATGATTTGGAAAGGATTCAAGGTTTCCCTACTATTAACTGGTGACTTCTAAACTCGTTATTAAGGTACTTGCACTGTATACTTCCTTTTAATTTGTTCCCCTTACTTTTGCTCACCCTATTTTAGAGGTTGTGCCCCATTTGGCCAAATGTTTGTTGTGCATTTATTCATTCTATTTACATTCTTACTCAAGTTGTTCCCATGAGTAGCTAGGGAAATGATGTACTCCTACTCAGAGCTCTGAATCCATAGATAAGGTCAAGCCTCCATTGATTATTAAGCCGGTGTAATTCTCTCCATCAGCAAGGATCGCTTTATACTACAGATTTAGAATAGTGAATGTGTTGTATCTTGAGTAGATGAGTGAGAGTAGTTATAATGGGATTGTTAACCTATCAGCTGCCTCCACCAAACATCAAAGTTGTTCCTTCGGGAATACTATTTTAAAAAAGGTTAAGTTTATTGCCATTGTTTATGGTGGACACAAATAAAAGAAATAACATCATTATTCATTATATTTTAATCAGTGCAAAATTATTGAAATATTTATATTGTTGACTAATGAAGGGAAAACGGATATAGTGATTTTTGTATTTTATTTAATTTGCAATATGATTGGTAATTACATTGTGTAAGCTTAGACAGCACTGTTGTTATGACTAAACATTTTAAATATAACTGAAATGATTGCAGAGAGAAATTAAATCATTGCTTATTTGAAAGCCACAAAGTAATCAAAGGCTGGGATTGGCGTCCAATAGCTACAGAGGCAGTTGGCTAACTACAAAATGTGGAAATGCTAATTGGTTAACACACAAAGAATAAAACATACTAAAAATGAGTTTATTTAAACATGGTATCCAATCATGTTTGATACCATATCAATATGATCTTTTTTCAACATCATCAACATCTATTCTTCAAAATGATCATAACATGTGTCTTTTCTTGCTAAATGGTTTTTATTTCATCCTCTTAACACCATAATTTTATTTTTCTTACTCAAATTTCTTTAATTATTCCTGAAAATTAAATCAAAAATGTTATCAAACTAGCAAGATTACAGCAAAAACTTTGATAATGGAGGTTCTCGGAAACAAGTCAACTAATATAAAATGTTTGAAGCTAGGAAAGGCAGATAAATGCACTCAACAAAGTAGCAATAAATCACTGAACACAGCACGTTTTTAAGCAATCTATTATTACCAATAGAATGCTCTATAACTGATTGTCAATGTATCAATCATTGTGTGTCATTGTATCAATTGTATCCACATTATACAATTTTGTAGGTATAGTTCATTTACAATACCAGGAAAATAGCATTATAAACTCTAATACACTTAGGTAAGTTAAGGTTTTCAAAGAAGTATGAGTATTATAAAGAATTAGTCCTGCATTACATGGTTTGATCCACGGGCGATGGTTTGATCCACATGGGTACAGAAAAATGTCGATTACAATTTTATAGTAAACCTAATTTCTTTAAAAACCATTTTGTACATAAAAGTTGTGATGTGCATGCTTTCAATAATGTAAAAATGTTTTTAAAAATTTTCTTAAACTTTTTTTTATGGTGTAACTGGAATCTTCAATTATACTGATTTAATATCTTCTGCCCCCCCCCCTACTAGATGAAGGATTGACTCTTGTCATACTCATAACTTAACAGCTGCAAAATAAAAAGAGTAATTATTAACAACTTAAGTTTAATATAAATTCAACTTTTTCTAATACCTCTTTCGTATCAGGACAACAAAAATCCCAACAGTGTTTTCTTGGGAATCCAAAGTTATTTCTGCCAAATTTGTTCCAGATCTGATAAAGTACTGATTTATATTAGGAACACACACACACACACACACACACACACACACACACACACACACACACACACACATTCAATTTTTCCATAATTAAAGTAGACTTCTTATTGTTTTAAATTCTAAAAATATTAAGTGACATATGCTCATCTGAAGACAAAGGAAACTAGCAGTACATCATTGTACTGCTTGTAATAGATTTCTGCAAAATATACAACAGCAATATAATGTTGTGTCCCATCAACTGTATTAATGACTGCCATACAACATTACTGAATAATTCTTCTATTTCTGTTTAGTAATATTATAAATGTCAATATTGCATTTTTATTTTATTCTTTAATAATTACTGTAAAACTGCTTGCTCCTTGTTTCAAAAGATAGAATATTATATACATTTTTACATTTTGTAAATCATACACCAGTTAATTATTAAAATGTTTTATAAAAGTAAAATATGCATGTATCTGAATGAACCAACTGTAACATAGTTTTATGTTACCTAGGTGATTAAATAACACTCAAATCTTTAACCTCAATTTTATTTTTAATCTTATATAATAAATTGTTCATAGTTTTGAACATAATATTAATGGCCTACACAGATAAATTTATAGATAGAACACCCTGTTTAAAAGCAGTAAGTAAATTAAAATAAAATTATTTCCTGTCAATTGTTTATGTTCTAGCAAGAAATTTAAAATATTCTGTTAACAAGTTTTAAATAATTGCAAAATTATTGATTAACATTATATAAAAATTATTTTTAAATACCAAGATTAAATCCTCACAAACTAGTGTGTTTACGTATTAAATTAACATTACAGAAAATGTAGTGAATAAAAAAGTAAAATGTAAAGTTATATACTAAGAAAAACTTCTAATTTGTGTAAAATTATAATTTTTTTTAAATGTCAGAAAACTAGTATGAACAATATGTACATAAATGACAAGTATTAAAAAATTGTAAAATTTTAATTAATTTTATAAAAATTGTTATTTTTAGAAATGTCTTAGTAATCAGTGCATTATTTATAATACATCTAAAAGGTACACCTTCCCCTTATAATATATTAAGCAATCACTAATGCTTTGTGTCAGAGAACCAACAGCCTACTTCCCTTAAACCAAAGCTTACACATTAAGTCTCAACATCTCCATTAACATATAACAGAAAAGACTTTCACAGTTATATAAGTTTTTCAAAAGCAACCAATTTTTGTAAATATTATAGGATTTGTAAATGTACAGTCCATGAATTTCTACTGAAAAAAGTAGAGAACTTATATATATATATATATATATATATATATATTTGTATTTTTTCCTTAGTTTACACACTCATTGGAGCACTTTAATCAGTCTATACACTACCAAGTCCAACATCGCTATGAGAGACTAGCGTTTCAGCCTCTTCTTCCGTTCCCAAAATTTCTTCATCCTGTCCGAATTTCTTCACTGGCTGCCCTTTGTTCATCAGTTATGGTATAGGCCTTTCATTCAAATATTGTTAGCTTGAATCACAGATATTTGTTCCTTAGGATCCTCTTCTCTGCTCTACCTTCAATTTGAGGTACCATCAAATTTAACTTTTCTAAATCACTCTGGATCTCTTTGAACCAATTATTCTGCGTTTAAGGCACTAGCATAAGTTGCCTCAGGTTTGACAATAGAATTATGTCAAAATTTGGCATTCATTGAGAGTGATTTCTTGTTTCTGTATATATTATATTTTAAAATACTTTATTGTCTTGAGTGATTTTCAATAACTGTAGTTGCTTAATAGCTATGGGTATTGTCTGTTTTGTATTGTGTCTTTGTTACAGGCAGGACTTTCAGAATACAAGAAAGATGAAAACGTAGGAAATTGTTTAACTTTCCCATTACTTGATACCTTGCCAAGTGATTTCAAAACTAAATCAAGACATGATGCATATCGACTACCAAAATTGAAAACAGATGCCTTTGAAGGTGTAAATACTAAGGTATAAAGTAATAGAATACCCACTGCACAATGCACAATAGTCAGACATTAAAAAAAAAAATCAATGTTATTATAAATTGAAAAGTTTTTTTTAATAATTTTACAGTGTTCAAATTGTATTACATTATTAAATATTGACTTAATAAATTTTGTGTTGTTCCATAACATTGAAAAATCACCAAAAATTTTTTTGTAAATGTAGAGTCCAGTACAGATGTATGATGTTTTTGGAATGGTTATAATTTCAACTTGAGAAGGTCTGTTATGTAAATGATAGCTTAACAACAAAACTAGTCATTTATTGAAATTTTATTATTTCAATAGATAGTCATGTTTCAGTAAAATTTATTTAATTGAGCATTTTTGTAGAAAAATTTTTAAAGATGGTCATTTGGCAGTGTAAATTCAAATAAAATTTATACTAAATTTTGTGTTTATTCTAATGTCAGTTCTCAAAAGCAGAAAGTTTGTTGAGATTCAACTGTAGTTCACCTGTAAATGTTATGTATCAACTAACAATATAGAATTCAAGACTTCAAATGTTGGGAAACACATTGATACCATAAGAAATAATAAAAAAAGCTGTACTATATATACTTCCACACCAGCTAGGTATTGTATTCTGCTTTACTGATCAGTTTCAAGTATTGCAATGTTAAAACTAGAAGCAGAGTCATTTAATAAATAAATAAAATATTCTGAGGAGCAGCCATTTTGGATTAACTGATTCAGTAAGTCCAAGCTTAAAGACTGCTCAGGAAACATGTTTACTAAGACCTAGAAGTCTTACAATCTACAAATCTTCCATCCACAACGATTTTTTTAACAAATTGTCAGGGAAGCATTTAAACTGCTCTTCAGCATTAAAACTGGAATCCTTTAACAATATATAATGAATTAATTCAAAAGTTAATATAATGGATAAAAAGTATGATTCTAGTAGTTGTTTTCAAAAACAAAGTCTTGTGCATTCAGAGATACCATCACCATATCCTTGTCAAAGCAAAATTTAACTTTTAAAACTTAATTTCACCGCATGAAATAAAATGTTTTAAAACAATACTGTGCTTTATTCAACAGGTAATCACATATAGGTTGTATGTTTTATTCTATAGATGAGGCAGTTAATCAACCCACCATTGCAAAACACATATGAAAGGCTTCAACAAGAGTTAAAACACACTGTTTACGATTCATATTGGCACAAAATATTGGGAAGAACTAGAGATACTGGTCGTAATTTACCAGAGAGTGTAGACAACGTGACAACTTGTTTTGGAAAAAAAACTAATTATGGTATGCTAACTTACACTTAATTAGCATAAATTTATGTTTTGGCTGTGTGCGAATGATACAAATTTCACAAAAAAAAACTTTAATTGGTAAAAATAACTTTTGATTCTTAAAACAGTATCAAATAATACACATTTTATTTTGGCTAAGGTGTGACTTTTAAATTAAGTACGAAAAATTTTAATAAAAAGCTGTGTAAATTTGTTTGGTACATAAATATAAAACCTTTTGTACAGTGAAATTCTGATTAACCGTCAAGGTCATTAAAGTTATATCAAGTAGATGAATAACAGGAAAATCTTAAACAACATTGCACTCCTATAAATACGAGGGTTGATCAAATATAAACGAGACTGACTTTCTAAAAACTTTTCCGTTGGACATTGAACTCTAAAGGGTGGGGTTTCAGGTAGCCTGGGAGGTTTGGGACGGGCATAGACGGGCAACATTTCCGTTCGGACCCTTCAGTATAAAACTATACAATGAGTGAGAGTGAAGTGCACGTTTCCGTGGAGCAGAGAATTATTATTAAGTTTTTGGCCAAGGAGGGGGTCAATCCGACTGAAATCTTTCGTAGATTGACGGCTCAATACGGGGACAGGACCCTGTCAAGAGCTCGCGTTTTTGCTTGGCACAAGGAATTCGTCGAAGGACGGGAAGCAGTAGAAAACCTGAAGGCAAATCACGATCGTCGGCCGGGAAGGTAATGGCCACTGTATTTTTCGACAATCAAGGCGCCTTTCACGTCGATTTCCTCCATCAACGACGCACATTAATGCACAATATTATTGCGATGTTTTAGAGGCCGCAAAACAATCTTTTCGTAGGAAAAGGAAATCTAAACCGGCGAGAAACGTCATTCTTCTTCACGATAATGCCCGACCACATTCGGCGAACGCTACGAGGCTTAAACTCGATCAAATTGGCTGGGAACCAATGGAACATCCCCCATACAGTCCAGACTTATCACCTGTTTGGGCCACTCAAAGAGGCGCTTGGAGGCCAGCGTTTCGAAGACGATTCTGCGGTGGAGACCTTCATGCTCCAATGGCTCAATGAACGCCCGAGAACTTTTTACGAAGATGGAATTAAAAAACTTCCAATCCGGTGGGAAAAATGTGTTACTCGTGCGGGAGACTATGTAGAAAAATAAGTTGTATCAAGAATAATTTGTAAGTAAGCAATAATTTTTTTAAAAAATCAGTCTCGTTTATATTTGATCAACCCTCGTACATGAATAAATTATTAAAAAACGCATATTTTCGAACTGAAAATACACACTTTGTATACATATATATTCCTTCATAGAACCAAACAATAAACATTGTGTTTAAGTCTCAGGGATATGTCTGTGAAAAAAATCAAATTTAAATTAGAGGATTTATCACATATGTAAAGTTCAATACGCCACAGAACATACAGATAAGTTAACCTTTGAGGTTAAGGTTGTCCCTACCAGCATTTATCACCTGACATTTAGGATGCAAAAAGTTCTGAATCAACAGTTAGTTATTTACATTCCAATTTTAAAAAATGCATTACAGTTGTCACTCAATATTTTGTACCAGGAAAAAATTCAAATAATCGAGGATTGCAAAATATATAGAGTTCAATATATGGAGGTTGATAAAAAGGAAAATTTGAAAAATCTTGTGTGTATTTACTTAACAAAAATTTACAGTACAGTTGATAAGTACTATATGATTCTGGCCCACGAGAGAAAGGGATTTATATTTTGACACAACATTTATATCATGATTAATAAGTAACAACAGCTTCATATAAATTATATTGCACTTTTATACATTATCTAATAATATTTTTTATAACAATAGACTTGTAATATAGCGTTTGACAATAATAATTAATGGATTATAGCCCTGTGGTTACCTCCAACAAAATAAACCACAATAAAATAGTATATGATAGATAAACAAGCTTTGTTCTACGTAACCGCCTTATTGATTTTGAGTCTTCCAAGAATCTGCTAGCTTTGTGGTTGGAGTGTTATTGAAGATGTTGGATATGTTTTACTGCATTGTGCTTTAAAACTTCTCTGACAAAGTCCACCTTCAAGTCCTTGTGCAAGTAGTCGTTTCTTATGTACCACGGAGCATTTACTATGTTTCGGATTACTTTATTTTGGAATCTTTGAATAATGTCTGAATTAGTCTTCTTGGTACAGCCCCAGAGTTCTATACCATAGATACTAAGGCTTTATCCCTTGTTGGTATAGCAACAGCTCATTTTGAATGGATAGCTCCGAATTTCTTCCCAGTAACCATTGCATTTTAGCTTTAGTTCATCCCTTTTTTCTTGACGTGAGCACTCCACCTCAATTTTATATTAATATTACACTTGAACAATTTTTATAAGAACTGACTGGCACCTGACACTGCCCAATAAATATGCTATCGTTTATATGTATACATGTATGTATATATATATATATATATATATATATATATATATATATATATATATATATATATATATGCTATCAATTTATTATCTAATGTTTACATTTACGTTTTCACTCCATTCAGTCTGTGTGGCCAAGTACAATGTCATTTCTGTTAACAGTACAGTTTATTTGTTCACCAGGCCTGTGGTGCCAACGCCTGACATTCTTAACACATGGTTTTTCCATTTCATAATGGATGACAGATGAGCTATATTTTATCAAAAAGTAAATGTATTTGAAATGAGTGGGTTATACAGTCATTGATCATAGTACAAATTTATGATCAAACAAATAAAAACTGTTGTGCCTACACATTATAAACAAAAAATCTACCCAGTTAGTATAATTTATAGAGGCGAAGGCTAGGTTAAGTACGAATTATGGAGTGGACATCAAGTTTCCTCAGAATAAAATAAGAAAGGGACCAAAATGCATTGTTTTCCTATGCATCTGGAGTTTTTCAAGGGTGCAGGCTCTCAATACCAACTAAAGAGTTAAGAATTATAGAAGTGCAAACTATTAAGTCATAACTGTACCTACAGTATTTCCTATATGAGCAAGTCCGGTAAAAACATTTTCCTGAAAACTTACTTCTTTTTACATAATTAATTTCACTTTACTTTTGAACTCTTACTGATAGTTAATTGAATTTTAACTGTATCTTACATATAACAACAGGTTTTATGAATACAGACCAGCCATAATTAATTAATCGTTAACAATATTTTCAAGAAACACAGTTAATAAATTAAAAATATAAGCTTACAGTATACAAAAGTCTGAATGAAATTAGACTGTACTTCTCTACTGTAGTATATTTGAAAATAAATATATATCAATACTACTGAATAATGGAGAACAATAAATTATGATAACAACCAATATTTTCTCACTTTATGAAGTATGTAAAAAATATTGTGATTATACAAAAATTCTAATTAGATGAATATTTTTAAGTATTTTGAATCCAAAATAACGTAGTTTACTTGGATATCTGTATGTGAGTATGCTCAAGCTAAAAATTAAACTGACTTATTTTGGTAAAAAATTTGGCATATGTGTACCCATGTGTACTTACCCATATGTCTGAATAATGTTTTCACAATTAGGAATTTGGAGTTCTTAAATCTTTTTTACAAAAAAAATATACTTTAAAGTGATCAAAAATCTGTATTAAAAAATTAATTTATAACAATAAACAAACAAAATCAAGCAATAGAGAAAATATAAATATATTCTTTTTTTCACATAAACGTGCTGATTCACAACTTTATTTGCTTTTTATTTGTGACAGAAGACACAGTAAAGGAGCTCGTAAATCCAAATAAGACACCAGGAGAAGTTCTTGTGGAAGCTGACATAGCACATGACCTATATACAAAAACACATAACAATTATTATCCAGGGGAACAAAAGAATCGAAAGTACGTATAATTTTTCATAAAAATTATTATTTATGCAATTCTTGTAGTTCATGTTTTTATTAATGATTTTTAGAAAATTTTGGATAAAATTTACAGTAACTATGTTAATATTCTAAGTAGATATTATCAATAACATTTCCATTGTAGTTTAAAAAAATACATAGCCAAAATATATGTTTCTAAAATTTGCAAAAACATAGTCACTGCTGATTTTTGTTTTTGTTATTTTAAGGTGAAAAGCATATTGAGGCTATTATCACCTCCCTAAATATAAGTGTGAGTGTAAAGTGTTAAAGTCGTAAGTGTAGTGTTTTAAGTGTAAGTGTGTTAGATTCGGGTACCGCAAGGGACGTCTAAATCCTCTCAATAGGTGCAGCTAGCCTGCACCCCACTGCGGGGATAGTCACTGCTGAGAATGACTAAGAAAATACTACTTATGACTTAAACAATTCTGCATACTAATTTACATTACTGAACTTCATTTTCTAATTTTTTTAATAGCCTAATATTTTTCAAAAAATGTTGATGATAATTTACAAAAATAATTGAAACTTATTTCAGATATGACAATCCACCATTAAACAAAAACCTAATATGGGGTGAAACGATAATTTCTGATCCTGAAGGTGGATGTACGAAAAAAGTATTAAAATGGTACGATGAAAATAACATGACTGCGGTGAGCGAAATACTAGCAAGGCATAAATTTTATTCACAACCACAAATTGGAAAAGTTTTTGCTCCGTAAGTAAAGGATTGAAAGTTGCAAATTTAAATGTGTATCTGGTAAATTTCAGTGTTGTGTATAGGTTGATGTTTTTCTCCTTTTATTTCCTTCAATGTACAGGAAAACTGACAACAAATAGACTTTTTGTACGGATTTAAATATGCAAAGTTTTTAAAAAATCCCTACATAAATTTTGACCATTTAAAAAACTTTCCCATAAGCTACATAATTGATAAAATGAAACAGTAATTATCTACCACAATTTGTACAATTATAGGGTTGTATACCCTATGACAGTGGTTCCTAGAACTTTGACCCTTGTGTCTTTCTTTAATTTTCTGAAAATAGCTGCTATTACTGTCTCTAGGTAGGTGGGGTTACCAAGGGGAAACATTGAAAAAGAATGAAACTGAAAAATGTTATAAAACTGGATGTGAAATGGATAGTTTTTGGTATTTTTTAAGATTTTAGTATGTAAGTGCTCATTTTAAATTACTATTAATTTTGAATCTTAAAACAATAGGCTTGCCTGAAGTGTTTAGTTATGACATACAGTTATTGAACCATTGCCCAACAGCTAAGGTCTAAGACACTGTGATGGATTTATTAAATATACCACAGTTTTATTATTTATTTACTTTTTAATTATAGAACTGTTAAACAAATTAACCTTTTCATCATATCTCTCACAATAATGAATATTGATTAACATGAGCATCTGCTTTTTAACAGCTATTAGAATTATTTGACTAATTATGACTGGCTATTTACATATCTAAATGAATGAATCAGACAGTACAACTGTTTACCAAATTTCATTCAGCCTGTCTACTTTACTCAAGCCTCTATTGGTGCTTTAATGGTTTTTCAAATAGACCGACATAGGAATATATTTACGACTCATTTTGCTCATTAAAAGGCCAATTACTTCAATATTGGTGGAACTTGCAACAAAAACCTAAATAATTATTAAATTTATTTATGATCAGGAATCAAAATATTAAATGTGTCCCGAAACATCATTCTTTTGGGAAGGTCTTCGAGAAGAATTTATATGGTGCAGGTGACCTGATGCGCCACTGTCCACCAAGTCAGGATAAAATCAATCTGTCTGAAGAGCTTGCGCATATCAATCTTCTTAGAACTGCAATCAGACAGCGAATACCGCCCTTCCCCCACAGAGACTTCTTACAAGATTTAAAATTTTCGGATAAGGTAAAATACGCTGTTTAAGTTTTTTTTTAATATCATCTGTTTGGTTCTAATAGTTCACTAACTATTATAAGTTATCATCTTATTAATAAAGTTGATTGATCTTATCAATAAAGTTAACATTTTATTAACAAGTGTGCACGTTTCAATTCCTTCTTTTTTTACAGACACTTCATTGCCCTGACGTACAGTCTAATAAATTAATATGCCTCATATCTACATAGTTAGAGCCCATAAACACATTAATAGAGTACACAATATTAATAGAGTACCTGATTAACATTGTTTGCCTGGAAAATTTGCATGCTAGGTGTACTAATAAAAATAATAAAGTGCTATGGTTATGTCAATTTTTCATTGATAAACAGAATATTTTCTTTTAAATCTTCCTAAAATACAAATTCTACCTTTTAAATCACATGATTGGTACGCTCAATATATATGAGCGTCCTTTGGAAAGTAAAAAACATTTTCCCCCCAGACCTTTTTAATAAGATAATGAAAAAGAACTTATTTCAAAACACATTTGATACCTTAACCATTTTTCTTAGTCACAGTTCAAATTTAAACAATTGTTGTAGCGTTTCACCAGTTTTCCTAGCTCCACCACAATCTTAGCTTGCAGTCTAGAAAAAAAAGTAATTCTGATTGATACCTAAAGGCAGCCACTGACAATCTGTATTACCCAACAGTTTATATGGGGAGAGGGGAAGTTGTGAGCGACTTAATATGGTAAGTATTACAAATGGGAATTTTGTTTGGAATGAATAATTTTGAAATCTCTATGGATGTACGTAATGATCTAAAAACACAATAAACCAGACAGATGACAGTTTATATTTTATCATTTACTGTCAAACTGTAAATTACAAATATATAAAATTTTCTGTACTGACATAATTTGTATATGGTCAACACTTATAGTTTTCACCATAAATGATAGCCTCAAGATATAGGTAAACCATACCATAACTATTCTTTTTTGTTATAGAATGTATAATGATACTGAGGGCTTAAGTATCGTTCAGTAAAAATCTTTTAAAATATGCTCCAAAACACATTTTGTAAAAACTAAAATTGTGATAATTTTTTTTTGCATAAAAAGTTTTTCCTTGAGGGGCACTTAACAGAATAGTGAAGTTTAAAATTTCTTGACTTACTGTTTACGTATAAGTGAGGTGTTATGAGGAGACATCCTGGATACATATATATACCTACAGTGTTTAACATTAACAATATTGTCAAAACGTTTTCAAATTCCAGGCTTTTGAGCACTATTTTTGGAATTATTTCAGGAAACCACTGGGCATGTAACTTTATCAACTCTATATGCGATATGTGATGCTTATGGTATCCACCCAGACAAACCAAAGCTAGAAGCATTGCTCTTGCGGCTTGGCAGTTTATCAGAAGAAGACAAGATTAAATATAAAGATTTTGCCGCAGTTATTGATGTAAACAGCATCTTTCCGCCATTAGCTAAGTTGAGTGGTAATAACATTTATCATGAAAAATTGTTTTTCCTTTATAATTACATATAAGGATTGTATTGCTAGTATATAGAAAGTACTGATTAAAAAACTATATTCTGTAAATTTTGGAGATTAGAACAAAACCAATAGATCGTAATCACCTTGAAAAATCTGGATCAAGGACTACCAAAAACAGAAAAGTTGTTCTAAAAATAAATTTATCACATTTTTGTTATACATGAACCATATAAGTTAAGTCAGTAACAGGAATAAATAGGGGAAACAAAACTAAGCTTTTCACCTTGTTGGGGTTTGTTCTTTTTTTAGAAACAATATTTTTAAAAATCAAGTATCATTTGTTCTCTACACTATAGTAAATT
Source organism: Callitettix versicolor (assembly GCA_022606455.1). Lineage (NCBI taxonomy): Eukaryota > Metazoa > Arthropoda > Insecta > Hemiptera > Cercopidae > Callitettix > Callitettix versicolor. The sequence goes on from CM040190.1 coordinate 80,916,757, forward strand.
TAAGATTATGTATATTATTATTATATGAATTTAGGAATTTACAGCTACAAGTATACATCCGTTTTCTAATTTTTTTTTCCTATAACTAAACTATATTACAAAATACAACTTTTAAATTTATATATATATATATATATATATATATATATATATATATATATATGTTTGTACGTGTGTGTGTTTGTGTGTGTGTGTGTGTGTGTGTGTGTGTGTGTGTGTGTGTGTGTGTGTGAGGTGTGCACATGTACCTATGTGTTAGTACGCTCATGTTCACACTAAGTTTGGTTTGATTAGTTGGTATAAAAATCGATTTTGATAGCTTGGACAAGCTTCTTAGATAGCAAAATCTATTTAAGAGTTTCAAAATGGCAGCTATTTCAAAACATGAAAAATTAATAATTTTTGAAAATCTTATTCAGATTTGTAATCAGCGTTAAAATCTAAATAAATTAGCATTTTGAATTTTCTAAATCCATTGAAATCAAGAAAGTGAATTTGACAGCGGACAGGTTCATTTTTGTATTTTCAATGTAATTTAACAGTTTGAAATGCTAATATATGAAATCATTTTCAAAAAGGACATGAAATGAGAATAGCATAGAAAATTTGTTCTCATCATGTCAACGAGACAGCAAGATTATCAACATTTCTTAGTTTGCTGTATTTTTCAGATATACCTCCAGAAATCATCAATTATGAAACAACTTACAGGGCACTAACAAATGATCTTAAACTAAAAAAGGAAAAACACTTTCACGGTAAATTAACTTATTTCAAAGCAGTGTTCTGAGCAATTAGCCTTATTAATATTTGAAATATATAATCTACATTTTCAGCTTTGTGTATTGCTGGTTCGCCTTCTTGGCGTATGCACAAGGACAGTTTGAACAGTGAAACATCAGTGGAGACACTAATCAGTCCAAATATTTTCACACAGTATGGTTTGAGTCATCGAGATTTTTTTAAGGTAATGCACATATAAAATAATTTTTATTCTTAAAATTTTGGAATAATTATTAGACCACTGCAATTTAAAAAAAAAAACATTTTTTTCTGGTGAATCCTCTAGCAAAAAATACAATTTCTTTATATTTATCATTTAATGTTTATTTAATATTATTTCATACAAGAAAAGTATTTGCCTTTTTTTTTTTTTTTTTTTTTTAACTACACAGATTTACATTGAAATTGGCAATAGGTTTAGTTTTCAATGATGTACAAAAATGGTTTGTACATCAAAAACTATTACATCATAACCACTTTTTCACAAGATTGAAACTAAGAGAAACTCATCGAAATCTCAAATTTTGAAATAATAGCTGGGCCTACTGTTTTTACAAAACTGCATTTGTATCTAGTCTGGTTAAATATAAGTCACTAAAATTATGACAATAAATCGTTCTATAAAGTAATTCTTACTTTCTCAGAATAATAAAAAAGATGTTATGATGAGTTTCTCTAGTTTTAATCTTGTGAAAAAGTAATGGTTTTTGATGTACAAATCATTTGTGTATATCGCTGAAAACTAAACCTATTGTCAATTTCGATGTTCGGTTTAACAAACAAATAATGAAAACACTTTTCTTGTCTAAAAACTAAAAAAAATATTTTCACAAAATTTACTGTAACGATTTTTATCAAATATATTCTCAAGATACGTAGTATGTTTGTATTACCCAAACAAAGAAAACATGCGCGTCATTATACCCCCACCAAAAAAACTGTTTTAGTAGCTATACAAATTTTAAACTGGAATGATTTTTTTTTTTTTGTTTTTTTGTGTTTAACGTCCAACTATTGTGCACACTTGGGCTAATGCAGACGATGGGGATGATTTATAGCATATGAAAATGCCAAGCCCTGGCCGGGAATCGAACCCGGGTTCTCGGGGTGAAAGCCTAGTACGCTATCCACTAGACCACCGAGGCGGCAACATGGTATGGCCGTTGGCTGGAATGATTTATCAAGTGCATTAGGAGATTAGTATACTTACGTTATTTATATTGCTTTAGTAATGTTATTGTAAACATTTTAAGGTTTGGCAGATTTTTTAAACTTCATCAATTAGCTCTCAAGAAAATTGACTTTGTTTTAGCCACGAACACGAGAATACATTTCCAAATTATTTGAAAAGATTGGTGTGACAATACCGGAACAAATGTTTAACAAAATATGCGATATTGGAGAAGAACAGGACGGCACTGGCGGCATATGCGTGGAAACATTTCGAAACTTACTGGACAGGCTAGCAACTAAATACTTCAACTAATTGTGTGACACGATAACAATTTAGCGACTATTATAAAGTTATAAGGATTACAAACAACAAAAGAGAAAGTAAAGTAACTGTATAAAAAAATTTATAATATATCGATTTCTGAGTTTGTGTATCTTAAATTAGGTTTACATTTATTATAAACGAATTAATTTCCATAAAATTATGGAGCAGCATTTATGGTAGATCCCATACCAGGAAATTAGCACAAATCTGATCCACCGGAACAATTTTAAATTAAAATTTTTCAAAGTGTATATTTTAGCATTTAAAATGTTGGTCAGATTCGATCAAAAAAAAAAAAAAATTGATTTTAGCAACAACTTGGACAACTTCTTTACCAACAAAATACATTCAACCATTCCAAAAATGGTAGCCGTCAAAAATCTTTAAAATATTTGTAAGACTATTTTTAACACATTTACATTATACCAGCCTAATGAAGACAGAGGATTGAAGTAATGCTCACAAAAAGCCAACAAATAAATATATTCAAACTTGCAACAAGTCTAAGTTTTAGCAAGTTTCCCATTATTCTACCAACTGAGCTACAAGGCTCCCTTTAAAAAAACTGATAAATCATAATTTTGAATTTTCAAGTATAACTGAAAATATGAAAAAATGTAACTGCTGTCAGGGTACTAATATTTATACTTATTAAATGTTTACTTATTAAAATGTCTGTTAATGAGATGTTCTTAAATTTTAAAAAATATTTTAATCACATCACTAAGATAGCTCCGTATATTAGATATGATCCGATAAAATAATCAACAAGATAAAATTAATTGTTTGATAAATATTGTTTAAATATTTTACTCCAATAACCACCTTTACAAGTTATACTTAAATGTTGAATTAAAAATTTCCTACTGAAAAGGAAAAGGTGGTACTGGTTAGAAGATTAATGATCTGAACCTTCGAATGACCGAGTTGCAGTTGCCCAATTAGTCCACCAAGTAGGGCTTAAAACAATGTAGATATGCTGAATGGATATCTGAAGAGGTGTCAATGTCCCACAGTTTAGCTTAGAATATTATGCATTATTCGACCAATCCACCAAATTCCAGGCAATAATGCAGTACTCCCAAAACTAACAAACTTCAATACAAAAAAATCAATTTTAGCAGCGCCAAAGTCCACTGCCACACTTGGGAAAAAACAATTTTAGCAGCGCCAAAGTCCACTGCCACACTTGGGAAAAGCAAAACAACTCAACAAAATGTTTGTATAAAAATTTTATTAATTTTAAGCCCTTACAGCCATTTTGATAAGATTTCATCCTCAGAGAGTCTTAACAAAAATTAATTTAAAACTATTACAAATGAAATGACCACCCTACCCCACTCCACCGGCACATTAACCTATGTACAATGTACCTGGTAGGTCACTGAAAATGTCAATAATGTATGTACATGTACACTCCTCAACAAAATGACACTTGGTTTATATGGACAGGATAATTAGCATCAAAGATATGACCCTGTCTGTGGACACATGTTGAAATTGGATAAAAAAATGGGTTCACTTTAACAAACATGCTTTACTCGGAAGCTTGTGGTTCGGTAAAAGATGTAACATATATCTTCTCAACAGAAAAACACTGCCCGAAAATCGTGAATTTACATAGCACATCCGCAGTCCTCAATAATGCCACCACAGGAATGGCTCCATACCTCCTTTTTATTCTAAGACGGCAATGCTTAATTGAGCACAATTACCTGGACAAGCAATATCGGAAAGCTTGAAAAACTCCTTAATAGTAACTAAAAACCATGCAGTGAGAGTATAATAAAAGGAAAACATAACACTGAACATAAACAGTTTGCTGGCTATTAACCACCTAGTTAATTCCGAGTGCCGCATCATTATTTCCCATTATTGAAGTACATATTTTACAAATAAAATAATTAAGTTTGCTCTTAAGATTTACGAAATTTACTTGAAATTTGAAGGTCTGAAATTAATATGAAAATGACAATCTATAATGAACCAGATACAGGAGAGATTACATTGATATTTAAACAGTTTGGTTCTTTTATTGTTATTCATTTTGAGTCAAAATAATAATTAGTAAATTTACATCTCACTTTATTATTATGTTCCTCTTTATTCACAGTGAAACACGTCTCGAATGAACTTGTCATACTGCTTCTACTTTAACCAGTCATTTCTTCCACACCCTTTATCTTCCTGATAACACTCATGCACTGTTACTGCCTCATTTTTCACAAATTTCCATGCCTTGCTCCAATAATCCAGTTTTCACGCTGTTTGGTCTATCAAATTCCATATCTTCTAATGACCTTACGTATAGATTCTTGAAAATCTATATACAGGTTAAAAAAAGCTTTACCTTATGGTAGTTTGTTTAATTAAAAAAATTTAATTAAAATTATAATGGTAACAAGTGTACACTATTAATTATAATAGTTAATTATAATATTAACAGGTGCAGGTTATCGTTTGTACTATGTAAGGGTTACAGATTATTGATAAGGAAAAATGAATTACACACCACAGTGCTAATTAGTAAAATATATAAAGTATGCATTACATTTCCTCTATATTACAATCATTAATACATTACACAATATAAAATTTTGTTTTAAAAATTTACACTATAAAACTATGTATACATGTTTTAAATAGCTGTAAAAAAGTTAAAGTAAATAACTGTTAAAATAATCATATTTTATTTACATTTACTGTGCCTTGCTATAATCATCTATTAGGTATCTTCTTGTTTGTTGATACTTTCTTTTCTTCTGCATTCTTTTTGCTTGCAATTTTAGTATCTTTCTTTGTTTTATTCCGTTTCTTTTATTTCCTCTGGAGTAAAATCTTCAGATCTGAACTAACATCTAAAATTTAAAAAAATTTCAATATTAGTTTACAAAATTGGTAATTGTTTTATCGTTGAATAGAAATTTGCATACATACCACTGCAAGCCAGTACAACAACTCAGTTTATCCAAAAAAACGGTATTTTTGAATCTCTTCATTGATAATATGAATTTTTGTTTAACTAAATAACCCATATTCATCCAATTCAGGTATGTAGTTAAACAAAAATTCATATTATCAATGAAGAGATTAAAAAATACCAAATTTTTGGATAAAGTGAGTTCTTGTACTGGCTTATAATGGTATGTACGCTAATTTCTATTCAACGATAAAAGAATTACCAATTTTGTAAACTAATATTGAAATTTTTTTAAATTTTAGATGTTAGTTCAGTATCTGAAAATTCCACTCCAGAGAAAATAGAAGAAAGGAAACAAAAAAAGATACTAAAATTGCATGCAAAAAAAATGCAGAAGAAAAAGTATCAACAAACAAGAAGATATCTAACAGATGATTATAGCAAGGCACAGTAAATGTAAATAAAATATGATTATTTTAACAGTTGTTTACTTTAACTTTTTTACAGCTATTTAAAACATGTACATAGTTTTATAGTGTAAATTTTTAAAACAAAATTTTATATTGTGTAATGTATTAATGATTGTAATATAGAGGAAATGTAATGCATACTTTATATATTTTACTAATTAGCACTGTGGTGTGTAATTCATTTTTCCTTATCAATAATCTGTAGTACAAACGATTACATGCACCTGTTAATATTATAATTAACTATTATATTTTACTAACAACATATTTTATAAATTTTAAAACAAAATTTTTCATCTGTCTGAAGATGAGTCGGATGAAGACTCTGACGATGAGGAAGAATCAGAAGAACTAGAAGACAGAGCCTCTACAAGTTGTGGAACTGCAATGCTTGGCTTGGGTTGTGTTTTTAAATGCTCCCGCAATTCATCCCTAAAATAAAAACAAATAACTGTTATTGATTTCAATAATTTATTTAAAAGTTTTAATTCCATTTTGCTTTTCATAAGTTTGGTATTTCAGTTTTGTTTTATTTTATTTTTATTTTTTTAAGCCCACATTGGAGCACACACAATCAATTTAATTAAGTCTTTTGGTTATTCTGGGTTTTTTTAATCTTACTGATCTCTGAAGTCTTGAGTTCTTCCGAATATACTACGTTTCGTGGACGTTTTTCCCTAAACTGTAATTGGGTTTCCTGACTTTTTAAGATCGCTTTTTCCCTTCTTCCTGTCAATTGCTCCTTGGTTATTCCTAGTTTCTCCAAGTCCTATTCCACCTCCTTCAATCAGTTGTTCTTAACTTTACACCAGTTGGTAGTCCAATAATCTCTTTGTAAGTCTACTTTCTGGTAATCGAGTTAGGTGTCCAAAGAAGGCCAATCTTCTTTTCCTAAAAATGTTAGTGAGCTACTCGTTGTTCCGATACAAGACCGCATTCGGCAATAGTCTGTACTGTCCCCCCACCAAATGTTTCTTATTAATAATTGTTCGGAGTACTCTCCTTTCCATTCTCTGGAGCTCCTCCGTTCTATTTTGGCTCTTTAGATTAAATAGGGTCTCCGAGGCATAAGTTACATTTGCCCTTATGACCTTGTTATAATGCCTTGTTTGTTTTATTTATAATTAAAAATTTTCAGAAAAAATTGTTTAAACACATTTTCAATTAAATGGTTCCAGTTTCAAATTTGGGAGGCCTATTATTTCGATCCAAAATGATTCAAGATGTAAGAAAATATAATCGTGACAGCAGTGAAAAAAATAATTCCACGAGGTGTGGCTAAAAATTAACCGTATTAATGGTCTCATTCTTTGTTTTATTACAACAAATTCTTGTTCTTCAACAACTTCCTTACACTGCTCCATGCAAATTTTCCTTTGGTCAAAGCCGTGTTTCATCATTTTCTGAAAGTATGTTCAAGTCTCTGTCACAGTTTCTAATGTCTCAAATTTCATTCCTTTCAACATTGATTTCACTTTCAGAAACAAAAAGACAAATCAAGGTCCAGTGAGGCGAGAGGGATCCAATACTTAGCCAAAAACATCTTGACAACCAATGCAGTATGGGCCAGTGTATTGTCTTGATGAAGAATCCATGACTTTTCCCACAACTCAGGCTGTTTTCTTCTTACTCGTTCACGAAGAGTAGTTAAAACCTCAAGATAATTCTTATCCACAGTTTAACTTTCATGTACCCAATTTACGTACTCAATCCATGAATGTTGAAAAACAAAATCTTCATGGCTTTGAATTTTGATTTTGACATTCAAGCTCTCTTCAGTCTCAGTGAAGCTCTTTCAGTGCATTGCTTGGTGCTTAGTTTCTGGATTAGAATTTAAAAAACCATGATTATCACATGTTATTGCACTTTTCAAGATTTGGGGTCTTTTTTTAATGGATTTCAAAGTGTCAGCACACTTAATTAGAGAGTCCTTCTGTTTACATGTGACATTTTTTGGCACTTTTTTGAACAAATTTTCTTCATGTTAAATTGTTCATGCAAAATCAGCCAAACTGATTTTTTGTCGATTCCAACAATCTCAGCGACAGAGAAAACGGTCTTTCTAGGATTAAACTGCTAATCTTTTCAATGTCAATCTCTTCTCGCTCTTCTATGAACAATTTAAACCACTCAAAAACCTGAATTTATGAAAACATTCATCATCATATATGTGTTTTCAACAAAGAATGAGTTTCTGTGGCAGATTTTTCGAGTTTCATTAAAAACTTCATACATATTAATGCATTGTTCTTTTAAAACACCAGCCTTTTTTCCGAGCTGAAGCTGTAACGTACTAAAAGAAACGAAATTTAATATAGCATGTATAAACTTGTTAAAATATGTCTTCAAATTTATCTATTTAAAAAAAACAGATAAACTTCCTTACACATGTTTCTAAATGTACGTATTTATGAAAACTACAATGTAATGGAAGATTTTCTTTTGAAAAGTTGGTAATAAAGCAAGCAACAAATTAATGTTACATAGAGGGTTAGAGAAAAGAATAAATTGTAAAATGAACAAATAACTTAGCATTTTCAGTCTCTGAAAAAGCTCCATCTGTGCATGTACAAGAATCATCACAAAAAGTAAGTTATTACACAATAAAGAATTTCATCGAATTTGGACATTTATGATTTTACTATGTCAAATATTATTTAAAGTCTTAAAGAAATAATTGTGAAGTGATTCTATGAAAGAATTTTAAATGTTTTGTGTATGATACTTGAAACAAAGAAAAATTTGCATCAAAATACATTACACTTTTTAAATTTTTTTTTTTAATATGTACAATGTTAAAAGTAAGGTTTCATCATTGAATTGAATTTTTCAGTGGTGAACGGAGAAAAAATGTGAACTTTCAAAAACATGTTCAGTATGATAAGACTGAGCGATACAGTATGATAATATACTGTAGAACAATCAAACCTCCAAATATAATTAAACAGTTTCTTAAAATATCAATAATTTTGTCTTTTTTAAAAAATAGAGGTCACAACTAATAATTGTGTCTTGATTTTTAATAGTACTCAAGGTTCAAATATTTTGATTTATCAATTTTTTTTTTTTGTAAGTTAAGTTACACAGCAAAAGCACAAACTAGTACCAATAAAGACCACAGATCGACTGAAGGGTTTGCACTTGTAACGGCAGCAAGAGAATGGACAGAAAGGATGTCAAGTGACTCAGCAATATAGCGTTAGACCTTGACACATTCACTAGAAAGTCAAGCCGCTTCGGTGGCCTAGTTGATATCGTACTAGGCTTTCACCCCAAGGACCCGGGTTCAATTCCCGGCCAGGTCTTGGCATTTTCATACGCTATAAATCATCCCATTGTCTGCATTAGCCCAAGTGTGCATAATAGTCGGACGTTAACAAAAAAAAAATTTTTTAATGGAATCATCACAAAAACTCTAAACTTACGTAAGACCACCAAGCCCAATAGAAGTGAAGAAGTTGATGGCAAAGCGAGTATTCTTTGGATTATCTCGAGGAAACAAACCTTCCAGAGCAGTTTGTAAAGACCTAGAACAAAAATTTCACAACATTACCTTATTATAGGTAGATCAATAAGCAATACCAAGAAAGATAGGATAACACACGACCACAAAAATAAAAATTAAATAAATTTCTTTATATTGTTTGTGTATGATAATTACATTTCATCAGAAGAAAGAGAAAAAAGGTGTATAAATGAGTTAAAAGACCTTAACTCATCTATACACTTTTTTATCAATTCTTCTGATGAGATGTAATTTATTATACACAAAATATATACAAAACTTTTATTTCACTTTATTTTTCAAACTCATTAGCCCTATCTAGATTTATGTCGCAGTTCCAGTAATAGCACAAGCATAGCAACAAATGAACTTCACCTCCTTTACCAGGTTCCCATGATCCAGCCAGAGAAAAGGCGACAGATGCATAACACAGTGTGGCCACTTTGCATCATATATATATATAATTTTACAGCTGCATTGTCCTATCGCCCTGCTCACTTTATTTCGAAATTAACTATTGTGTGTGTAACTTCACAATTGACAGTGAATCAGTTTTTGTGGAATTAAAAACATATTTCTTGATATATGTTCAATTTTCTATTTTTTAGTTGAGAGAACAATTAACAAGTTTTAAGACATCAACGATCCATACTGGGAACGACTGCCTTAAGAGGGTATTCCCATAGTAATGTCTTTTACTAAAAGGTCAATCTAGGAAAACTTGAAGAGACAGTAGGTATCTTAAGCAGAGGACAACTCAGGAAAATCATGGGACTAATACAGGGCATTGTAGTCTGGCAGGAAGCAAGAAGAAACTGCAGGTCATGTAATCTAAATATATGAAGCTTTTGCCTGCACGAGGCTAAATATGTTTGGCTTCCAGGACCCTGAAGGCCTCCAACAGAATGAGCTAGTCACTCAAACTCATTGAGGGTACCAGTTTATTTGATCGCAGTGCTAGAGAATATAAAACCCATTAATCTGTAAAACTGAAACTAAATGATTTTTATATTCTTATGTATTAGGTAGGCTATAATTGTGAATAATTTAAAAATTACTTACGGATCCTTGAATCTTTGATTCAATTTCGCCAATCCCATATACTCTGACAATTCAAGGAAAAGTATTTTAATAAAAATCCTACTCGAACTGGTTGTATCGTCCTCATTAAGTTTAATTGTGGATAGTACTTCCCACGAAATAGCGTCCGTAAACAGAAGATGTGCGAAAAGCTTAGCGATGTTTCTTAATTTGTCTGTTTCAATTCTATGTATGGTTGCATAACTGTCTCTGAATGTTTCCTCAAAAGGGGCAATGTAAGTGCGGTTGATCTGGCAAAACCTCTGAAACATAATTCATTTGTTAAAATTTTAAGCTTCAAAACCTGTAAACCTTTGTTCTGAGTACAAGGTAACATTTGAAACATGTCATATATACACTTATTTTTATTATCTTGACTTAATTACTTGTGATAAGACACCACTAACTATAGATTTATAGAATTAATGACAGAATCAACCTTTTAAAAGGCATGTCATTAGACACTTGTTTCTTTTCAAAAACTTTATACAACTTGGCCGAAAATATTTTTCTTTGTTGTCAATGAGTTAAAAAAAAAAAAAAAAAAAAATTGAATCACCAATAATAATACAGTTTTCCTTTCACATACGTTTCATGTAATATAAAAAGGGATATAGTTGTTTCCCAATCAAAGGTCCTAAAAATAAAATACTTATAGTAAAAAACTATCTGAAAATGGAGATTGTCAGGGATTTCAAGTACCTCGGAGAGTGGATCAGCTGGAATGGTCTAGAGAAGAAAGCCATGGAATCTAGACGAAACAAAATGGAAATAGCTTTCCAGCTCACAAAAGACACCTATAACAAAAAATCACTCTCCTGGAATGCCAAGATAAGACATTATAATACTGTAGTCAAGCCTGAAGCCCTTTACGCTGCGGAAACGTTGTCCATAACGACTTATGGACCAATGGAAAAGTTGGAGATCAAAGAAAGAAAAATTCTACGGAAAATTCTAGGTCCCAAATTCTATAATAATAAACTTGTGCACATTAGTAATGAGACCCTGTATAGGAGGACCGAAAAGATGTCCCATACAATAAAGAAAAGGAGGATTGACTTCTATGGTCACATCCTACGAATGGACCCGAAAAGGATAACAAAAAGGATCTTCGGCTTTTTCCGCAATAAGAAAACCAAACTGAACTGGTTTAAGGAGATAGAGAGGGACCTACGAGAGTTTCAAATTACAGAAAAGATGCTTGCAGATAGATCCGCAAAGAGTATAATCGAAGGTAAAATGAAGAGGTTCCAGGACAGGGTCAAGACCAAAATACCATATAGGATTTCTGAGGCAGAGAGGACGGCAAGATCTGAAAGGATGAAGAAATACTGGGCGGACGGGAAAGCACAACACACTGAACATTGATTGATCAATCGTCCCCCAAAGTGGGTGAAACGTAGAAGAAGAAAAAACTATCTTTAAAATAAAATACCACAGTGTGACATAACTTCATATAAACAGGAATTCATACATAACTAAATATATTTAAATTTTGAAATTTGCATTCATTTAAACTGCTTTACATTATGCATTATTCAGGAAAAACATTGTTTTTGAATCTTGCTTGATTGCTCCTATCAGTATACTAGGGAGTCCTTTCAAAATTACCAAGACTCACCTGAGCTAACAAACCATAAAACTTCTCGTATGTTCTCTGTTCTGCACAACAGTCTAGAAACATATGGCACATCTCTATCTCCTGACCTGGCTTTATCTGCATACGTAACAACTTATGCGCGCATTCTTCAAAATCCAAACTTGACTGGATTGTCAGGTATATAGTTCTTCTCAATGCCACCAGATTGGTTTCTGTTTTGTCAATGATTACAGATTTTTTCTCACCAGTTTCCTCATCTTCGGATTCTGAAAACAAAAATTTTATTACTAAAAAAAAAACTTTTTTTTTAAAAATCCGTACGGTAATTGTTTGAAATTAATATGAAATTGATGTCACCTATGATTCAATGTTTCATTCTCAAAATGTATTTCAAATTTTGTAATACATTTATTTCTAATTTCATTTCAGCAACTTAGTAGCATACCAAATTGCTATAGGGATTAAATTACTGGAACATGGTCTGCTGAAACCTTATTCACAAATCCCACAAGGGTGATTGGTGAAGAAGTTTTGTTGGTGGTTCTAAAGGATAAACAATACTAAGCACACACAAACGTACTGTGCAGTGGATAATTGTGCCATTGGTTAATGAAACTACTTAAGGAATAAAGTAAAACATTAAAAAACTTATATGTATTAAACATCTTAAGTCTGTGTTAATGAGTTAATTAAAATTATCTTTGGTAATGTTACACAAGTACAAACAATTATAGTACTTGTAAAACTCTAATAAGTCAACAATTGTTGGCTCAATACATCTGACAGTTTGGTAATTGTATAAACAAGCTTTTATAAGTAATTCGGTAATAATTGGAATGATGAGAAGCATTACTTTGTACCATTATGTCAAGCTGTTAGTTGAAAATACAAAATAATCATAAAGACTATACAAATTATTACATGAGCTGGATAAAAACTTTACCATAGGTGTTACATTTCCTAAAATTTAAGCAGATGGTCAAGGTATTAAATTCTACTTTCCCTATAAAATTCTAAAGTAAGTATTAAAGAAGAAAGTAGGACGAAGACTAGAATGATTTCAAGATTGGTGGAGGAACAAGCGATTGAAAAAGTGGAGAACCATGGCAGGGATATGCCCCATACATTGAGAAATATTCCACAGTATTCCAGTCTGAAGTTACAGATGCAATGGAGTGTGGAGAGAACTTAAGACTCAGGCACAGAAACAAGGAGATAAAATTCTTACAACAACCAGGCAGCTTTGAAGGTGTTAGATTCAAACAAACTCAGGACAAAGCTAGTCTGCGATCTCATGAACTCATGGCATATCTAGGAAACCTAAAAAATGTTACATTATGTCGAATACCAGGCATAATGCGATCCACTATAATAAGCAAGCAGACTGACTTCCAAAACCGATCATCAGCATTCAAATGCACAGGCCTTACACTGTTCTGTGGTATAACAAGTAAGGTGGCTACACAGGCTGATGGTACTGTGAGAGCATGAGATGGGAAGGTCTTGATGCTAGATGCAATATAAGGGAAGCGTATGCACAGAATAGGTGTATGCAAAAGATCAGCAAATTCCCAGTTGTTTGTTGATTAACCAATTCCCAACTTAGCAAATTCCACCTGTGTAGAAAATGTAACAGCAGGAAGAATCATTTTCCTCACATACATGCGAATGAGTGAATGCACATCTGCTTCTGAAATGTGCTTCTTTTTTAAGCAAGAACAGAATCTTTGGTAAAATGATAAGAATCGTAAGAACTAACCATTCTACAAAATAATTTCATCAAAAGATCGGAGGATTTATACCTTACAAACAACTCCTAAGGCGCAATGTTATGTTGGGAGCACAATAAGCCCAATTTGGTTAAATTACAAAGGATACAGACTGTCCAGTATGAACAAGAAGAAGGAGCGAGTACATTGGGGAAGGATATTGTAAGAAACTTAACACCAGCATTGTTTGTACCTTTATAATCGAAGTCACAAACAAACCAAATTGTCAAATTATTAGTAAGTACTATTTTAGATCACTCACCTTCGTCACTGTCCTCTTCATCATCAGAATCTTCTGACTCTTCGGATTCTTCTTCATCACTATTTTCTACCACCAAAGTTTTATACTTTGCTTCATTTGCTTCATAATCAGGGTCAAATTTAAAGACGTCTGAAAATGCAAAAAGAAAATGTAAATAACCACCATATGCAAATATTTCGCTAATAATGGATCAAATTTTACAGAATCAACAACACCGAGCAACATTAAAAAAAAGCTTTTTGATATGCGAAAATCAAGCTTGGCACAGGAATTTATTCTGGCATTAGCTTGAAAGCATTTGTTGATCAGTAAAATTGTGTCCATTCAAAAACTTAAAATAAATTATCTCAAATTTATTTGAAAATTAGATTTCATCATCACAGCATTGAAATCTGCAGCATTTTAAATTTTCAAATTTTACTGAAAATGAATACTAACTACTGCTATTTGTCAAAGAGAGTAAAAAGATTTTTTTTAATTTAAAAATTTTTAAAGATTAGTTTCTACGTTAATTAATTACTGAAGAACAGTAAAAGATAATTAAAATTAGAAAATATTATTTCTTCTTTGCTATTTTACTCACTAATCTTAATTGTTATTAATCCATTCATTTTGAAAAAACAGATGAGATAATTTTTATAATCAAATCTTTACTTTACTTTAAAATAAAACAATCAAGACAAGTTAAAGAAAGAACTTACTCAAGATATCCTGAGTATCAATCTCTTCTTCCAAGGTTATCAAATGCATAAACTGATCTTCTTCAAAAACTAAGTTTAGGCCATCAACAATTGAAGGGTGTGCTTTGAACTCATCCTTGCGTATTTGGAACATTACTTCAATCATATACTGCACCTGTAAATAACCGAAATCATATTGTAATTATTAGTATTTTTATAAAAAATGATATTTTGTAAAATAAAAATTGCTGAATATATACTATTTCAAGCGTACTAGCAGTAGGCTGTATGCAGTAGTTTGGATTATTGGATTTTTTTGTCTCTATAAAAACCTGATATATCTTGTAAAGGCAAGCTATACAGATATACGGTTGAGACTGGATAACATTAATGTTTACTTAGGTCTGATTATCTTTCTTTCTTCTAATCATGGGAAACTATTTTGTGTACACAACTTTAATTTGCTTTGAACGCAATTGGTACGATTTAATTAATTGGATTACGTTAATTAATGAACATACAGGGAGCAGTATACAAGTTATCCTTGGAAACCAGAATCACCTTTTAAAATAGTAGCCACATAGATAATTTTTATATAAATAAATCTAAATAGATATGTTGTATATTTTTAAAATTGTAATGAATATAATAGATTATAATTTTAATGAAGAATTTAAATTTAAAGTATAGCTGAGATTAATTCCCAATTTGAAATTTTCATTTTCATAAATTGAAACAGTGGATACTGAGGAAAGGGTGGAGGAAAGTGATACAGCATCCATGTCTAGTGGAAGTAAACAGCGTAGATTATCAATAACAAACGAATGTACAGACTGTCAATTGTATATAAAAGATCTAAAAATTAATTTAATTATTAACCATGCATATTAATAATTTAGTTTTAACACGGCGTGAACAAGTAGAGACGCACGTGATGTGCCGCCTGATATTAATTGGTCATGTTTGTCATATTAACAAATAGTTTTCAATGGTAACATGCTTAATATGTGATGGTGGTTTTTGTAGATCGAAATTTGCATGAAATGTAAAAAAAGGAAAAGGTTTTTTTTATATTGAGACATACTGTTATTTGAGCAGCGCATTCTAACCTAAAATTTGATATCATTCAAACATGTGATCAAAATGCTAACCCTGAAAATATAAGCAAATCAAAAAAAATTAGCAATTATTGAGAAGCATTTGGATACTACAATGCTACTCTATATATGGAAATTGAAACAGTGGATACTGAGGAAAGGGTGGAGGAAAGTGATACAGCATCCATGTCTAGTGGAAGTAAACAGCGTAGATTATCAATAACAAACGAATGTACAGACTGTCAATTGTATATAAAAGATCTAAAAATTAAAAAATTTTTAATGAGTTAGTTGAATAGAATAATGAATTAAGAGAGCATAATACTTTTGCTAAGATCAGTTGTTGAAAAAAATAATTTTGAGGCTCAAAATTTTTATTCAAATGTCGTTGCAAAATTGACCAAAAAAAAACAGAATTTTCTCGCTTAACCTATAAGACCTAATAGTAACTTTAATGGTGATGTATTATCTATTATAAAAAAACAAGTAGCTACTAAAACATGTGCTAAAGTTTTAAAGATAAACAAAGCAAATAATGGTTCTGTCTTCTTGAAATGTAGTAGTGAGCAAGATTCCAAAGATATACTACTATTATTATTATTATTAGGTCAAGCTTCTAGGATCAAACATCCAGAGGTTCGGTGTCTCTCATATGCCAGGACTGCCAATGATTAAACTTTCTTGTTGCACAAAACTTCTTTGTCAGTTGTCTGTTATCATTCAGCCTATTACAAGCGATATTCGCACAGTCATATCCAAAAAGGATATGTTCCAGTGTGTCTCTTCTATTCCACATACCTTACAAAGAGGTGAATCCGCCAAGTTAAACCTGTACAGCTATGCCTGTGTAACAATGTGTCCAGTTCTTGCACGAGCAGCAAAAGTTGCAACAGCTCTTGGTATTCCTCGATAAAAGGTTGTCTCACTGGGAGTTAGCTGGATATTAGAGTGAGCGACCTTAGGTCCCAAAGATATAGTTAATATAATAAATAATGAAAATAAAGATTCTATGACTGCTGAGGTGATAAATAAGAATAAGAAATATATCTGAAGATTTTAATGAAGTATCTCTTGCTTGCTTGCAGGATATCATTAATAGAAATCAATTTTCTATAGATAGTGTTACTATATTACATCAATATAAACAACAACAAAAAAAAACAAAGGTGCCTTAGCAGAAGTATCTTATGATGCGTATAGCATGATCATGAAAAAAAAATCAGTGTTTGTAGGTTATGAAAATTGTAAAGTATATGAAAATTTCAATATCAAAATGTATAAGATCAAAATGTGGTTACAATCACTCACTTAAAAAATGCCGAGATGAGTTCAAAAAAAAATAAGCATGTTATAAGTGTGCCGGTGAACATGAAGCTTCAGTCTGTGTCGCAAGATAAAAAGAGCCGCCTCGGTGGCCTAGTGGATACCGTACTAGGCTTTCACCCCGAGGACCCGGATTCGATTCCCGGCGAGGGCTTGGCATTTTCATACGCTATAAATCATCCCATCGTCTACATTAGCCCAAGTGTGCACAATTGTCGGACGTTAAACAAAAAAAAAGCAAGATAAAAAGTGTATTAACTGTGTCATTGCAAACAAGTATCTTACAAAGAATTGATCACTGAACATTCTGCAGATGTTATCACAAACTATGAAAGTTACAAAGTAAGACGGGAGCAGTATACAAGTGATACAAGTTATCCTTGGAAACCAGAATCACCTTTTAAAATAGTAGCCACATAGATAATTTTTATATAAATAAATCTAAATAGATATGTTGTATATTTTTAAAATTGTAATGAATATAATAGATTATAATTTTAATGAAGAATTTAAATTTAAAGTATAGCTGAGATTAATTCCCAATTTGAAATTTTCATTTTCTAAGTTTTTGGTGCTACATGTAAAAATTAGATGTATCAATCAAAATATCAGTAAACTTGAAACAATGATAAGTTGTTTTCACTACAAGCCCGATGTGATGTGTGCTCCGAAGCATTGATAAAAGATAATATGAAGTTTTGTTAATATACCAGACTATACATATTTTGTAAACAGCAGAATAAATAAATCAGATGGTGTTATTGTATATCTTAAGAGTAGCCTACATCATCAGGTTATGAATGTATAATGGTAAGCTTAAAATAACAAGTCTTGTTGTGGAACTATCTAACAAATGTACACTTAAAGTATCTGGGAATTTATTGTTGTCATCAATTTTAAAGATGATTTTTTTAAAGATCATGAAAAATTTCTACTAAGAATAGTTCTATGGAAAATCACATTATAATTGGTGATGTAAATGCTGATCTTATAGCTTTTAAAGACAAAACTTAAGTTATTTTTATTTATTATCGCAAAATGGATATCAATCCATGATAAATACGTATATTCATCCTGTATGGGGACATAATGATGGTAAGTGTATTGATCACTTTTTATAAAAAGGAACCATTAGTCTAGTGCTGGAAAATTATTTGATTGTATCACTGATCACTATTCTATACTATTATCGTTTCATAACAACAGCTTATAGTGTAAGCAAAAAGAGAATTTTTCAATTAATAAAAAAAAAATGGACAAAAATAGACTAACCAAAAAAATTATTTGACTACTTTCGCAGTAGAAGAGCCAAACCACTTTGGTTTAGAGAAACGGAGAAAGACATAACAGAACTGCAGATCACTGACACTATGCTCATGGACAGAACAGCCAAAACAATAACCAAGGACAAGAAGCAATGGTTCCAAGGCAAAGTCAAATCCAAGCGAACGATCCAAATCTCTGACGAAGAAAGAAAAGCAAGATCACAACGTATGAAGCAATACTGGGCTACGAGGAAGGCACAGAGCATTGAGAAGTGATTGATTTGGTGTACCCCAAAGTTGGGTGAAACAAATAAAGAAAAAAAAAATTATCCAATTTTGGATGCTGAAGAGTGGTCAAAAATAAATAACAGTGAAAATGCTCTCGAATTATTAATTAGTAAACAAAAAATTATCAGTGAAATGTCAGTTAAAGTTGTACCAAAATATCAAACTCCAAGAAAAGACTGGATTACACCTGCGCTTATAAATTCTATCAATATAAAAAATAAATTGTATAAAATTTGGAAATGTGATATAAATAATATTGTAAAAAAACAAGATACTTAGATTATGAGAGGTTGCTTAAAGTATTCATTAGGAAAGCTAAGGATAGTCGTGAAAATAAGCTGCTTAGGTATGCTGATGCTAAAAAGGTGTGGTTATGTCAATAATAAACTGGATGAGAAAATAAAAAAACATCAAACAAATAACATTATTATACACAATGTACCATGTAACACGATTTAGAAAAAGATAATCATTTTAATAAATTTGCTATGACAATTGTGTCAATGCTAAATGATAAAGCTGTTCCGCCAGTAATACAGCATGAATTTCCAGGTATTCTGTTTAATAAACATACCATATGTTTGACTCCTACAGATATTAAATTGTTAAAGAACAAGGCTGGTGGTGCAGACTAAACTAGCTGCAAAACGTATTGCACCCGCACTACCTCATATTATTAACACTATCATGGTAGAAGGAATATGCCCAGTGCAGTTCAAGTCAGCCTATATATAAATATGCCTAGTATATAAAAATGGAGCAAAAAACTTATCGGCCAATTGCCCTTATATCAAACCTTGCTGAGGTTTTTAAAAAAATACCGTATGCTAGATTATAATAAATTTGCCATAAAATATAAGTTAATTAATGCTAGACAATTTGGTTTCCTCAACGGTACAGGTTCGGATGATGCTATTGCCCTGCTAAGTGGATTCATTTATGAAAATCTAAGTCGAAGTAACCAAATTAGTGCCACCTTTTTGGACTACGCTAAGGCTTTTGACACTGTTAACCACCAAATTCTTTTATCTAAACAGCATATAATAAGAGGATCCTGCCTAAAGCTCATAGAAAGTTATTTGAAAGACAGACCTCAAATTGTCAAAGTAAATGATGTTAAAAGTCAGCCTGTTTTTTCAAATGCTGGGAGTTCCTCAAGGATCAATCTTTGGACCACTTTTGTTCATACTTTATATCAATGAACATGTAGTGAACATGTTAGTGAAAGATTTTATGGCATATGCTGATGACACTGTTGTTTACGGCTCATGGTCCGAATGTGCACTTTTGATGTCTACCAAGCTTGATATGGCTTTACAATAATACTTAATTTTGATAAATCTGTTTGTATTGGTTTTGGGAATTAAGTGGATTCTGTACCTGCTAGTGTGGATATTAAAATAAATCAATGTACTCTAAAAATATTCACTAGTAATAGGTAACTTGATGTTATTTATGATCAAAATATCAAAAAGATGTGCATATTAACAACATAGTAAATAAAACTAAGTGTACATTTTTCACAGATTTAAAAATATACTATCAAAAAAACAAGTTATTTCAATTATACTATGGACTCTTTCATAGCATTGCTGTTTATTGAATAATTGGCTGGGGTGGACTCAGCCAATGGATGCAGCTTTAAATCCATTGGCAAGATTGCAAAAATATCTTAAAATAATATGAATATTTGATCAAGATGATAATAAGCCGCTCGACATCAGACAAGTTTTTGTAGTGAACTCTGTTGTACATTTATATAATAAAGTCCGAATATAGTGAAAATTCGATTAATACTCGAATTAAAAGCCTTGTGTTACCTAGGCATCATTTGACAGTGGTTAAAAAAAGTTATTTGTATTATTCTAAAAAGTACTTTAATGAACTACCTATAGTTTAAAAAATATAAGTGTGAGTAAAAAGACTCTAAAAAAATCAATCGAACAACAAATTAAAAATAGTGTTGTGCTTTTCAACAACACAACAATCTTTCCTTAAATTGAAATACAAAATTATATAAATTAATTTTACAATTTTTAACCATCTTACTGAGTTTGTAAAAAAAAAAATTAGTTTAACACGTTGAGTGCCCACGACGCACGTGAGTCCAGTCTAACAAGGCCCATGACCAACACGTGTGCGTCAAACTACACAATTATTTTTATCAAGTCCTGAGAAATTGGGCTTTGCTTGCCAAGTTAAGGTAAAGGCCTCTCTTCATTTGGGACAGTCTATTGTTTGAGAAAATAACGTTGGGTTCAGGTTTTTGTTATTATTAGAATGCATTTACTGGCTTGTTTAAAAAGTATGTGTTTCTTACGCTTGAGTGAAATTTTATTTCTTTCAAATTTTATTTTATTCTAGAAAGTGATTGGTTCAGTGGTGTATTTTCTATTTTGTTAAATTTTGTGTTTTTTTTTCTATTGTATTCAATTTTGTCACATCATTTTGCCATGAGTGGATATGATTATCGTTTAGCAATATGGGAAATATTGCTACGCTATCACCATGAAGAGACTTTGGAAATATACATGTGCCAGAAGAGGTGGAGAGAGTGAAAACGGGAAAAAGAATAGTGGCAAAAGAGAAAACGTTGTAGAAAATGCTATAAGCAAAACATTCGCAAGGATACAATCTACTTCTGTCCAGCTCAACCAGGATTATGTTTAAAACCATGTTTTAGAGTATATCACCAAAGCATATAATTTGTAACATATAAAAATGTCATTTTATAAATCACAAAATTAATTTAATCATTTTTATCATTTTTTTGTCATTAAGAAATTTTTAAAATATTAATTATCAATTTTTTAAATGACTAATAAAAGTAATTCAAATAACAATGTACTGTTTTATAACTAAAATATTTTAACTTTAATTACATTTTTAAAAATTTATTTTGTTTAAAATTGAAACTGCTTATAAATTTGACACACACGTTCACGTCATTGGGCATTATAGGACCAATAGAAGCAGCAAACTGTCTTGCCAAGCCCATGATGCATATGTAAATGTCATGACCTTGGTTGAAAGCGAAACAGAGGGGCAACACAGTGCAGTAAGTGAATACAGGTAGGCACTGAATGTGTTAAGCATAGTTTAAATTTATTAGTTTTTGTAAATATATATATATATATATATATATATATATATATATATATATATATATATTTACATAGTTTTAATGTCCGACTATTATGCACACTTGGGCTAATGCAGACGATGAAATGATTTATAGCGTCTGTAAATGCCAATCCCTGGCCGGGAATCGAACCCGGGTCCTCGGGGTGAAAGCCCAGTATGCTAGGCCACCGAGGCGGTTTTATATATATATATATATATACATGGGACCAACCTATGTACAGGCATTTATGCCCCTATAGGTCATTTTTGGTGTATATATAAAAAGAATTTGGTAGTAAATAAATAAATAAATACTGAAAACAATATTTCTTTCCACTATTTTGTCCAAATACACTGTTATAAATTTTATGTGTACAGGGAAGCCATAAAGTTACAAAACCAGTTATAACCAGAAAACAGAACAAGTTCAAAATGTTTATAAATAATAAAATACTAGTTTCCCATAGCTTTGAAATTACTATCTGATTATATGAATTGATTTTTAAAATAGAAAGAATGAAAAGAGAAACACAATGCACAAGTTTGCCACAATAATAAGTCCTACATCCTGTACATCCTTGTAAATAAACAATGCATACATTTTGTACAAACTTCATCACATACTGCTATTTCCATAAAAATCTCATAAACTATAGAAGTGTCCGAAAACTCTACTTTCAGTACAATTCAACACTTTCTTACATCAATGTTTTTGACCGTTGGTAAAAATGTCAAACGACACTTAGTGATAAAAAGAGGTTGAGAAATGCACCTCTAGTCTACAGAGCTTAGGTATATTAAAGCTAGCGCTCAATGCAGCGAAACCAAGACTGTAAACACATGAGAAAGAGAAATGCAATGAGTGTTTTTGTCTCTCTCACTCTTCAAGCAATTGGCCATTGGTGTTTGAGCATGTGCAAATTAGTGGCGCATTCTACAGAATTTTTATTACACTAACAGTCAATGTGAAGTAGCAGTACTACTTTTTAAATACCCTTTAAACTCATATAACATTCAATGTTAAAAACACCCCAGTATTAAGTAGAATTTTGGCTTATAATTTGAATGTATCAATTTTTTTCAGGTTGAGTATAAAACCCTTATATTTCAAATATCTAAAGTACAAAAACCCTACATAACGAATAAAACACATTTTATAAAAACTGTACAGCACAGTTTGTAGTAACTCAGATAGCTTGGTTACTATTGCTCTTTCTACCCTCCAACCGACAGACAGTGTTGTCTGCAATGTAGTGCATTGCATACTGTTTGTCAACACACTATTACAACTTCCAGCGTAGATATAGAGCCTAAAGTTGAAAATAATTTGTAAAATAGAGGTTGAACTCTGATATATCCATTGCAAAGAGGTTCTCATTCACTTTCGTAACGAATATTGGCTGAACTTAACATTATATATGGTGTTATATATATATATATATATATATATATATATATAAGTTATATATTCATTTATTATATAATTGGATATATTATATAATATCCAAAAAGAATATGCAGTACGTACAATAGCTTACATATTATGAGTTGATAATTTCAATGCATTGATGTTTGAATATGCTTTAGTAGAAAATCATTCTTAAACATTCTGTAAACATACTGAGTTTTAAGAAACCCAAATAATTAACAAAATGTTTTATATTTAAAATGGAAAATTTTTGCCATGGGCTCCCCCCTTTCCGGCATTTTGGCAGAATTGTTTTTAATTGGTTACATCTGAATCATTGTAAAAATAATGAACCTCATTTTTAAGAACATTCCAACATTTTTTCTTTGGACCCTGAGAATCATTATATCAAGGATCTACTGTACAAGAAAAATCTAATTACTTACCCTTTTCTCTAGATTGCCTTCGTGTAAAATATTACGCAACATATCAAAAATGGCCGCTATTCCTTTTTTGCTTACTTCTGACAGCTTCATGCCACATTCCTTGAGAAACGCAATTGCTACTTCAACGGAATCATTAGTTGGACTTTCAATCAATAGTGTAAGGATTTCCAAGGCCAAAATTTCATGCGCCTAGAACAAACAAAAAACATACAATTATTGTAAAATTTTATATTCATCATACAAGAACCACTTGTGAACTGCTCATTACTGGAAACGGTTATTGAAATAAACTATGAAAATGATAACAAAATCAGGATGTATTAAAATGGTAAAAACTGTGTTTTGTTCAAGCATTTTGTGGTTAGTTATAATAACAATGATAAATTTTACAATGCACACTTACCACTTGATGATTAACGAGGTGGGCGATAAAAGTAGCTGCCGTAATACAGATAGTTTTGTCGTTACGTTTAAAACCACGTCTAAACTGTACCACAAGCCTTTTCAACAACAATTCCCCAATGTTAGGAAACTGAAACAAATCCAAATTTGAAGTTATAAAACTGCATTTTAGGAATATGGTTTACATGTAAAATTAAATGAATTTCAGTTCTTCTATGCTCATTGTGCATCACATTTCACACATTCTCATAGTTTTAGAAATTACTTTCAAAAATTACTTACTGTTTCATATTTTTGCAATACCAATATGTTAAAAAAAAATCTATCTGCAGCAGTTAAGGACAACAAATATGTTTTTTACCAACATCACATATAGCTGACTCATAGGCTGAATCCAAAGGACTGATAACAATCAAGGTTGACGCAAACACAACTTTCTTAACGCCTTTCATAATTATTCAATTTATTTTTACTGATATGGTTCCTGTTTATTGGCTTACAGTCTACAAGCAAGATCGTCACGTTTGTTGGTTGCATGAGCCCGGTATCGGGTAAGTTCAACTCTTCTCCGTTCTTCGATCCAAGCTGATCGCCATAGCAAAGACTGCTCATGCTAGCAGTATAACCAACAAAAAGCATCAAGTGTCAACGAAATAGATGTGAGATTCAATCATGACAACAACTACTGCTACTTCAATGTTGATTTGCAGAGTAATGGAAAAAATATTTTTATCTATTGGTATCGATACGTTAAAACAAGAGGGATAAAATAATTCTGGTATATATAGAGAATATGCAGTACGTACAGTAGCTTACATATTATGAGTTGATAATTTCAATGCATTGATGTTTGAATATGCTTTAGTAGAAAATCATTCTTAAACATTCTGTAAACATACTGAGTTTTAAGAAACCCAAGAAATTAACAAAATGTTTTATATTTAAAATGGAAAATTTTTGCCATGGGCTCCCCCCTTTCCGGCATTTTGGCAGAATTGTTTTTAAACCATATCGAAAATGAATTTTTATGGTCGGATAGAAACTACAATAGAGAAAAAGTAGTTTTTTATTACAGGTATGTGGATGATATAATTGTACTTTTCGAAGGCAATAGTAGACAATTAACAAATTTCAATAAATTTCTCAACACAATACATCCGAACCTTCATTTCACACTGGAAGAAGAGACCGATAATAAATTAAATTTTCTTGACCTATCCATTTCAAAAGTAAACAATAGTTTCAAATACAGTGTTTATAGGAAAACTACCACAACCAGCCAAACAATACATTCTTCATCCCACCATCCATACAATATAAAAATGGCAACTTACAATAGTTTGATACACAGGTTAATTTCACTCCCTATGGACAAAGGAAGCTATGAAAATGAAGTAAACATCATTAAGTACATAGCTGTTTCTAATGGATATAAAAGCTTAATTGTTGATAGGCTTATTGCCAAACACAAAAACAAAAATAAAAAAATTGTTCTTGATAAAAAAACATACATCTTCACGGAATATGGTTCAACTTTAAGCCACACACTAAAAAAAGAATTAGCCAAAGAAAATATAAATGTATCTTTCAGAACAAGTAATAAGTTGTCAACATTATTAAAGAAGCCAGTTGAAAATAAAAGTGGAGATAACTTTGAAAAAACTGGCATATACAAAATAAAATGTAGTGATTGCCTAAGCTTCTATATCAGTCAGACATCTCGCTCTTTTAAGAAGAGATTTAAAGAGCACATACCCAGAAGTGCATTATCGACAAACTCGGCTTTCGCAGAACATCTAATGGACAAAAACCATAAATTTGAAGACATCCATACCAACATGGAAATACTACATTTATGTCATAAAAGTAGTGATATGGATGCGATTGAAGAGTTTGAGATTTACAAGAGCAAAAAATCAGACCACCAGAACATCCTCAATGAAAAACTTTCATTTAAATCAAACTTAATATATGACATAGCTCTAAGGATAAGTGATTTGAGTAACAAAAACCAACAGCTGCACCGTAACTGATAACAACAACGGGCGCACTACTAATGATGGAGACTCCGCAGTCCGGAATGTAACGGCGCCGATTATTTCGTTTTTGAAAATTTGTCTTAAACCAATAATTAAAGAAAGTCGCGTGTGTAGCTTGGCCAAGCCGAATTTTAATAATGAATATTTTAAAATGTGTAATTGTGCTTAGTGTTTGTGATGTATGTTTTAATGTTTTGTTTGACTTTGTGATGACCTCAACAGAAGGATTTAACATTTTGTATGGCCTGAAGATGAAACTATAAAGTTTCGAAACCGCGGTAGCCTTTATTAGGTGAGTTGATAGACCACTGATGGGAAGAATAGGTATATAATCCTAATCATTTGAATATGTGGTCCAGTGGCTATGTTACAATAATGATATTTCTTTGTTATCTGTTCTCAGAATGCCCCCTCTTATTCCCTTTTCTGTCATCGTAACTAACTTTACTTAGAGTGTCATCAACTCTTTTACTATGTGTCTGTTAGCCCATTAAAAAAAATTAAACCGTTATAATATTATCGTGTTACATACTTTTGATTTTTAAATTTAACAAAATGTATTTTTGTGTGCGAGTTTCAAATTGTTGTTTAAATCCTGTTTTCAATTTTTTTATGATTATTAATTGAATAGATCCTAAAAGAAATGCTTGTGGTATTGGAAGTAAAAGACAAACTTTGACTACTGAACAAAAAAAATTACTGTATGAACTAAAAAATATACAGTATTGTGTGTGTGTGTGTGTGAGA
Organism: Callitettix versicolor; assembly: GCA_022606455.1. Lineage (NCBI taxonomy): Eukaryota > Metazoa > Arthropoda > Insecta > Hemiptera > Cercopidae > Callitettix > Callitettix versicolor. The sequence goes on from CM040190.1 coordinate 80,943,462, forward strand.
GAGAGAGAGTGTGCATGCACACACACACACACACACACACACACACACACACACACACACACACACACACACACACACACACACACACACACACACACACACGCACGCACACACACACACACACACACATATATATATATATATATATATATATATATATATATATATATATATATATATATATATTGGACAATTACATTTGTATGAATTTAGTTTAAATAAAGTGTGACTGCTGTTCTTCATTCTTCATCTTTGACATATTAATAGTGAGTACTCAATTCCTTTTTTCTATGTAACAAATAAAAGTTTTCCATAAGTCTCAATTGTAAACACTGACTCGCACAGCAGTCTGTTCAAATAACAGTCTTATTTCTAGAATGAATTAAGACCATTAACCGGGGTTTCACTGTAATAAAATTAAAAACATACTAAAACCACAATATAAAGAAGATAAAACAATTACTATTAACAATCAGTACATTTACTGATTCTGCCCTAATTTAATGGCCTACCTCCCACCCTACATAGTCGTTAATGCAAGGGTTTACTGTATTTAAAAATAATACACAGTAAAACTATTTACTGTCTAATAAATTTCATATTATTCTGTTGTTATACAAATACATTGTTTCACCATTTAATAAAAGTACGTTTGTAGCACTGAGACCTGTGTGAAAACAGATGAATAACCTTCACAAAATAAACTTAAAAGCAATGTGGAAGCATCAATGCACAAGTCGAACTCACACTTGGCGACTTATTTTTTTTTTATCCACAGAACTTGGCTTTTTCATTGTCACCCATAAACCAATTCCTACTTATTATAAATAATCTATTAATGTAACACAACACTTTTTTCAATGAATAAAATACCTTAGTGTTAATAGCAGCCACAAGTGCTGCGTAAACGTGTGTAAATGTTGGCGAAGTAGCCTGCGCTTGAATGATAGCGCGGCACAGCAACCCTCTGCCACGTACAATGTTTTCACGTTGCAGTTCCTTCACTATGGGCACAATGTTACTGATGTTAATCTTGTTCACTAAACCTTGAATTGATTTCTTTAGAGCTTCCCAGGCCAGCCTCTGGTAAGCAGCGCTGTTAAAATAAATTTTCAATTAAAATCTAATAAAATACTAAGGCATCAAGTTATGGTACAATTACATAATAGATGTAACAGACTTATCAATAATGATGTGATACTTTGATCAATTGGCAATTATTCAACGTTAGTTGTAGAAAAAAAATGCAAGTTTTGTGAAGAAAAAATTATTTTACTAAATCACAAAGAGAATACAGCAGAGTACAGTAATACCCCGATTTATGTTATCCTGTTTTACGTAAATCAGAAGTTATACCATTTTTGAATCATACAAAAAAAAATATACGATAATTTTCCTTCAAGGAAATTAAAGTCAGATAATTGGATGTAATATGTTTTGAATTGTAAGGCAGGCAAAGTAGTATGTGACATTTTTTGCATAGTTACTTATTAATACTTCCTGGGGTTTTCCTTCAAGTGCATACCACCAGATTTTATTTGTTAGTCAGTATATTTTCTTTACTAATTCCGTAAGTTCAGTTCAGCTTAAGCATAGCTCAGTTTATTAGTTTATGTTAATGTATATTTTATAATGTGTTCAAACCGCCTCGGTGGCCTGTTTGACAGCTTACTGGGATTTCACCCCGAGGACCCGAGTTCGATTTCCGGCCAGGGCTTGGCATTTTCATAAGCTATAAATCATCCCATCGTCTGCATTAGCCCAAGTGTGCCAATAGTCAGACGTAAATAAAAAAATATATATATAATGTGTTCATTACATCTATGTAGACTTGGTAGATCCGGGTTATGCCAGACAAACAAAAGTAAAACTGATTCTTTTGCATCAAACAAGAAAAGAAAAACTTTATCTTTGGAATGTAAACTTAACATTATCAAAAACTTTGCTGCAAAAATAAAGTCGAAATTACTATCGGAATCGACAGTAAGATCAGTTATAAAAAACAAGGGAAAAATTCTTAAAGCTGTACAAAATGCTCAATCTTTGAATTCAAGCAACATTCGTAAACACCATAATATTTTATAAAGCCTCCTATGTCAAAATAACTTTGATTTACACCTTTACAATTCAAAATATGTAATATAATTTGTTGTACAGTATTACTTAATATTTTGTTAAATATTTTTCTTCTAAATTATCGTTTGTTTAGTCCCTGATCCCAATTAAACATAATTTTTATGTATTTACATGCACAATTGTACCCCGACACGTGAATTTGACTTACATGGCCCCACCTATCATGTTAGTTCAGGTTATTACTATATGGCAATTTGTTTTGATTGGATTGTTTAAATAATCTGACAACTGAGAACTATGCAAAGATTAGTTGATATAAAAACAATTTTTTTTATCAGGTTTATAAACAATTATATTCCACTTAAAATTCTTTTTATATTCTTCTTTTTTCTGCTAGGATTATTACCACTGTGTTCAGTATAATGATCTGCTTTCCTTAGCTTCGTCTATTCTACTTTTGCTTACGCGTTTTGGAGAACCTCCATCTTCAAAAACTATATCTATACTCATATAGATCTAGTATAGATATAGTTTTTGAAGATGGAGGTTCTCCGAAACGTGTCAACGAAAGTAGAATTGACGAAGCTAGGGAAGGCAGATCATTATACTGAACACAGTGATATTTCACTTACCTTGACTTATCTGTAATACTTTCTTGCAACATTTTCAGTTTTGCAGGAGGTATGTATGCCCCTCCAGTTCTGGAAGTCAATAAATCCATATTTTTCTTAACTGGAATAGGTTTTTCAATAGGAACGGCTTGTGGTTTTTCATTTTTCTCGATGTTTTGTTTTTCGGTCTCATTCTCCACATCTTTTGACCTTTTTTGAACATGTTTCTTAGGAGAAACACCATAGTATCGTGGTCCTACTTCATGTTTCTCAGACAATGGATTACCATCGTGTAGAGGATATTTGTTCCAGTAATTATCACTATTTTTCCTAACATTTATGCCTCCGCTCCAATAATTCTCAAATTTAATTGGTTTTTGAGAGTACCCACTATCATCATACTTGTCTCTACTATTTGATGTTTTATTTCTACTTCTATCTCTTGGTGAACGAGATCTATTTCTAATACCTGACCCTGACCTCACAGTTTTTTTCTTACTTGACACTTCTTCTTTGTAATCACTATCACAATGTTCACTCTCTGAACTCTTTTCTTTCATTCTACTTGATACTTTTTTATAATTATCTTTTAACTTTTTCCTAATTTTATCTTTTCCACCTCTATATTTTCCTGAATATGAATCATCACTTTCGTCATTCATCTTTCTTTTATTTCTGCTCTTTGGAGATGATGTTCTATTCTTACTTTTATCAGTTCTTTTATTTTCTTCTTGATATTTGTTTTTTTTCGGAGATGGAGATTTCTTTTTTTTATCCTTTAGACTAAAAGCAGTGCTCTTATGTTTCTTTTTATCTTTTGTGTACCTATTAACCTTTTTTGAAGGTTCTGCGTCAGATGAGTCTGAAAATGCAAACGCAAAATTTAAAGAAATACTGCATTATATATAAAAATAATCTAAATATTTTAATAATTTAAGTAACTTTGTAACATTTTAATAATTTAATGACTTATCACCAAAAACACACCCTTAACCTATTTAAAAAAGACTAAATGCATAACAAAATATTAATTTACCTAATTACAAAATGGGTCAAAACCCTTATAGCAAGAAAATGTTGCATATCAGAATAATACATGAAATATTTTTTCTTAAAATTGATTTTCCCCTAAGTACAGTACACGATGTACTTTTAACTAAAACGGTAGCCGCCTCGGTGGCCTAGTGGATAGCGTACTAGGCTTTTACCCCGAGGACCAGGGTTCGATTCCCGGCGAGGCCTTGGCATTTTCATATGCTATAAATCATCCCATCGTCTGCATTAGCCCAAGTGTGCACAATAGTCAGACATTAAACAAAAAAAAATTAACTAAAACATTATTTAACTTAACCTTTTGATGAAATAAAATGAATAATGAAAATAAAAAAAACACTGTGGTAACACTGAGCATGATCAGCAATAGAAAATTTGATTTTAAAAATGGTACGCTAAATGTGTAATTAATGAACTCACCTTACTTTTGACTTTTTTTATCAAAATTTTTTTTTTATATATAGTAATAAGAAACCAAAGTATTAATTTTGCAGAAATTATTGGAAAACAAAAATAAGAGAAAACATATCTAAACTAACCTAACTACTAGGCCTACTATGATTACTACATAGTTACACATCAACATTTAATAACAAACATCTAGATATAATGCCTCAATTGACTACTAGTTATGTGTGGATTTGGAATAAAATATTCTGTGATTCTGAACATCAAAATAACAGGAACATTTCAATTACTGAGTAACACTCATATATATGGATTCAAAATCATAAGCAAAAAATCTAAATAAAATATTAAATATGTATGGCAAATTAATTACATTCAGTATATTCCAATTCTGAATACACAAGTCATTAAATTCCCACCATTTCAAGTATGTTTATCATACAAATATCAACTTCATTAGTAACAACTCATTACTTAGCATACTTTTAACATAGTAAATCATTTGTACTCTATGCACTGAAAACATTAATAATATCACAAAGTATTACCTTTAACAATTTCATAAAACCGTAACTGAATAAACATTCCACAGATTTATATTACTTATACTAAATTTTGTCTTCAAATAATGGTAATAGAACAAGACTATAAACACTGTTCATAATGACATGATCACCTAGGTAAAGTGCACATTTATCAAAATTGAGTGAAAATGCTTTATTATAAGCCCAATATTAATAATCCAAAATTTAAAAGTACAGACACAATGGAAGTTAGAAAAAAAAATAGAAGTAACAAACATAACCTCAAAATACTACCATGGGGAAAAACATAACATGTTTTAATTACAAAAACAATTTTTTAACAAAAAAAAATATTTAAGAATCTAACATGGTTGCTGGGTGAAAAACTTAACAAGGTTTTTTATATTAAACCTGATTTTTTTTTTATTTTACAGCGATGGTAATGAAGTTGCACAACAAGAACTAGTAAGACAGTAACTGACTTATTATGATATAACAATGAATGTTAAGCAATAGGTGCTTTTGGTGTAGTAATCTAGCATGCTACATGCAAAGTAAACAGCAATGACAACTACTAAAAATGGCTTAAAATCATTACTTATAATAGGCGTAATCTTTTCAATCTTAATTCAATAATAAAGTAAATAAGAGAAAAAATTGAACAAATCATAACTTTATTAAAAGTGCCAAAAATTCACAAATATCATCACCAAAAATAAAATCATTATGGCATTGACATTTAAACTTAGTTTTAAACACACTTCTATAACTTTTTCATTAGGGTAAAGCTATGTTTCAACATCAGATTTTTCTTTCAATGTTTAATTATTTTTGGATTGGAGCCTAAGTATGTTAGAGTTGAGCAAGAGTGTTATAGACCTATATACACACCCACTTTCCTATTAACTTGGGCTAAGATAAAACAAATAAGTGCCACTTCACTTCAATTATTTCATTTTAAGCGTAGGACATTTTTTATTTTACTGGGATATGAGTAGAAGTATAAGCAGTTCACAAGGTTTAAAAATAGTTTAACTATAATTAAATGGAAGATTAAGCTAATTTTTCACTTTAGGCAAAGGCCTGCCCTGTACTAAATTTATTTCTTTTACTTGAACTATTAATTTAAGCAGTTACCCTAAAAACATTTATTGTTTCCTATTTATGTAAAATTAATAGTGGAAACAGTACTTAAAAAAAACTTAAGAACCTAACTTGACTCAGATATTACAAAAGTAGGTACTATGTTTTTTATCATGAAAATTATTAATTGAATGTGTTACTAATAATAAAAATAATATAAACTTTTTTAAAAAGAAAACACTTAAGAATCTAATTCGACTAGGTTGTTGGGTATATAACTAATATCCTTTAGTCTATTACTAAGGACTTAAGGAGCATTCCATAAAAGCTACTAACCTTTGAGCATAGAATTTTCACCACAAATTAAAGAAAGAAAATTAAACAGAACAAGAATAAATTAGAACGTATTCAATTAAATAGAACAAGAATTAAAAAGAATTAGCAAGGTAATAACTGACTTATTTAACAGCTGGCTTAAATTTGACAATGCCCATGAGCAACATCTTACATCACGTTGGCACAGTAATCTTGCATTTGAAATCCAGCATGCTGCATACAAAGCAAATATGACTGATATTACAATATAGTTCTGTTAAAAATTAATTAAAATCGTAACATCATAAGCCATTTAATCTTGGCAGATAAATATTTTTTAATTCAATAACAAAGTACATAATTTTAAAAAATTGCAAAAATCATACTTTTCTAGATCACCTGAAATTGCAGAAATACATTTTTGTCATCCACATTCACCTATATCAAATCACTTTACTTTTGTTCACTTCTAGTCATGGCAGGCAATATACAGTCTAACCTGATCAGGTGTGCACCTGATTATTCAGGCTAGGAAAATGCTCTTTTTAATGGCCTACTTGAAGATGTTATAACTATTTGTGTTAAAAGGTGATATTTTTTATCAGGAGTGAGAAATTATTTACTTTTTTTAAGTCAACAAAGGCCACTAGCAATATCTTCAATGTTCAATACACTAACACATGCTCTAAATATACCTAAAATTCATTTAATACTTACCATTAGAATACATTTTTCTACTGCAATATAAATTTAAAGAACAACACTTTCAAAGTAAAATGTTTAGGTTACATTATTAGGAGAAACAAGCCTATCTATAATTCTTCTAACAGGTATTCACAAATATTAAACATTAATTACAAGCTTGTTTCAGTCCAATGTACACTACAAACATTACCAAAACATAAACAAAGTTTGTGGAAGTTTTAAACCAAAACCATTCAACATTTTATCCTAAGCTCATGTATAACTCTACGAACTAGTACGAAACGAACACGAACTACGCAACTGTCGAGGTCGAAAACAAAAGCAAAGCACACATCACAGATTGCACAGACAATAGTAAAATTCGATGAAAGATGTAACATCAACAACTGCTACGGTACACAAATAAATAATAGCTGCCTTAAGTGATGAAAGAGAATTTTGAAAATGTAATGTTAAAAATATAATTTATACTAATTTCTTTTATAATTTAATTTAATTTTTTTTATAATTTATACTAATTTCTTTTTTAATCTGATTCCACCAATATATTCAGCATTAAAATTTGCATTACAATTTTTGTAATTACAAGCTATTTTTTCAATAGAATTTAAAACGTTAAAGTTATACAGTTTTTAAAGCTAATTATGATTTTCAAATGAAATTTTCAAATAGGTACAAGATAAATGCAATGGTTTTTTTTTCTTTCGATTTTCAGACTTGTTGAACAGATTTTGCTTAGTAACTAACTTGTCCAAGCTATTACTAAAATCGAAAATCGATCTTGTGCGTTTAAATAAATCAATCAAAAATTGCAAAACGTGCTAACGCACACATTGAAATTTGCCAGTCTTTGACCTCTAAATTACTTTTCAAAAATTTTGTTTTTTTACTTAGTTTTAAAAATTTGGTTGTTAAAATTATGTGTTTTAAGCTTTAAAACTTTAAATTGTTAATATAATGAAATATTTCGTCCTTGTTCTTTAATCCATAAATAGACATGTTGATTAGTTAATCTATGATCACAACAAATTAAACTTTAAAATATCATGTAACTCCATTTATCAGTCCCAGCTGATGCAATTTTATTTACTTTACAAAATTTGAAGTTTCAAGTTATGAATTTACTGTGAATTCTTTAAATTCTTTTGAAATTATGTATAATTGAATAAATGTTATCTCCTATCAGTCAATAGCAGTCAACATATCAGTGTTTTGTTAGCATAAGAATGTAGGAAAATGTTTTCTATGTGACTAAAATTTTTACATTTCCCTTAGTAAAAGTAGTTTGTTATATTACAGTATTGTGAAAGTTTCTTTAATTCATAAGAAAAATTATGTCAAGTACATCTATTCATTGGTTTAGAAAAGGATTAAGAATACATGATAATCCTGCCCTTCTAGCTGCTTTAGAAAAGGTATATGGATGGGTTTAGAATTGTGTACTGTATTAGGTAATTTTTATTTTTATTTTAAGGCGAAAAGCACATTGAGGCTATTATCGTCTCCCTAAATGTAATGTGAGTATAAAGTGTTAAGTGTAGTGTTGTAAGTGTAAGTGTTTGTTAGACTCGGCTACCATGAGGGACGTCTAAATCCTCTCATTAGGTGCAGCTAGTCTGCACCCCCTGCAGGGATATTCTTCGGTAAAAAGAAAATAAGGATATTATGAATTATGATATAAACTGATTACCATATCAGTTATTTATTCTATTGCACAATGTGTAATACGATAAATAAATGTTTTATATTTATCTCAGTATTAGATTTATATGTGTGTTTATGAAAAGGGAAAAACCTCATACAAGGTTAGGTAAAAATATAAATCAGATATAATGGTAGATTAATAGTAAGTTAATTATATGCAAATCCAACCTAATTTTTTTCCTAAAAGTATAAATACCATACTGAGGTATTTAAATATTTTTATAAATAAGGTGAAAATAATGTTAATTCTTTTTTAATTTAAAAAATATGCTATATATTAAAAATTATATTTCATAGACTATATTCTTTGTATATTATATTTGCATATTTATCAAGTTGTGTAATAACCAACCAGTCATATTTCTTGTGTAACCAAGGGACATACTTGATATGTTTAGAGTTGAATTTTTGTTTTTAAGTACAGTAAAAATGCACTCATACCAAGTAAAATGTATACATTCAAGGGAAACATATATGATTTCTGTAGTTACAATGTTAAATCAGTTATTTTGCTGCATTATTTTAATTTTTTATTGCAGTCACTAACTTGGAAGTAGCATGTTCTCCTAGATAGTGTACTATAGTTTAACAGAATTACTGTCTGTTATAGAATGGAACTAAAAATTATGAACTCAGGCCTATCTTCATTCTTGATCCAGCTATACGTAAATTCCTTCGAGTGGGTCCAAATCGTTGGAGATTTTTACAGCAGTCTCTTGAAGATTTAGATAAGAATCTTCGCTCAATTGGGTCAAGGTATGTTAAAACATTTTGTTAGGGAATATTTAATATTTACTAATTTCTGATTATTTATTTAAAATGAACATGGACTGTTTGAATATATTACTGTAATGAAAAGAAATTCTGTAAGATTATGCTATTTTACGGTTAATTTTACTCTTTAAAAAAAAAAAAAAAATAGTTTGTTCTTAATTAACACATCTATAGAAATTTTTTAAAACATTTGTATAAGTCAGGAAGTGCTGTATGTATAATTTAGTTTATTTATATTTTAAAATGTGTTTTGCTACAAATATATTACTTATTCCATCTAGGCTTTACGTATTGAGGGGTAAACCAGAAGATGTTTTTCCTGAAATTTTTATTAAATGGAACGTAAAAAGGCTTACGTTTGAGTTAGACATTGAACCCTATGCTAGGAAACGTGATGCATTGATCGAGCAACTGGCAAAAAAATATAACATTGATGTCATTCAGAAGGTTTCCCATACACTCTACAATACGGAGAGGTTGTATATTGTATCTTTTACTCATTACACATCTGTTTAGCTGCAATAAAAAACTATTTTTAAATTATCTCATAATATACTAACTTTTTCGTGTATAAGTTTTTTTTTTCAAATGCAGATTCTTTGCCTACCTTTTATTCAATATACTGGCTGATCAACAAAAAGTCGGATATTGTTCTATTAATTATGGCATAATGGTTTAAATATATGTGGCAACTTTAACGGCATGCAAACTGCATGCATAATAACTATTGTGCTCTAATTTTTCAGTAATATTGTATTTGTTCCAGTAGAAAATATATTTTACTGAATAATAAAAGAACCTTTATGTATTAAATATTATTGGAAATGTAGAAATAGATATATTTATCAATATAACTAATATAAGTAGCTGTTGTGCTTAAAATGTCTTATTTGAAAATCTATCAATTTATCATATACTAGTTAAAATCCATGAACATAAGTTGTTTTTAGTAAATTTAATTATTTTAAATATTAATTCATAATTTTAAATGTTTTAGAGTGATCCAGGCAAATTTGGGGAAACCACCATTAACTTATCAGAAATGTGTATCTCTCTTAGAAAGCCTAGGTAAACCTCCACTGCCAGTGGCTGCACCTCGAGTCCCAGCAGAATGTAAAGCTCCTATGGAAGATGGGAAATACTGTGTACCAACTTTAAGTGAATTAGGTGTTGATGAAAATAATATTGGCCCGTGTTTATACCCAGGAGGTGAAACTGAAGCAATGGATAGAATGAACAGATTTCTTGCAAAAAATGTAAACTATTGTCATAGTATTATTATAAGAAAAATAATTAAATAGCCTATCTGTATCTGTTTATAATTTCATTACTCATTTTAAAGTAATGAGAGTGATCAGAACATCAATCAAGCAAATCTGATTAATACACATTAAAGGACAGTGTGAATGGATAAGTAAAAGTTCAGAGGTACAGGTAGGCCTAAAATAACAACTGGATAGTTGGTTAAGTGTGGAAAAGTGTGGTTCGATTGAAGTAGAGAAAAGTAACATTAGGTGGGTAGGCAGCCGAGAGAAACTCGCTGACCTAAATGACGAGGTTTTCTTTAGAGCAGTGACTGAAGTATGACTAAATAATCTGTACAAGTACACAATTATACATGATGTTTGAAAAAGAAATCCCTAGTTTTAATGTGCCCTCGAATCTGTACAAAGTGACATATATAATTCTAGTTTGTGGTATTTAATTTATCAACTGTCCAAGTTTTGCTCACATAAATATGGGAATTCAGTTCCTGCAGATGGCAGGCCTGCGTGACATTGAGAATGACAGCGCTCAGTTCGGGTGTTCAGTACAGTGCAATGGCTACTCTACAACAAAAGACACAGTCTATTATTTAGCTTGTGCAAACTGAGTCTGTTAGTACAACGTAATTTAGACATGAGTATGGTGGTGAACCACCTACAACAAAAACTATCTGTTATTGGCTCAAGTCTTTTAAGGAAACCGGCAGTGTTTTAAAAACGAAGTCATCAAGTAGACAGAGAACTTCTGAATCTACTTTTTCATGGGTTTGGAGCCCAAAGAAGTCATTGGCCAGATGTAGTCTACAGTTAGGAAAGGCTAAAGGTTCTTTATATGGTGTAGTACATATAAGATTTCATTTGCGTGCCTACAAATTATAACTGTTACATGAAATTAAACCTGCTGATAAAAACAAAAGATTACAGTTTGCTCTTAACTTTCTATGTAGAATTGATGCCCACAACTGCAGAATTTCGGACAGGACTAAGTCACCACATGTCGTTATTCAGCATCAATGTGACTCTTTAAAACGTAATGTTTGGTGCAGTTTGATGGAAGATCAAGTGATTGGTCCTTTAATTTTTGTAGAAAAAACAATAAACAGGGACTATGACATGTTGACAGAGTATGTAATTCCCAAGTGGAAGATATTGAGGGTGAGAAAAGGGCTTGTGTTTTTCCAACAAGATGATACCACACCTCATTACCGTGTGTGCACGGCTTTTGACACTCGATTTCCCAAAAGGTGGATAGGCAAGGCTGTCTCAATTTCTTGGTCACTGTGAAGCCCAGACTTAACCTCACTTGACTTTTTCTTTTAAGGACACATAAAAAATGTTGTGTATACTGAAAAGATCCGTGATAGGAACCATTTATGGGAAAAAATCATCACAGTGATTAAGACAATTACAAGTATAAGGCAACAAATGGATCCCACGTTGAAGTTTAGTAACATTAAAAAAAACTTGAAGGTATTCTCTTTCATTGTATGTACTCGTTGATGTAGCTTTTCATTAATTTCACAGTTAAATTTACACAGAAAACTAGGGAGTCCTTTTTCAAACACCCTATACATGCACACTTTGTATTTCCTGTTCAACTTTTCATTATATGATCAATCATTTCATTGCAATGATTGGATCAGATTACAAATGTTATTTGATTCTGAATGTCTGTACCAATAAGTTGGATCAGAATTCAAGTGGACCAGTATTTAAAGTTTCCATGTTGATTTATGCAGTCAGTTCTGTGTTTGAATAATATGTTACACACAGACCAACTGATGACTTTTGCAGGGAACAATAAATTGTGGTAAAATTTTATTATAATCAATTTATCTACAAAATTTTAGTTTTTATATATAGTCCTGTGGTTAGTATTAAAAGTATAAATTGGTTTATTCATGTTCATGTTATATTTACATTAAAACTAGATTTCATGGATTACTGATATTTTTCTAGGATTGGATTTGCAGTTTTGAAAAACCAAATACATCTCCAAACAGTCTGGAGCCAAGTACTACAGTATTGAGCCCTTATTTTAAGTTTGGTTGTCTTTCTTCAAGACTGTTTTATTACAAACTGAATGAGGTAAAAAAAAAAAAATTGTGAATTTCATAAAATTGTTACAGATACTTAAGTGGAAAATCTGTTTGTAGTAGCCCCCCAGTTAAGCCTCAGTTGGATCAGCTGATCATGTAGGTTTGAATCATACAGCTGTACCCAGCTGTGCTCATCTGTCTAGCACATCTGTCAGGACAGATTTTCCATTTTAATATATTTACTGATAATAAAAATAAGAAAAAAAACAACTAATCGTTAGTCGAATGACCTGTGGGTCCTGTTTTTCTTATACTCTAATAAAAATATTAATCCTGATCTGGGCTGTATAGATTTTGTTTTATTATCAAAAATATTCTAGTTAGAGTTTTTTTATAACTTGGTTTTTTTATTTCAATTTGTCATCTGTGATAATTCATAATTTTAGTACACTTTGAATTCATCCTGTCATTCTGCAGTCCCGTCTGGGAGTGTGGTCTTGAGGTGACCAAATGAAAGAGTGTCTACTGAACGTTGTTTTTTATTTTTCGTGTGCATTAAATGTCCTGTCTTAATTTCACAATTTTCAGTAAATTTTTACTTCACAATGCCCATTTTTCTCTACAAAATCTGAAGTATACCTTGATAAATATGACTTTTTAGTGCTTTTTGCTATTTTCGTAATTTTCACACTAAAATGTTTTATTACATGCCTACCAGTAATAGTAAAAAATATATAAAAGTGTGATAAATACAAGAAGTTTGAAAAAAATTACTTTCCATAACCTTATGATTACTACTGCGCAAAAGCAGCAAAAGTGTTTTTCATTGCAAAACGATTTATTTAATGAATATAATAAATAATAAGAATAAAACTTTTTTTTCTAAGAACCTAACATACATGGTTTTGTATGAACAGTATTGCATGAAAATTACTAAACTTGTAATCCATTAATCCATTACCTAACAATTACTACTGAGAAAAAGTTTTTTCATTGTGAAAATACTTATTTAATAAATGTAATTATTAATCAGAACAATAGGAATTTTTTATTTGAAAAAAATTACTTTAAGAACCTGACTAACACAGTTTCATATGGAAGTAATATTGCATAAAAGTTATTAACATTGTAATGATTGTTATGGCAGATATAAAGCAAACAGATGAATGAAGGTTGGTGACTTTGTCTCAGTAAATCTAAAGTGCTGCATACAATGTAAAAGGCAATGACTTCAAAGTATAGTTCAGTTAAAAATTGCACAAAATCATAACTTATCATAACAAATTTAAACGTATGCGGATGAATAATTTTATTGAATAATAAAGTATGTAATTAGAGAAAAAATATTTAAAAATCATTTATTTTATAAGAGGTTTCATGTCATATCTCTTGGAATCGGACATTAGAAAACATTTTAATTATAACCGTTTAAAATATTGCAGAACTTAAGAAAAATTCAAAGAATTTACATTACAGTTCCTGTGAATTACACTTTGAATAATCTTTTATAATTTCAGGTATATTTAAACAAGCGACACTCTAATCCTCCAGTTTCTCTTTTGGGCCAAATGTATTGGCGAGAATTTTACTATATTGTAGGATCCGCGACAGATAATTTTGATAAGATGGAAGGCAACGCAGTTTGTTGCCAAATACCTTGGGATAAGAATCCTAAATATTTGGAAGCGTGGACATTTGTAAGTATAAGATTTGTATGGTATGGTATTTTCCATAAAATTAATAATTATTCTATGAGCATTTGATTTTTAAATTGCAGGGAAAGACAGGCTATCCTTTTATCGATGCTATAATGCGGCAGTTACGCCAAGAAGGTTGGATCCACCATCTTGCTCGTCATGCTGTTGCATGTTTCCTGACTCGTGGAGATTTATGGATATCTTGGGAGGAAGGACAAGCAGTAAGTTTTTATTATTATTATTCATATTCAAGAAGGTCATGATTCTTTTTGTTAGTTTAGTTTGATATTAAAGGACTAAATTTGATCATAGTAAATAATAAAATCTGTTTTTTAGTTTTTAAGGGGTTTGTTTTGATAAAAATATTGCTTACAGTCAAAATATTAATGAAAAAATGGTTTTAAAACATCAGCGGAATTGATCCAACCAATCCAAGTTTTTTTTTTTACTCAAGGCATCTGAAAGTAAATAGCCTTTCAACCAGTCAGAATCCCACAATAAATCAGCCAATCATAATACTTTCTATATACTTTGTATGATAAAAAAGTAAAAACTCCAGTAAATTTACTCTGTATGTCTTATCCAATGCCACAACCAAACTATAACAAATAGCCATATAGTTCATTCAAAATTCCTAGTTAATGTAACACACTTCTTGTCTTTTGATTGTACGTTTACTGTTTTTTTTCACTTAAAAAAAAACTTAGTGCTCTTTCTTTAATTGAATTTATTTTAAATGAACAGTGTTTGTTATAAGGTTTTTGAAGAACTACTGCTGGATGCAGATTGGGCACTGAATGCTGGGAACTGGATGTGGATGTCTGCATCAGCTTTCTTCAGTCAGTTCTTCAGAGTCTACAGTCCTGTAGCTTTTGGCAAGAAAACTGATAAGTCTGGAGACTATATCAAGTAAGCATAAATTCCTTAGATATAAATTCATACATATGTTGTGATGTGAATTTGTTTTTGATTTAGTTTTGGCTTTGACAAAGGTATCTTAAGATTACTTACTTCCCTGATGCTGCAACCCATGAGGGCATGACCTCCTTCAATATTCATCACCAGTTCGTTCCACCCATTGCCGCTGCTCTCAAGTCATACAAATTAGTCCGAAAATTAGCTGAATGGATCTTGTCCTCCCTAGTTTGCCCATGGGGATTTGGTGATATTGCCTCCTTAAACAAAAAATACCAGCTCTCTAGCCCTTTTGACGTTCTCAACTTCAATTTCATCTGACCTAATTTCAGTCAAATTGTCTTTTGTCATATATTTGCTTACTCAAGACGGTTTGGAATCTCTTCAAAAGTAGCTGAATGGATCCTATCCTGCCTAATTTGCCCATAGGGAATTGCTGGTATTGCCTCCTTAAACACAAAGCGCCAGCTCTCTTTTGACATTCTCACCTTCAATTCCATCCAACCTAATCTCATATATATGTATATTTGTTATATATTTGCTTTTGTCATATATTCGCTTACTCAAGACGGTTTGGAATCACTTCAAAAGTATTGTTTATTGGTATCCAAAATTTTATTCTCGTAGTCTCTAATTGTACTCTATATTGGCATTATTTTTAGCCGCCTCGGTGGCCTAGTTGATAGCGTACTGGGCTTTCACCCCGAAGACCCGGGTTCAATTCCCGGCCAGGGCTTGGCTTTTTTATTCGCTATAAATCATCCCATCGTCTGCATTAGCCCAAGTGTGCACAACAGTCGGACGTTCAAAAAAAAAAAAAAAAAAATTGGCATCATCTACAGGTTCAATATATAGAAACTCATCAACCTCTGTTAGTGACTTCGTGTATCTTCAAAATGTTATATCTTTGAAGCAAAACGGGTTACCCATCAATTCAGTAATTCAACTGCTTATTATTAATGCCTAAAATTTTTTTAAAATTATTTTGAGCTAATTATCAGTATCTGTGGAAATTTATTAGAACAATTATATATAGAACAATTATTTTGAAAAATAAACCCTGTCAAAAGTAGAAACAAGCAGGTCCCTTTGACAAGTATCAGTGATTGCGCGTAAATAGTATTAACATTCTGGAATGTCTCTAGCGATATACATGTTAAAAGGAATGGTGGACATTCTGGAATGCCATTTGACAAGATTTGCATGATTTTACTTTTTAACAATTCGAGAACATACAGCTAGAAATGCTCTTTCAATATGAAAGAGTTGTTATTGAATCAATTGGCTTGTGTGTTGTGCAGAGAAGGCGGGGTTATTGTCCTTCTATGAAGTGGCAGAAGGCAAGAAGTTCCAGAACTAAGACTTTTATTTGAGCAGACTGCTGTGCGAGTCAGCATTTACAATAGAGATTTATGGAAAACATTTTAATTTGTTTAAAAATTTAAACAGGATTTAAACAACATTTTGAAACTTACACACAGACACTTAATGTTTTGTTAAATTTAAAAACCAGAAGTATGTAACATAATAATACAAATTAAACACACAGCAAACAAGTTGTCACAGTAAATATAATTAGGTATGATGACAGAAAATAAATAAGAGTTGGCATTCTGAGAACATATAACTAAGAAATAAATAAATAAAACAGAGAAGTTATTGCCCTACAAAACCAAACACCCATCAGTCAAACGCTTGTTTGTATTAAATCAGCACACTGTTTATTTCTCTAACAGAGCACAATGTTATCTCTATATTTACACATGTGCTTAGAAATAATTTAACAAAATGAAAACACTCTTACAACATGTTCAGCCCTTTATCCGAAATCTAAACTGCTAACTGCCGTTAGCTGAGGTATAACTGTAATTAGACCAATTTTTTGTTTTACTATTTGCAGCCTCTATTTGTCCTACATCCTCACTCTATAACAGATCTGGCATTGTGACATTCCAGAATGTCTGTACTCCTCAAAGGGTTAATTAATAAAATTATACTATTAATTTTAGGCAATATTACAATATTAGGCAACTAATATTGTAGAAAATTGTGGCAAATACATGGTAACTTTACAAATGTACTTGCTGTTCTATTCTAGCTATCTTTAAATAATCTAGGAATGCATTTTATCATATTTTTTTATTCTGAAATTTGTTATTATATCTATTACTATTTGACCTTTATGTGTGTTTAGAAGCAATTTTTAAAATTTTTGAATTCATCATTAAACTGTTTGTGAGTAAATGTAATGATCCACAAAGAGTAAGCTCAGCGATTACTATATGTTCCCAAATGAGTAAGCACAATATTTGCCGTTTTCGACACCACTCCAAACTTTTTTATTTTGTCAATACTTTGACATGTAGAAGTGATACATTGAACTAAATCACCTCTGTAAAAGTTTATTTATTGCAATAAATCAGCTGTTGGTAGTGATAGCAGTCACATCTGTAGTGCAAAACAAAACTTGTTTGCCTTCTTTATCACATAACCTACACGTACTTTGTGCGCTTTGTTCCTACTTAGCAGTGAGAAGTATATTTTATATTGGTGATAATTTTGTGGTTCACTGTATTTTTTTGGTAGTTTATGTTTGTCGTACATATTTATAAAACTATAAAGTGTTATAGAAAACTCTTTTTTTATTTGGTAGATGTATTGAATGTACATTATTCTACATATACAAATAATGTGTAATAAAAAATAGTACAGAAGCCAAAGTACACATAATGGAATTCAGACTAAACCTAACTAGACAATTATTAGAGAATCATCTCAATGCTAGTGACAAGACGTACATGATGTGTGTATCATTGGGGTACCATTTTATGAGGCCCCTCCTCGCAAGTGATTCATGTAAATTGAAAGCTTCTAATACAGTGCTACATATGTAAACAAAATGTTAAGTCACAAAAAAGTGAAAGGAAACCAGTTTAGAGGATGTATGTATATATCCTTGTTTCTAAGAATTTCATACCATGAAAAGCTCTAAATGGAAAAAAAATGTTTTTCTACTTAAATTGTGTTTTAATATTGTTCTGAGTTATATGAATTTGTAAAATTTTTCTAAAACAAATTTCTTGTGGTGATTTTTTTTTATTGTAAGGTGTACTCCTTTGTTGTGTGTGTCGTAGCAAGGCATATACTTACTCATCAACAGATTGATCTAAATTTGTCTCCTGTTTTTTTTTAACTATTGAATTTTAGACTAATACTAAGCCACTAGTAATTGAAAATGTTTATTTGTTTTGAAGCCAATTAGAGACCAAATGCTATCACAGAAACTTAAATATTTTGGGTCATCATTTTTGTTAAAAAACTCACTGATTTTAGTTAGTTGTTAAACAGATTATCAGGCAGATTATTTATTAACTTAGATATTAACTGAAGGCTACGAATTAAAAACTTTTTTTCAGAAAATATGTTCCTGAATTATCAAAAATGCCAGTCCAGTATATTTATGAACCGTGGGAAGCGCCATTGGCTGTTCAAAAACAGGCTAACTGCATTATAGGGAAGGATTATCCCTCACGTATCGTAAAACATGAAGACGTCTTGAAGACAAATATCTCGCGGATGTCTTTGGCGTATAAAAACAACAGGGAAAGAAAATTAAAAGGTAAATCTAGTTTGTTCAAATTAGCTACCTTTTGTTTCCTTTTTTCATATTGCTATTTGCCAAATATTTATTATTATTATTATATATAGTGTCTAATATATATATTATCTAATAATAATTATTATTATCTAATAATAATAATAATAATCTTATAATAGTAATATATAGTATCTAATTTATTTTGGGCCACCATTATGATCTTTGAAACTGATTTACAGCAAACTTGGAAGTACACTTGCTTTCCAGTGACTATAAAATACATATGTGAAATTGGAATTTAAAAATTTGTTCATCATTTTCCAATGTGGTTGCCAATTTTGAAATTCTAAAGGAACATCCTATATTTTATGATGTTTTCAGATTTTGCTTACTATTTTAAGGTTCTTTTTGTTCTTGACATAATTTTCATAAACCTAACCTTTTAGAAGCCAGATCCCTCAAAATAATTAAAAATATAATTTTAATTTGATTAATTAATTCGTGTGGTATTCAATTTTAAATACCATTTTAAAATTATTTAGAATTTATTTTAACAGTTTAATGGAATTATTGTGAAGTCAATAAGTAGTAAAGCAGTTTTACACTATTAAAATGAATCAATTTCGTTTCTTAATATTGTTATTAATATAATCAAACAAACATGTATTTAACATATTTAAACCAATATAATTTGTTTAACCTATAACAATATCACACACAAAGACTGCAGTGGACTACTCGTTATTTTAAAATCAAAAAACAAATTAACTACTTAATTCAACATGTGTGTGTTTTAAATTAAGGAAAAAACATTTGGGAAAAAAGTTTGTGAATATACAATAAATTTAAAAATATAAAATATAGTTTTAATTTATAAAGTAACTTTTACTTTTAAACGTTTACAGGTTAAATGTTACTTAGGCTTTCGACGAACAAAGTGCAATTTTGCCTATTTATTTCTACTTTTTCGACATCAGATGATCAGAAGGTGCTAATTTTCAAGTGGGACAGAGGTCTATTTTATCAATAATCTCTTGTGTTATTCTAACTTTAAGCGATTCTCTTTGCT
The DNA here is from genome assembly GCA_022606455.1 of Callitettix versicolor. NCBI lineage: Eukaryota > Metazoa > Arthropoda > Insecta > Hemiptera > Cercopidae > Callitettix > Callitettix versicolor. Next base: position 80,963,298 of record CM040190.1, read on the forward strand.
CATTTTGTTAAAATAAAAAAAATAAGGGATAAATATTATTAATTTAAGCAAGTAAAAATTATCTTTAAAGGTAAAATATAAAATACATTTTTTGACTTAGTAGAGCATAGTAAAATAAATGGTCAAGAATATAGGTTATTGAGAGACTGTAGGCACCTTGTTTCTTGACAGTAAAAGTAAGTAAATATTAGTATCGAACATCGAAACGTAAACTTGGTGTTTTCAATACAAATTAACTACTTAATTCAACATGTGTGTGTTTTAAATTAAGGAAAAAACATTTGGGAAAAAAGTTTGTGAATATACAATAAATTTAAAAATATAAAATATAGTTTTAATTTATAAAGTAACTTTTACTTTTAAACGTTTACAGGTTAAATGTTACTTAGGCTTTCGACGAACAAAGTGCAATTTTGCCTATTTATTTCTACTTTTTCGACATCAGATGATCAGAAGGTGCTAATTTTCAAGTGGGACAGAGGTCTATTTTATCAATAATCTCTTGTGTTATTCTAACTTTAAGCGATTCTCTTTGCTCATTTTGTTAAAATAAAAAAAATAAGGGATAAATATTATTAATTTAAGCAAGTAAAAATTATCTTTAAAGGTAAAATATAAAATACATTTTTTGACTTAGTAGAGCATAGTAAAATAAATGGTCAAGAATATAGGTTATTGAGGGACTGTAGGCACCTTGTTTCTTGACAGTAAAAGTAAGTAAATATTAGTATCGAACATCGAAACGTAAACTTGGTGTTTTCAATAGTTGTGAACAAACCAGCACACAAGTTTATCCAAAAAATAAGTCAAAACATGTTCCAGTAGTCGTATTTTGAGGACAATGACTTACACATAAGATATAAACTATTAACAACAATGGATCAGCTGATTTTTTTGTCATGTGCATTAGACTTCACTGTCGCTCAGAACAAATTGCCTAGCTTGTACCGCTTTTAGTGTACAATTTAAATGCTTCTTTTAAAACATATTTTATGCCCAAACATAAAAATAACTTTTACATTGTAAAAACAAAAATTTGTAAAATACTGAACAATCCTAAAAAGCTCTTTTTATCCAAACTAGGTTTATAACATTTTCAAGGTGGTAAGTCAGCTTTGTCTCTGAACAGTGCACATAAAGTTTGTGGGTTTAGGATGCAGTTACTACCGTTGTTTTACCCTTGCAGTTAATGCTGATCCCTAGTTAGTTCTCATTAGTCTAACTGGCATAAAGTATGGACATTAAACAAAATAAATAAATAATAAAGAGTAAAATATTCAAAATTTTTTTAAGTCACATGTCAAAATTAGAAGGAGAGGGACAAGAAAACTTGAAGCAGTCTGGCAGTTCAATATAAACTCTATACCTTCTAGTTTTAATTATTTTTTTTTTTTTTTTTTTAACGTCTGACTATTGTGCACACTTGGGCTAATGCAGACGATGGAATGATTTATAGCGTATGAAAATGCCAAGCCCTGGCCGGGAATCGAACCCAGGTCCCTGGGGTGAAAGCCCAGTACGCTATCAACTAGGCCACCGAGGCGCCTCCTAGTTTTAAATGATATCCTATACTAGATAAATAAAAGTAAAATATGTAAAATATATTAAAAATAAATAATATTTTACCCCTAAGATTTTAGTCATTAACTACCCCTAAATATTTTTTCCATCCTCTCCTATCATATTTGATGCTCAGTATATATGCTCAAATATCTTTCCTTTGTTCAGGTTACTAAAAAGACAATTTTTGACATTGTTTACCATAAGTGATGCATTACAGACTAACAAATTAATCTGCAATAGATTAATGTGTTTAATCTACAATATAAATGAAGATTATTACTTACTCCTGTTTCAAACTTTTACAGCGGTACTAAAAAATTGTAATTTAACTTTGAAAATAAAGTAATATGTAAATTCCATTGTTAAACCTAATTGTACATAATAACATAATGAGGTTTATAAAAAAAATATATTACACTAGAGTAGAATTTCATTACTCACAACCGGTTTTGACCTTTAATAGTGATATACACACTTGAGTATCTCACTTGTAGCAACCTCACTTGAAACCAGTTGTGAGTCTTCTGCAGATTAAGGCTGTGTAATGTTTTTTTATAAATCAACTTATGTTTGTCTACATAACCGCAAAATGAATAATAGGAGTTTTAATATTACCTCAATTAAAAGTAGACAATAAAGGTAAAAATCAATGAATTAGAACAATAATTTTAATTTAAGCCTCAAAAATAATAGTTACATCTGAATTTTAACAGTATTATAAGTTGTTACTAAATATAAATCATATTTTCATTTATTATTGGAAGAATCAGCATCATGCGATCTATAAATTGTTAAATAAAGTTTATTTTTTAAGTATTAAAGGAAACAAATCAGCTGATAATTTAACCACAGCAAGAGATGTACTGTCTAACTTGTTTGTCAACTCCATAATTCCAGAGAAACGGTGCCTATTTAAAATTTAATAAATTGTCGATTGTTGAAATGTAGCGAAACTTGGTAAGTAAACAAATACATTACTTTTTATGATTCACACGGTAATCATGATTTTCAAAATCTCATTTAACGCTTTGACTATCAGCCAAAATTAATTAGGTTTTTAAAACTCAAAACCAATATGATAATTAAGACAGTTTTTTGAAAATATTTACTTATTATAATAAAGTTTTATTACGATTTTAGTTCTGTTGTGCTAGTAAGCCTCTGGAGAGTGGTTCTCTCAATGAGTTTCAGCATTTCACTAACAAAAGCATTCAGCTGGAGGTTCAAGAGTCTCACAATCATAGACATATGACTTGCAGCTTCCTCGTCTGTCTTACATAGCCTACACAGTTTCTCTCCATGGTAAATTCCTATCCTGTTCAAATACAAGGTTGGCCTGTAAAGTAAAAATGTGAAATGTTCATTTTTAGTGTATTTAGTGTCATACGAATTAACGTAAAAGATAATTCTGTCAGTGTTCATGATTTCTAAATAGATTGAATGAATTTCTAGGGTTACTATTGTTTTGCGATCTTTGTAGATCTGTTGGCCGCTTTTCTGAATTCCTGAGCTGCTCAGTTACAGCACCTTCTCCATTCCTAGTCTGTTTATAAAATCTGGAATTTGGAGAGCAATCAAGGTGGTTAATTCCTCTACTTCTAATTAATTATTGAGTGACTTTCGAGTTAATTTTTGAGATGTATGTTGTGCACATTCTCTTTCGATTTTTCTTTCTCTTTTACAGAGTTTTTGTTCCATTTGGTCGGATTTTTGTGTTACAGTAAGATCCTGCTTATTCTGTTTTACATTTTTACTCATGGGAACACACAAGTAGCTAAGGAAATAAGATCCGACTGTATAAAGCCCTACATTTTAATAGATTAAGGTACATTTGAAGGTCACTAGGTAACCCAGGGCTCTGATACACAATCAGGCCAGTGTCATACACTCCATCAACATGGGTCTCTTTACACTTTAGATTTAGCTAAGCTACATATAGAGCAGTGTGTGTGTGTCGAGTAGATGAGTGAGAGTAGTATGAGCTAGAGGTATGGTGGGATCACTAAGCCCATCAGCTGCTCACTTCAGTTGCCTCTACCAGATTCTATACAGGTTGATTACTACGAGGGTTGATCAAATATAAACGAGACTGATTTTTTTAAAAATTTATTGCTTACTTACAAATTATTCTTGATACAACTTATTTTTCTACATAGTCTCCCATACGAGTAACACATTTTTCCCAAGTTTTTAATTCCATCTTCGTAAAAAGTTCTCGGCGTTCATTGAGCCATTGGAGCACGAAGGTCTCCACCGCAGAATCGTCTTCAAACGCTGGCCTCCAAGCGCCTCTTTGAGTGGCCCAAACAGGTGATAGTCGCAGGGGTGATAAGTCTGGACTGTATGGGGATGTTCCATTGGTTCCCAGCCAATTTGATCGAGTTTAAGCCTCAGTAGCGTTCGCCGAATGTGGTTGGGCATTATCGTGAAGAAGAATGACGTTTTCGCCGGTTTAGATTTCCTTTTCCTAAGAAAAGACTGTTTTGCGGCCTCTAAACATCGCAATAATATTGTGCATTTATTGTGCATCGTTGATGGAGGAAATCGACGTGAAGGCACCTTGATTGTCGAAAAATACAGTGGCCATTACCTTCCGGCCGATGATCGTGATTTGGCCTTCAGAGGCGCCTCTCTCCCCACTTCCGCCACTCCATACTTGCCTGTTTCGACTCGGGAGTGTAATGGTGAACCCATGTTTCGTCACAGGTGACAATCCGGTTTAATAATGCCTCACCATCTCGCTCAAATTGGGTCAATAGTCGCTGGCAAATATCCAAACGATTCCGTTTGTGAACGCCGGTCAAAATTCGTGGAACCCACCTTGCAGATACTTTGCTGAGTTCCAGGTTTGATGTAACAATTTTTTGAATGCTACCATAGCTCAACTGGAATTCATCTGCAATAAATCGCAGCGATATACGCCTGTCTTCGCCCAGGAGCTTCCGAACAGCATCAATGTTTTCGTCCGTGACGGAAGTGGTCGGGCGACGATCATGGCTGAGGTTTTTACTGCTTCCCGCCCTTCGCGAATTCCTTGTGCCAAGCAAAAACGCGAGCTCTTGACAGGGTCCTGTCCCCGTATTGAGCCGTCAATCTACGAAAGATTTCAGTCGGATTGACCCCTTCTTGGCCAAAAACTTAATAATAATTCTCTGCTCCACGGAAACGCACTTCATTCTCACTCATTGTATAGTTTTATACTGAAGGGTCCGAACGGAAATGTTGCCCGCCTCGCCCGTCCCAAACCTCCCAGGCTACCTGAACCCCACCCTTTAGAGTTCAATGTCCAACGGAAAAGTTTTTAGAAAGTCAGTCTCGTTTATATTTGATCAACCCTCATATTTACTTCATCAAATACTGCATGTAGTAATCAAACCTGATGATTAATTATTTGTAATAATATTTTATATCTAAACTAAGCTATTAACTAATCAAATATCTAATGTTCAGGTGAAGAAGAGAGCACAAATAAACGAACATCAGATCAGATAGCAACAACTAGTAAATCATCGAAAAAGCCAAAATCTGAACCAAAATCAAAACAAAAACATATACTGTATCAGATTTTTTTAAGAAGTAAATTTTGATAAACTGTTATGCAGAAGTATTACATAATGTTATTTGTAAATAAATACAATGTAATTTGTAAGTTACAGTTGAAGATCAATCAAATATTCAAAAATAGATTTGCTATATTTAGCGATTTAGAAGCGATTTAGAAAAAAACACAAAGCAAATTATTTTTATATTTCAAACACTTAAGTTAAGTATTATTGTGATTGTTAATTTTAATGTTAATTTACTGGATAAAACAACATTCTCGATATTAATGTTCAAATGTTGTCATTCATTAACTAAAATATAAATTTGGATACAATTATCAATGAGTGTGTTTAACAGTAAAAATTCTGATTTAACAGGCTTTTTATTTAAACAGCAACTACATTTCTAAGAAAAATATAATTAATTTTGAGTAATTACTAGTATCCTGCATATGAATACATTTTTTTCAATATTGGAAGTGGATGTTACCTCTTTTTGGATCTTAATAAACTTAACAGAATAAACTATACTTTAAAAAATATTATATATTAGACCAACACAACTATGCCAATAACACAAAAAGAATTATAGAACAGTACAGATAAGATAACTGAAATTGATAAATAGAGCTTTTGTAGAGTATGATCTGATCAAACGGGAAATTCTCTTTAATAAATTATTTCCTGCCTCATTTACCAGTGTGATAAAAATTAAGGGTTTATTGTATATAGTCTGTTTCACTCCACAATTTTGAATTTCAACTTAATCTAAAATATAATGAAATTATAGACCAAATGATTATCAGTAATAATTTAATTTAAAAGTGTTGTAAATTTATCTATATATATATATATATATATATATATATATATATATATATATACACACGAGGTTTGTCCAATAAATACGCGAACTAAGGTCATAAAAACTTTATTTTACAAAATTTCATCTACATTGATTTTGTCCCCTTCAAAATACTCTCCATTCACTGCTATGCACTTATCCCATCTTCTTTTTCACTCTTCAAAGCACCCTTGGAAGTCCTCAGAAGTCAGGCTTTTCAGTCTCCTCGTCGTTTCTTGTTTTATTGTGTCCACATCTTCCCAATGCTGTCCTTATCACATTTTTGCATTTAGGGAATAGAAAAAAGTCGCAGGGGTCGAGGTCCGGTGAATAAGGGGGATAATCAAGGATAGTGATTGAATTTTTAGCCAGAAACTGGCGAACAATCAAAGCCGAATGTGCGGGTGCATTGTCTTGATGAAGAATCTATCCATCGTTTTGAGTCAAATGTGGTCGCACACGACGCACTCGATCTCTCAAACGCTTGAGAACGTTAAGGTAGAACTCAGAATTTACCATTTTTTCCTCAGGAAGGAATTCATGATGAACAACACCTTTGATATCAAAGAAAACCAGGAGCATGACTTTGATTTTTGATCGGCTTTTCCTTGATTTTTTTGTTCGAGCTTCACCTGTTGCTTTCCACTCCATGCTTTGCGATTTCGATTCGGGGTCATACTCGAAAAACCACGATTCATCACCAGTGATAACCCTATTTAAGAATCCAACATCATTTTCCATGGAATTTTTCCAGTCAGTAACACATTCGACTCTTCTCAACTTTTGATGCAGAGTCAGCAGTTTTGGGTACGACGACAGACAAACCTTTCTTAAGCCCAAATGCTCGGTTAAGATTGTGTGCACTGTTGATTTTCCTAAATTTAGTTCTTCAGCTATCATTCGGACAGTTTTTTCGCGATCAGTAAGGACAAGACGCCGCGACGATCAATGTTTTCATGCACACAAGAGGTTGAAGGTCGTCCAATTCTTGCATCATCCGTGGCGTCTTCTCGACCTTCTTTAAAGCGCTTAATCCACTTGAAAATGGCTGTTTTCTTCATAGCATTATCACCATAAACAACTCTCAACATTTCAGCAATTTCTTGGTAATTTTACCAAGCTTTACCAAAACTTGATGTTAATTCGTTGTTCAGTGAATTGGTCAATTTCCATATCGGCGAACAAAAAAATAATGCAAAACTAAAAATAACTCTACTCGCAAGATCCGCACAGCGTAACATTCTGCCAAGCACTGACGGCTCATTGGGTCCCAGACAACACGTGAGGCCAGTGGACGTGGCTTAACTCTCCGTAATGGCCACCATATTCGACCAGTTCGCGTATTTATTGGACAAACCTCGTATATATATATATATATATATTCTTGTATATTACGTCATAAATAGTTTATACTTTTATAGTATTTAACATGCAATTCTTTTTTTGTTACTAATTGTAATTATCAGAAAAAATATATAAGATACTTCATTAGTTATCTGTTTTTTGTTATAAATTCTTTTAATATATATACATATGTGTGTGTGTGTGTGTGTGTGTGTGTGTGTGTCTTATTGTTTGTTAGTTTTATAGTGATTTTTTAAGATCTGTTTTAAAATATAAATACCTGGTTAAAAATTGTTACAAATTTATTGTTTTATAGTATTTCACATTGTAGAATGTTGAGTATTTACACTGTTAATAAAATTTTCTTCTGTAGAAGGTGAAAGATATTTGTTCAATAAAGAAATATATTTTTGTATTATGAAAAGCATTGTGTTTTATAAAGCATTACAAAACCAAAATAAGACCTAAACCTGTCATTTCGGAAGATGAGAGGAAAAGAAGATCGGAAAGAATGAAGAGCTACTGGGAACAAAGAAAAGTACAGCGCGCAAGAAATGATTGATTCAGCGTACCCCAAAGAGGGTGAAACGAAAAGAAGAAGAAGAAAGAAAAGCATTGAGTTTAAAAGATAAATTATTGTGTTGTACCTTTTATTAGTATGTGAGAAGCCTTTACATTATTTTTTATTTACATTAATATAATTTACTTATTTAACTTATACGACTAGCAGTGGCATAACTTTTATCTTATTATTCTTTTATATAGATCCTTTTTTTTGAAAACATATTTACTGCTTTTCAACTTTTATATTGTATAAGCTAAAAAAATTAAAATATATTTTAAAAAGAAACGTTTTTTTCAATGAGTTAAAGTACATTAGACTTCTACTTACTAAAATTTTAAATACCAATTAATGTACATATACATTATTTTTTAGGATAATTAATCAATCTATGAAAAACTGCATATTGAAGAAAAACTTTGTTTATTATTATAAAGTGTTTTTCCATTATCTGGTCAATATAATATAAGTTTTCTATATGTCATGGTTTCTGTTATAAAACAGGACCATTTGAGAAAAATTTTTAATCTTACAAAGCATTTTTTTTAAATCAATTGATTTTTCAATTTTTATCGATAGCTCTCAAAATTATTACTTCAAAGCTACCATATGTAGTTTATATAGTCTAAAAGTTCTATTTCACATTTATATTTCTTTTCATGTTTTATTTTAAACTTTTGATAGGCCTAATATCAACTTTGACAAAGGGAAACCATCATAATCGAATGTTTTAGTAAAGATTCATGATTTTCTAGAATCTGTATAGTATAACCATAGCCAGTATTTAGTATCAGGAGACTACCTGGTTAATTTAGATATTTAGTAGTATATGGAAATTTTGTAGTATATAGACAAAGTAGTAAAAACAGTTTACTATATTTATACAATCAAACAATATTTATTTATGTTTCTTATTTGTAACATCTGTTATAGGATATTGTAATGACAAATATTTGTTTGTTGTCTATAATTCTATTTTGAAGATATAGTCACAGGTCTTTTAAAAAAAAAAAAACAAATACTGAGGAACAAGGGTTATTTTAAAATATTATCCAACATTTCCAGCATCACTTTCTATGCGTAGATTAGACCTGTAAAAAAAACATTAATAATAATAATAATGTTATACCTTCACGTAACATAGTAAGCCTGTACATCTTAATGTCAACAATCTTTAGTTATTCCGTCCTAATAAGTGACTAGCTTAACAACAAAAATATTTTACTTCCTAATAACAATAGTAAGATTACAGTAACTAAAAACATTTTTCAGTGAAGACAAAACATACAATATCAATTCAGATTAGAAGAAAATAAAACAAATTTAATAAAAATACTGTGCACACTACCTGAACAAACGTTAAAAAAATGTAAAAATTAAGTTATCTTGATTCTCATAGCATATAATATATTTACAAATACAATAGTATATCAAGTTTATATCATTAATGATTACATTGCAGATAAGTTTGGGAATATATATTCATATAAATTATATATTAATGAATATCATTAACACAATGTTAAAGCCAAGAATGTAGTTCCAGTTACTTCAGTAATAAAATCACGCATTGAGTCATTAGTTTTGATTTAGAACATGCTTTAAAAATGAACAGGGTAAAAAGCTATACGCCTAAATTAAAACCTTAACTAAATATTTGTTTATAGAAAGTAAGTAAAAAAGAAATAAACAGTTAAAAAATGAAAAACAAAAAATATAAATTTATGAAACAAGGGATTTAATTACTGAATTTGTATATTATGTTATACTGACCCCTTAAATGTACACAATATAAACAATTAGAATAAAGAGCACTAAGCAGTAATAAAGTAAATAAACACTGTACCACAAAGAAAGCAAGCGCACTCAACAGAATTTCATCGTATATAGGCAAAAAACACAAACTTACAATTGGAATAACTATTAAAAGCACTGGCCTGTCATTTGTTTGACTGGAAACAGAGGAAAGTGCTACCCTTACTGTCATATATCAAAATACAACATAAGTACAGGTTAGCATAAGTCGAGGTACAACTGTAGGTAATTAATTTAAATTACTTCTGAATCCCAATCTAACTGTTAGATTAGTAGCTCTAGCTGCCAGTGCTGGATTAGTGGCTTAAGTGTCTGAGCATAAACTAAGTATAATGAGGTGGTTACAAACGACAGTGAAACTTCGATTAACCTTCGGTGTCATAACTGCTGGTTAATCAAGTAGAAAAATAACACAAAACTTTTAAAAACAACCCGCACCATTTACTGCATACAAACAAATCCATGTCTATGAATTTGGTTTATGTTCTGCAGTAAAAGAGTAAGTGTTGCAGTCACATATTTTTCTAATCATTAAACCTCAAATAACTGCACAACACATTATGTAAACAACACTAATCGCTTTAGCAGCAACTTACAGCAAGAGTGATAGTTTATAGTGTTGCTCAAAAACAAAAATGTGGCCCATATCGACGAATGCACTGCACAGCAATAAAGCAAACACTGTTTATTGCTGCAATCTGTACATAGGGAGCACCTCAATTATACCAATTCTTCTTTACACTTTTACTTATTTATTACTTTTGTTATTTCTCTAAGAGATGTATCAAAAAATGTACAATACGATAATATTTAATTACTGTAATTAACTTCTAATTACGGTCTGACAGTTAACAAAAAGTTATGGTTAGAATTGTGTTACATAATCAAAGTTTCATTGTATGTTTATTTCAGATTGTAAATGAAAATTAAGGTAACAAAGTTTACTTATATTAAAGAATTTCTTAGTAAAATACTATAAATTGTTAGCTGTAAAACCAATTATTTACCATACAAGAGTACTCTTCTAGAGATAATTTTTCTTGTTCCTCAAACGGGATGAAGACTTTAAAGGAACACTTCCTTGTCTAAAAGAGAAAACTGTATTACATTTCACACTAATGTTTATTAATACACATTGATTAATATTATTATTAACATAATGATATTGTTAATATAATTATATATTACGTTATATTTTAATTCTACATTGGTAGGCTGGATGTTCGGCTCTAAGAACTTATACCATACCATACTAACATTTTATATACACAGTCGCATCTCTGCTTGAAAAATTATTTTTTACTGAAATATTCAGTAAATATTGTAGATGTGTAAGTTGCGAATCTAGAGCATAAGCATCTCTCCAAATTGGTTTTGAAGAAACACCAATGGCTTGGGAGAGAACGGGAAGATCTTGTACAGTCAAACAGGACGCTTAACCTTTTGCATACCATTCACTTTTTTACATTAACAAAAATTGAATATTTTTTACTTTCTGGGCTTTTTTTAAAGCCTAATGAGAATATTTAATGCTAATAGTATTTTCAGATGAATACGCACAGTACATAGTAAGAAAAAAGTAGCAAAATTCTGGGTCATGTATGCAACTCACAAAGAATTCACCTGTCTGTCAGCGCCCACCAAAATCATCCACCATTTATTTGTGGTGGATCTCACTTCGACAGACAGGCAAACTCTAAGTGAATGGAACAGAAAAGTCAAAGGTCAATGCGGGGTTCGAACCCGCTCACATTTAACACATTGTACTGGCTAAGTACAGCACCTTAGGCCACTCAACCATTCGATCAATCTGATGTCTTGATATTTTAACAAGTTTCATAAATCATTGGTAACTGTATTATTGTTATATATTTATTTATTAACAACTTTTCCTTCATACAAATATTTAGTTACATAAGAAGGACCTACAGGGGGTATAGAATGCCCGTACATAGGATGCCGTATATAATGTATTATTATTATTTGGTAAGATTATTTATTATACACCACTACATATTTTTTTAATTAATTTTTGTAAACAGATTTTGTAAACAGTGTTTATTATGTATACAAAACGAATTCAGTCAATCAGACATTGGGATTAAAAGAGTTAAATTTCTAGTTAGATCCCTTACAGACTTAGGCTGAACAGGACATATCTGTGTAGAGTTACTGATCTACACAAAATGGGATTTCACATACCTATCTTAAGTGTAGAAAATGTGGTACAACAGAAAACAGCTCAGCACATAACTTTCAATTTTCCAGCTTTGGACAGAAAACGATTTGAATCCGTAGGCAGTCTATAGAGTGAAGAACAGATGACGAAACAGGACGACATCATCCAAAGCATCTCTCTGATCTTTAAAAACCTAAGATTTGTATGGGAAGACTGGGGGTTAAAGTGCATAATAAGCTATATAGCTGAGTAACAAAACCAGGAATTGGTAGTCCTGACCCAACTAATAAGAGAAAGTTGTGAGTTAACAGTTTTAACAACTCCCACAGTCACCAAACCTGCCTTTACCTGGACCTTTTGGTTGTTTACGTTTTTCAAAACTGCTTCTGTAGGACACAACTAAAACTATACTTTAGTCTAAATTTTATAATTCTCACTCAGTATTCTTTTACATATTTTTCTCTTCTTGCATAACATCCATACTTAATGCCAGTGAGACTAATGAGTAATGAGTAATGAGGGATCAGTGTTAATGATAAGGGGAAAGCAATGGCAGTAATTATGTCTCAAATATATAACTTTGAGGTGGGCAGTTCAGAGATACAGCAGGCTGACCTGTGCCTTAGTCACATCGATCACTGAATCCTAGATTGAGCATAAAGAATAACAAGAAAAAAGATTATGGCAGTCTCAGACCTACAACTTTCAGGTGCTCAAGTTCGGCGATGCAGTAAAGGTACTTTAATAACTCGCACACACCAGGAAAATACCTCGCCCACCTTTGATATAGGCAAAATAGTTTTGTGAGACAGTCGATTAAACCAATTTAATATGGAGTTTCATTATATAGCAACTATAATTACTTGTAGTACTTTTAATGTTTTACCATCTGCTCTGGATCTGGCCCAAACTCGATTTTGTTTAATGAGTATCTGTTAGTCACGTGATCACAACACATGTTGGCATTGACTTATTACATACTAACATGTTATTTGCTGTACAAGTCCTAATATGTTATCATTATATACTAAGCATACTATAACAGTTACTAAATCAATTGGGCCATCTTTACTCTTCTGTTCGGTGTTGAATTTCACCTTAGTCTTTAAAAGTAGTGCAAGAAAGTATTAACTTTGTTATTGCGAATGCAAATATCTGTTTAAAAGGTCGAATATCACAATTTTGCAAACACAGCAAGTGGAATTCTTATATTTACAATTTTAAAGAAGCTTAATACTTACAAGTATTAATTTTCTACCATCAGCCCCATCCTTTTTTGTATCCTAAAACATTGTGAAGCATTATGCAATATTAGTACAATAGATTTGTTAGAACAGTAATAATAATAATAACAGAATATTTTGATTGTATCTAGCAACAATCGTTAGTATTTACAAGATGGGGCAATTACCGGACTGGTGCCACAAAACTTTATTTATCACCAATTACATTACAAAGTATATCCCCTTCAATGTACTCTCCTTGCTAATCATTACAATACTCAATACAAATTTTTCACTGTTCAAAACAAGTCACTTCTGTCAGATTGTTGAGAACCTCCATTGCTTTTGCTTTCAACGCTTACACACAGTCAAATCTTGTCCTCTTAAGCTCAAATTTTACCTAGACACAGGAGGCCAGATTGGGTAAGGTGGTTAGTCCAATATCAAGGTGCCGTATTTTTCAAAGAAGCCTTGACTGACAAGATATAATTGGTGTACACATTGTCTTGGTAAAGCATCCAGGAATTGCTCTTTGACAAAATGAGTCTTTTTCTTCTCGCTTGTTCATGAAGGGCTGTCAGGACCTCAATGTAATAATGTTGATTGCACAACTAGCTTTCAGAAAACCAGTGAAACTTAGACAATTCCGTGCTTGTATAAAAAGCAATTATCATGGCTATGAATTTTGATTTGTTTATTTTCACTTTTTTTCCTGTTGTGAGATGGAGTTCTTCCTCTTCATCAACTAGCACTCTTTGTTTCAGTATTATAGATAAAAATCCATGATTCATCACAAGTAATTACTCTGTCTAACAATTCTGGATCATTATCAATGTTGTTTAAAAGGTCAGCACAAAAGTTCATTCACAATTCCTTTTGCTCTGGAACCATTTTTGCGTAAACTTCCTCCTTGTTGAATGATTCTTGCAAAATCTGATGGAAACTTTCTTTGTTACTTCAGCAAAAGCTTGAACACTCAGAAACGATTTTCATGGTACAGATTACCAATTTTATACACGTTGTTCGTTTTTAATGTTCAAGGTAGTCCAGGGCGCGGATCGTCATTGATCGTTTATACCCCTCCTTAAACCTTTTAAACCACTGAAAAAGTTTTGTCACTGAACAACTTCTGTAATACCAGGAATAGAAAGCAGGAGGGAACATCCAAATCTCCTTGCTCAACTGTCACTGGAATATATTTATAAAACCTATAAAGATTATCACTGTATATTCCCAGATGGGACAATTGGAGAGGAGAAGGAGAGTGCTGGTGCAGCTTTCTATGATGAAACATTGGAGATGGAGTTTTTATTCCTTTGCAACACAGCATGTAGCATGGATGCTGAACTGCTGGCTATAAACGCAGCACTTATAACACTAACAGAGACAAAGATATGCATCTTGTCCGATTCTAGAGCAGTACTACAAATAATTAAAAACAAACAACCGACTGAATTCTCGTATCAAACCCTTGAAATTGATGCCATGCTAGAATAACTAAAGCAGAAAGACATAAGGTTCCAGTGGATCCCTAGCCATTGTGGAATATGGGAAAATGAAAAAGCAGACAAACTGGCTGGCCTAGCGAGGAAATTAAGACCTGCTCCTATGAAGCAGATCTCCCTTAGCAGATGTTTGGAGATGGTTTAGAGAGAGCACAAGAAAAGCTGGACAGAGCAGTGGAGAGATAGAATCTCAGGTCGCTCACTCTTTAATATCTAGCCGACTTCCAATGAGACAATCTTTTATCGAGGAATAACAAGAGCTGTTGAAAATTTTTGCTGCTCATGCAAGAACTGGACACATTGTTACCCAGGCATACCTGTACAGGTTTAACTTGGCAGAATCACCTCTTTGTAAGGCATGTGGAGAAGAAGAAGAAACACTGGAACATATCCTTTTTGGGTGTGACTGTGTGACCATCGCTCACAATAGGCTGAATGATAACAGATAACTGACAACCAAAGAAGTTTTGTGCAACAAGAGATTTTGGTCATTGGCAGCCCTGGCATATGAGAGACACCGAACCATTGGGATGTTTGATCCTAGAAGCTCGACCTAATAATAATAAACTTCTGTACACTTTCTTTAACATGGCTTCTGAAGCAGATTTCCCAATTTCACAAGAAACTTGAGGTTAACTCGCTCCATTTGAATACTTCGAATTTTTTCAATGAGCTGCTAGTGCAAGGAATAGAACAGGGCTACAATGAGTGATATGCAACCATGCTTATAGAGCTCAGGGTGGGGGAAAGCACCAATATATGCACGACATGCTCACCACAGCATGCTCACTGTTGCCGTTAGCAGCACCAGTCTTGTTATTTAATTGCCAAACCTCATATTACAATACATTTTTTACATAATTTTTTTATTTATATTTGTAAGCTTTACACTTTTTTACTTGAAAAATAGTAATATTTTACTTAAATTAAAACAAAAAAACATGTTTTTTAAACAATAAATTAACTTAGTACAAGAAGACATTCATTTTATAAAATAAAATAAACTTAATAGACAAAATACATATAAACAAAATATCCAATAAACACAAAATATAATTATAATGTAACCCTCAGAAGGCATATGCTTCCGGTAGGTTAGATAAAGAAAAACTATCAAAAAACACATAGAGGCTTTGAAAAATTGCCAAGAAATTAATACATTAATAAAGAACTGATCTAAATATGAATTATTTTTGTCAAATAGTGTACTGATAGCCGGTTTAGATTTTCTAATGAAATTATTTTGATATATTAAACAAATGTTGTACAACATCTAAATTTAACCGTATGTTCGCTGAATAAACCACTTTGCCTTTTATTTTTTTACTTTTGCCTTATATTTTCATCAAACTTTGCCTTATTTTATTCAGAATTTGATTAAAAATTCTAGGCGCTTAAAATGTATAAAATTTTGTATAAACAGCTTTGGAATTGAAAAACAAATATGATTTCTTAGATGAGATTTATATTTATTATGCAGTAATTGTTTGTTTCCATTCTGTATAAAAATACTTTAACACTTTGTAAATGTATAAGAACTTTACAGGTAATATTTCCAAAAATATAAATATTGCATTGAAAGCATAGACTGTCTAAAAGTTCTGAAATTCTTCATTATAACAAATATAGATAGAAAACATTTTGTTCTAACACTTATAAAATACCCATTTTTTTAAGTCTTCATGGAAATGAGCATCAACATTGTTTTCTAGATCACTTTTTGAGGGGTATCATTAAATATATGTACATGTCAATTTTACAGTTAAAAATACTAATTTTTTACTATAATGGGTAGAGGTAATTGTTTTCCTATAATAGGTAGAGTTCCTCTTACATTATTTTTAAACTATTAAAGTATATATTTAAATAATACTTACATTCCCAGTTTTTACAAATACTAAAATGTCTTCATACACATTTTTTCCTCCAAAAACCTGAAACATTATATAATAAAGTAGAAAAATATCATTTGATTTGATTACACAAGGTATTAACAAATACTTAGAATTTCTTTATAATGATAATGTTACCCATAAAGATACATACTATTCAAAGTAGGCCTACATGTTGTTACAATTCAGTGATATAGTCTTAACCTTCTTCAATAAATCATTGGTTTTTAGATCAACAAAATTTATTTATTGAGAGTTTAATTCACATTGTTTTTGAATACATAGCCTAAATCTTGTTCATATAAAAATTAGAGAGGGATTTTCAAAGTACCCTCTATATCACTTGTCACTCAGTTGTTCAATTCTCATTTGACTAGTGCAGTAGCAGCTCAACTAAACAATAGTTTATTAAAGGTTGATATTTGTTAATTATACCTAATAATAAGAATTTTCATAAAGGATTTGTTCTTTGTTACACTGTAAAAAGTTAACACATTACTTTTTATTTATTTTTAAAATATATATATAAGTAATGTATATAAAGTAGGTAACAACTTACAGCTAAATCTATATGGCACACATTTAATAATAAGTTCAACACAATTGTTATTTATCTATTCCAGTTTATAATTTAACTAAGATAGATAAAAAGTAAGGAATAAACAAATTTATACACAATTAAAACAACAAATGATATTATCGAAAATCATTAAGTTCGAACCCCATCACTACTCAGGGAGTACTAGTGCTTTTTCAGTATCACTTATAATCATCATAGCTTTATAGCCTATTGTTACTTATACACATAAAATTAAATCAACATTGTTGTATTAGGAATTTATCAGAGTACATATACAACAGTAATAAGTGATGCATATGGTCAGTTCAAATCTCTGTCAGGGTTTACAGTAACAATCCTTATTCATAAACAAACATATAATTAAAATTAGTAAATACACTAAAACTTGTGCTGCAGGAGGCATAGGAAATTGAGATTGACAAAATTGTATATCTTAATGTTATCGAAATGAAAGGAAAATTACAAAGTTAAAAACAAATAATTTGTATGGAGAGTTAAAATATTTGATCAGAATCTGTTCAATAAAACTGAAATTTATATATTTGATCTTCAAAATGAAAATAAAGATTTCACTGGATTACTTATGGATAGGTTCACCACAAGTAGCTGGTTATTTCAATGACTTGATATTAATTATTTAATTATGTGGTGCCCTTTGATTTTCCTGGTGAGATTTTCCATACAGCTTCTTGGTAACACTTCTATCTTTTAGCACTTGACAACACATCTGTATGCTTCACACAACCATACAACTACTAGTGTTGGTTTTTTTTGAAAACATAATCCAAAATGTGCAAGTCACAAGTCCCCCACTACTTTTGACACTATTTTTGGTTGGAATTTCGATCAAATTTTACTAGTATATATATATAGTGTAATTGTAAGAAATTGTATAACCAAATATTATTTCAGTAATTTTAAATTTAGAAAACTACAGAATAACTTCTTCTGTGATCTAATATATTATGTAAATTAACACAAGTAAAAAAGTACACAAAGTTTTCTTGAATATCACTGTTCTGCTATATACTGGCAACCAATCATATGTCTCAATATTCATAAGTCACATGATAGCGATTTGCCTATATGATGTTTCTTTATATGAACTATAATTAACATATCTGGTGGACAGCAGTTATTCAATATGCAAAATATATAGATTTGTTCTTCATAATCTGAGGTGTACAAATGTTGACTATTTATCCATTGAACTCTGTATAATACGGTTTCTGCCCAGTTGAACTGGTTAAAATTTTCTGCTAATAAGATGCGATCAATGTATAGAACCTTGTAGGCTATATAACTCTGATGTCACGACTTGGCATGGTTGGCCTGTTGCATTGTTTACATATTTCATATCTTTGGATTATTTGTTTGAAATTATAAATTGTTTCAACTGTAAAGTACAGTAATTAAATTTAAAATGAATATAAAATTAACAGAGGCAAAACATGTATTAATAATGTAATTTAAAAGTAGTGTGTAGTTACATGAGCATAATTATTACAAAGGTATGAGTTATTTGTGTAAAACATTCAGAAAACTAAACCACTGTCATGACGACCAGTTCATAACTTATTATGAATAAAAGGTTTGAAAAGACTGGTTCTGTAACAGATCTCCTGCGACCAGATAAAACTAAATCTAATGCTACAGAAGAAAATCATGGTATTCGAGCAAAAATTTATACAATCTTCAATGAAGTCAAGTCGAAAAGCATCCAGTAAGCATGGTATATCAAAAACCAGCCTCCAAATGATGTTGCAATCATTAAGGCTGAAAACATACTGTTGTACTTTACTTCAAGGTCCCAATCAGTATAAAAAATTCAACTATTTTTTTAAATCTTATTTTTATTATTATTATTATTATCATTATCTAATATGATAAGAAGCTGGCAATATTTTTAGTGATTTCCATTTGAAAATGAGCCATTACCCAGATCCAAGACCTTGATATATATATATATATATATATATATATATATATATATATATATATATATATATATATATATATATGTGTGTGTGTGTGTGTGTGTGTGTGTGTGTGTGTGTGTGTGTGTGTGTGTGTGTGTGTGTGTGTGTGTGTGTGTGTGTGTGTGTGTGTGTGTTAATTTTATTATCTCAAAAATAAATTGTTACACCACACTTATGGATGACAATTTTACACATGAAAGCACAATAGGTAAAATAATAATGATGTAAAAATTATTGACATCTATAAAACAACAAAATGAAATACATTTTTGTTTATTTGAAAATTAATTACCTCTTGTGCTTCAGCCTTCTCGATCTTGATTAGTGTCATTTTAGTTCCATATATCTTCGAGTATGTGGACACTGCAAAGTCAGCAGTTCTATTGGCTAATTCATCCGTAATACTTATCGGTATTATTGCACTGGTCTAAAATAAATATTTAAAATTTATAAAAGCTGTTATAAACACGATTAATTTTACTACACTAATATTGTGAAATCTATCTAATCTATCAGGTTTGCTGACAAACTATAAAATTTATGTATGACTACAATGGTAAAAAAAAATGGCATTAAAATAAGAGACTGTTATGATTTCTAGATCACTGTTTTGGGAGGTAAATATAATTTTGGTGCAATTTGATTCAAACTTCAAAAAAATCTTGATTTTGGTAATAACTTGAACAAGTTTGTTACCTGGCAAAATCTGTTAACAGTTTCAAAATGCTGGTCTTTTTAATTCATATTTTTTGTACTAATTTTTTTTCTTTTTTAATCTGATTTTGTCACAATCTGAACTAAAAACTGATAATTTTAATTTTTCTAGCTCAATTGAAATCAAAACATTTAATTTGGCAGCGTCAGGATTAACTTTTCACTTTCTATCTGTGTGCAAGTGCCCTTACAAGTTCATGGAATTTATTGTATATTTGTTTTTAAAAAAGAAGATTTAAATGTAGAACATAACTAACTTAAACCACATTTTGTGAAGGATTACTACACCGTTTATGTTCTGCATTACATGTGGGAATTAAACAACTTAAAATTCATAAAATATTTAGGAACATTACAAACACATTAATATTCTATACGGTACATTACATAATTAAAGTTTTTAAATAATCAACTTTTTTTAAAAAAAAGGATCATTTCATTGTTTTGTCTTGAATGCCTTTTAGCATTATAACTGTACAGAACTCTTGCACAATGACTGGAACTGCACACATCAAGGTTGTTTTAATTTAAAAAATATTCAAATCTCTTTTATCTTACATGGTTTTGACCATTTTAATACACCATTGAAATCATTGTTAAAATCTGCAAAAATTAGCATTTAAATTTTTTTTTGAAAAACAAAATGAACTTGATATAAAACAGAAAAAAATTTCAAAAAATTGTGAAGTAAAAAATTTATGGATTTCACTGTGGTTAGGGTTTATTGCATATTATTATTTCAACAATAATACAGATTTTCCTAATACAAATGTATGTTTACAAAAATAAACATTAAAAAATTGCATATAAAAATTTTAGAAAATACTACATTCTGAGTTTATCTTTATAACAATTTTTTACACTGGGCTTGAATTTTTTTAAAATTATTGATTTACTAAACTCTATATGGTATATTACCAATTTCGAGGACACAAACACTGCACAAGCAAGGACCATCACAATTAAAACCTTCATTCTGCTGTGGTTATACTGCCAAATGTAGACTTGAAAAAAGCCCTCTTGATATACTTGTTTTAAAAAATTAATTGACAATAAAAAATAACTTATAAATGTAAAACAATGAGTAATTTAATTTTCGTACGCCAATAGGCATATTATTAATTAGTTTCACTAATTAAAACTATAATTTTAATTTAGCTAAATTTTTATTTTATTGTTTGCCTATTCCTCACTGTAACTGAAATAAATTAATTGATAAGAATCCAATTAAGTTAGCAAGGCTCAAGGTCATGTCTATAGTTGGTTCAGTCAAATATTTTTAGGGAAAAGTTTACATATTGGTTTCTTTTGGCGTTTAAATAATTGAACTTAAATTTTAAATTTTTCACTTTGAACTTTTTTTGAAAAACTAAAATTTGTGATCTTAACTAAACATTAATGTATTTGCATAAAAAATGATAATGGCACAAAAATAATTATGGTATGCATCTATGTAATCTCACTGATGTGATAGAAGCAAATTTCAAACATAACTTCACCTTCATAATCAATATATATATATATATATATATATATATATATATATATTTCAAGATTCCATGTCTGGATAAGTTATGATGGCAATATTTTTTTGATTTTGCCACAAGATATTTTAAAATATTCAGATTTTAACATTTAGGCCCTTCATGGAAATAATTTGATTTATCACAAACAAAAGTTATGTACTTATAAATTATGTATACTGTATATCTTTCAACTGATCTCATATTTGAGATAAATTTACAAACAGGTAAGAAACATCCAAGCAATAAAATCGATTTTTGATGGCGTCAACATAAATCAAGTTTCAAATTAGGTTGCATTGAAAATATGAAAGTAAAACCTAAATGCCCTTAGATTTTCGACTGATTTTGAAATTTAAAATGTTATTTTTTGTAAATTTTAATGCTGATTACAGTGACTAAAATAATATTTTTTTAAAAATATAAGATAAAAAGTAAATTTTTTTACGAATTGAAATAAACATCATTTTGGTTAACTGATGACTGTTGGACTGATATTCCTGGGTACTTTAGGATCTATCCAAGGTAATACCAAATCCGTTTCTGTGCTAAGCTTGAATCAAATCGTACCAAAACTTCAAACACTAGAGTGTTAATAAACATTTAAAAAGTTATCTAGAAGTCAGGATCGGCCTTTTCAAGTACGCGGATCTATATCTTAACAATTATAGCATTCCAGTAGCTTATTTTACAACAAAAACCCAAACAGCCATTGTTCCTGTTGTGCAATAATAAAGATCTTAATTTTATTCATTTATTGGGAAATGGTAGAAAAATTGCTGCCAACTGGATAACTTCACATTTAGACAACTATTTAATAAAAATATAAAATGAATACAATATAGTAACGATGTTTTGTAGCTAAAAAAATATAATAAAGTAATTTGTGTCTTTCCATCTATATTATTATATAATAGCATAGCAATGTCTATATGAAGCATCAAAACTCAAAAACTGCTGATCCAATTTTTATGAAATTTTAAAAGAATATTTTTTATGATTCAAGAACAGACATAGGCTATTCAAAATTTGATATTTTCAAAAATTAGACTAATAAATAAACAATTCAGTCTTTATATATTATTTCAGTAAGAGAAAAAGGTTGTCGGCTACCTGCGCTGCGGTTCTAGGGAGAGAGGTCGACTCCTGCTCTACCCACATACGTATTATAAACATAAATGGTTCATCCCACATTTAAATCAGCTTGCCAAGCTCTTGAACTTTTAAGAAATGCCGATCATTGGAAAAATACTTTGGCATATGCCGCTTATCACAATTTTATTTGTTGTCTCCCATCACAACCTTCTGTTCTATGGGAAATGTTCCAAATGGATTTCTGTGAAGACATTCTTCATCAAAAAAGACAGTAATTCCATAACATAGATTTGACATATTCTGATGAGATATTCAACGAAGGGCTTATTTTGATTGAAGATAAAGTTTTAACTCTCTCTGGACATAAACTCACTGAATTTGGCCACACCCATTAAAAATAAATAAATATCTGAGGATCCATGCAAATTAAATGTATGCAAAGTATATATTACTGTAGACTATACACTACAACTATTAAGATTTGCTTATTTTAAAACATTAGTTACCTACCTTAAATTCAACCAATACATAACAACAGGTAGCTGACACAAATTTTGTTTCTTTATGTTTCTTACCAGAAAAGAACTCAAATTTTGGATAAAATCTTAAAATTCTAGAAGTTAACACCGCAAGGTACCCAAATTATAAGATTTTATCCAAAATTTCGAAAGTTCTTTAAAGGAAATCACTTATTTTTTTAAAAGAAAAATTGAGCTACACAGAAATGACACTAACCCAAATAAATAATGAAAGTGTATGCAAAGATTTAGTTATAAGTAAAGAAGATGCTTCCTAGATTTGTTTTAACTAGAAATCGACTTTGCATGTATCATATACGTACCTATAACACTTAATAATAAAAAGAATAATGTTTGTTGTTTTATCTATGAAGTACACAAACAAATTTGATAATTCATTTTTCCAAAACTAAAATTTAAATATTTCCTAAATTTTTATTGCAATTTCTTTCATATATTTGTGATATATATTACAAGACTTGAACAATGTTCAAAAATTAATAGCATTACTTTTTGTAATTATTAATAAACATTTTAGCCTGTATAGTAAATATCTCTTTATATATATAGTACTGATGGTATTCCTGCATTTTGATTGGTTGAATACTTTGCCAGTTTTCCTAGAGGGAAAAGAAGTCCTTCAGAGAAATACAATAGTAAAGTGTTTACATAAAAAAATTATTTTAATGGTAATTTATTTTTACACTGTTTTAAAAGGAAATGTATTATTACTGTACTTATTATATCTATAGTACGAATAGCATAATTTGATAATATAGTATCAACAAACACTGTTAAACAAGATATTTGTTAACAAACATGGTTTCAAAGAACATAACCTTGTTTGTAGACCTGACCTATGTATATATTAAATGCAACTTGGATATTAAATACTACAGTTATTTATTATTGGAAAATTACTATTTCAGTACACCAATTTAATTAATTCCGTGTTTTTCTTATTTATTAGAGTGAAATTAATATTTCATTTTTTTCACAAATGTTTTTAAAGATTACCGTACTTATACTTGTACTTTGTTTACTTGATGATGTAGTTTAATCTATTGCTCATAGATGGCGATTACTGTTTAAATGAAATTCATGGCAATACAGTACTGTAGCAGCTTTTACACAGCTTTTCACCTCTCTTATAAACAATATTTATAAACAAATACATAAAACATTTTCAACGCTTAGCCAATTTTGTCATTATAAGGTCATGTGATATGATTATGGGAGGTGTAATTTTTGTTTTTGTAGATTTTCGTAAAACTTTGTTAGTTACCCCAAAAGGAACTTGAGTTGACATTGTTAGTGCATACTTAAAATCTTCACCAATTTGGAAACATACTGAAACACCGCACGTAACATAAGAGTCTATGTAATGACTCAGGATTTCCTTCGCAACTATTGAAAATTGGAGATGGAAAAGTCAAGAATAATAGCTGTATCATAGTTGACAAGAAAATAGGGAAGTTGTAAAATCAGTAGAGGAGCTGAATTCGAAAATGTATCCTGACGTCACAAATTTAACTATAAATCTGACAGTTGGTTATGTAAAAGAACTACTTATGTAAAAATACTCTCCACGATTTTTCCTCCAGCGAAAAACCATAAATGTTATTATCACTGATCTTTCTGCGAAATGTCTCTACTGGTGAGATAAGCGACACTATTTTGAAAGATTTCGAGCAGATGTAAAGAAATATCTTGCTATTGATTCAGTTTTACAACAAAATGATGCTGTTAATGTTCCTACAGAATTTTTTAATTTACTCAACCCAGCAGGATTTCCTCCCTGTAACATTAAACTAAAAATAGGTACTCCAATTATGTTACTTTGAAATCTTAATCCTCTAATATTGTACAATCCTCTTGTAACGATACAAGACTGCAAGTCAAAGTTATGAGTGAAACTTTCATTGAAGGTATTATCCTTACTGGGCCTGTGGCTTACGATCTTGCATTCATTCCCAAAATTCCTATGAATTGACTTACTTTTCAAGTCAGGCGTCTCCAATTTGTTATCAGAGTTTCATTTGCAATCACAATGCATAAGTCTCAAGATCTAACTTTTAAATATTTATAAATAGATCTACGTTCAAAATGTTTTTCACACGGCCAGTTATATAAAATACTCTCAAGAACGGAAAATCCTAATAATCAATTCTTTTGATACCATCGAGTGATCAAACAAATAACGTAATTTATCTAGAAGTTTTGTAATATATATATATTACAATTTCTGCAGACTTTTCCGTATATTACAGTAGGTATATATTGTTGGTTCACTATATAATATACGAGAATATATTGTAATATGTTAATTTTATATATTAACAGAATATAATACGTAAGTACAAACAAACAGATTTAGCTCTCAACGTTCGAAAGTTATCTGTGGTAATATATTCAACCAGTTAAGTAAAACAATAACAGTATTGCAATTACATTAGTTCAGATTTTTGTTTTTGGAATTTTTTATAATTTTTGTTACAATTTTGAATTTGTAGTAAATTAAGAGTTCTGCAATTTTAATAGTTTTTGTGAAAAAGAAAAAGTATATATATTTAATTTTAATTTACGTTTTTCGAAAGATGGTGTCACTTGGTTAGTAATAGGCTACCTAATAATTATGAAATCATAATTTAAGGTTATGTTATCATTAAGTTTAAATCCAAGAGTAATATGCAAATGGTAGTTTGTTTTTTTGTAATATAGCCGATATCTAAAATAACTATACATGTACGTGAGTTGAATATTTGTTGCATATCCAAATCACAAAAATTTATATGCTGTATAGGCTACCCAAAAATCTATTTTTTGACTGTATGCCTACTACAGCTTCCGTTTGTCCTAATTTTTTTAACTCATAAGTGTAAAATTTTAATTATCAATGGCTTAAAAAGGCCTAATTGCCAAATTTACAAAATAATCCCATCAGTGTTAGAAATTTTGAAATAAAACCATAGGCCTACTGCTGTTAGTGATTATGTATACGCTTTGGAACAGAAAGTGATGTTACAAGGAAACCAAAATCATTTAATACCTTCACATTTACACAGTCATTACACATTCTGTATTAGACAAGGTAGAAAATATGCCATTACAAAGCACTTGTATTTATTGTAAATTTGTTACAATATAACAAAGCCCATATTGTAATTTGTTAATAAGTAACATTGTAATTTGTTTCAGGTAATATGGACACTTCGAGTGTAGTCGTTGAAACACATGAATATGTTATACCTAGACGAGCAGTCTTAAGCATAGAAGACATGAACATTTGGGAGAAGAGCGAAGCTTATTATGTAAATATGTAGTTTATAAACTTCTAACTTTTTACTAGAGAAACAGTATTTTTAGAACTTAAAGAAAAATTCCCTTAAAAACTAGTGCGAGGAACCTTATGTATGAATATATGAGTATGTGGCCAGTTTGTAATCACACGAAAAATATATATAAATTGAATAAAACATCAAAAATATATATATATATATATATATATAAACAAGGATAAAGTAACAACTGAAACTTTTAGATATCATTAAATTCAACTATAAAATTAAACTTGTAAACTTTTAATATTTTTGAAACTTTAGCATTTAATGTTTGAAATTTATTTAAAGTAAAACAGATACATATAGGTAATATTTAGCTCACATGTAGGCTACTACAACTGCCATGACCATGGATAGTCAACATTTAGCCTCATCAACAAGTTCGTTCCACACAATTCAATCACATGCATCTTCTTTTATTAACCTCATCTATCATATCTTTCTGGATTCTATCTCACAATCTCTTTTTTGGTTTTTCTGTTAGTCTTTTGTCTGCTGCCAGTCTTCTCCTTACCACTTTTAGTATTTTTCTTTTTCAGAAGTAGTCCCCTGCCCAACTTACCTATCATGGCATCTGGCCTATCAAACATTTATAAACATATAGACATATTTCTTCTTTTTACATTAGTCACCATTGTTCTTCTTTACAGGTTAGTCCAAAAAAATGTTTTTAGTATTCAATATCTAGTAGTATTGAGTAGTAGTATCTAGTAGTAGTGGATAGTATTATTCAATATCCTTCCTGACTTTTTTCTGACAAACCAATTGTCTGACCACTTATTAGAACAGAACTTATTATATTTTTGTAATTACGTATATTATTATTATGTATATTAATTGTGTGTTTTGTATATCAATTGTTGTGATATTGTGAGTTTATTTTAAACCTAAAGACATCTGTTTGTATAATCAAATTTAGGCTACATGTATAATTAAAAAATATTTAAAAACTCATTTAATCCTAGTTTTTGACAATTAAAGCCAGTCAAAGCCACAATTGGTTCGAACTATCAGGTGTTCTACTATGTTTATTGAAAGGTTGTTTTTGAAAATTTCATATTGTTTTCAGGAATATCTTGGTTTCATAACTGCTATGAATGAAGCTATAAAAGGTAAAACGCTGTCAGTTGATTGTCAAGTGACGGATGTTACCAGCGGTATACTAAAACTTTTAGATAAACTCGATGAATGGGTAACTGATATACCTCCCATAGAACAACCACAAAGATTTGGTAACAAAGCTTTTAAAACCTGGTACACTAGATTAAAAGAGGTAAGTTTTCCTTTTCATTAGTTTCATTTATGATAGTGTCTAAAATATCATAGACTAAGAGCATATTTTAATTGTAAAATGAGATATTGGATCAGCTGTCATAGTAAGACCTTGCAGGAATAACAGTCTCCTCAGATTCAATTATTTAAGCTTCACGAATAGAATAGGCTTCATTTTAAATTTAAATACCATGCTGATGCTATGGAAATAGTAGTAAACAATTATTAGAGTGTTGAGTTGATCTGAAAATTTGTTAATGAAAATTTTATAATTAGGATTATAACCTATTCTTCCCATCAGTGGTCTATCTACTCACTTCATAAGGCTACCGCAGTTTCAAAACTCTGTTGTTCCATCTTCAGGCCACAATACAAAATGTTAAATTCCTTTGTTGAGGTCATCACACAGTTAAACAAAACATTAAAAACATATGTCACAAACACTGAACACAATTACATGATTAAAATACACACGATAAAATTTGGTTTGGCTAAACGACTCATATGCTGTTATATTCCAGACTGCCTGTCATAGGCTATTGTCTGTGTGGTGTAATAATGTAACAAAATTTAGGCCAGACCTGTTCACAGATTTTTTCAAATCCCGTACTGCTGCATGGATTGTGCAGTTGTAACTTAAAAATAAGTTAAGTTAAGTTATAAATAAATTGTTAAAATATGATATCAGTCATAAATTTTGTAAATTTATATAGTGTTGCAATATTGTATAGTTTATGTAGGGAAATATGGCAATAAATATTTTTACTTGTGTTCACTCCGTTTTGAAAACATTTTTTTTTATTATATTTACTTCTAGAAGATCAGTTCCTGAGAAAGAGCCTGCTGTACAATTTCATTTCACCCTGTACAAATACATTAAATTTAAGGAATAATCTGTACTGTATTTATAGAATTCAGCAGATTTACTGCAAGAAGCCCTACCCACAAAATTCCACCGAAGCATCTGTGAAATCAGGGAATATTTAGCAGAAGGGTTTGGAAATCCTACAAGAATAGACTATGGTACTGGTCACGAGATGAGTTTTTGTATGTTTCTGTGCTGTTTGTTCAAAATTGGAGCTTTCTTAGTCACGGACAAAGATGCAGTTGTGTGTAAAGTGTTTAACAGGTAAATATTTAAATTGTAGTTATCACTGTGCGCTTGAATTTATTGTATGTTTCAGTGCAGTGTTCCTTGCAAGTCAAAGCTGGAACCACAACTTTAGTTGTAGTCATACTTTAACTTCTTTAGTTAGTTCTGGTTCTTAAAAAAAAAAATCACTAAAAGAACACAAACAATCGGTTCATTATTAAATAATTCATTTAAGATTTAAAACACTTTTCCTAAGTTCTGCCAAATTAAAAAATTCCATAATCTCGAAAAACATGTAGTGTCATTTTTTTTCATAAATCCAGCCAAATCTTTAATGTAAAAATCTGGTTTTAGCGGCAGTAAATACTGTACTAATGAGCTATAATGTTAAAAATTTCTGATGCACATTTTGTAATACAGTAGGTTTCTTCTGTCCCAAGTTAATGTGGACCAATTGTCTCAACCAAATGCACCACTCACCTGTTAACATTTATCATTTTGTTAAAATGTATAGTTGTTCAAGGCTTAGTTGTATGTTTAGTTTATCCCACTACACTGTAGCCCCCCCCCCCAAGAAAGAAAACACCTGAATTTAGGACGTTATGAGAGCACACCAAATTAGTGTGTTCTCTTGTCTGTGTTAATTCCATTAATATATTTTCAAATGTCAATGTTATAATTAATAAATTTACTGAAAAACATGAAAATCATGCAGTTTTTCTACTATTAAGCTGTTCTAGCTATTAGCTACTTCATCACTTTTTACTCCACAACATTGTTGTTCAAGTACGTTATGGTATAGACATTTTTAATGTGCAAAAAGACTTTTGACAAAAATTGAAATTATGATGAATTTCTTTAAAGAAGTGCTCATCTTGTACTAGCAACTTTTTTAAATAATTCTTTAACAGGTGTCTGAAATTTTACAACAGTGTTATCAATTAAGTATGTTCAGTCAGATTTATAATTGCGTTCAATAAACGTAAAGATATTGAAACGAAATGTCAATTAAATTCTAGCAACACTCACCACTTTGTTGTACTGGCGTACCGTGATACTTTGATAACTCGGCAATGGTAGCACATAGGTGATGGATTGTCTGACATGTCCCACTCACATTATCATTTAAAACTTTCTTACTTTCCAAATCTTCCATCTTCCATTTTTTTCAGGAAACTTAACTACCTAGTATATATGCATATAAACCATAGTGTTTTTTTTTTTTTTTTTTTTTTTTTTTTGTCTAATATATGCTATATAATTTTATCTTTACAAAAACTGCAACGTTTTTTATAATACATTAAACTATCTTTCTGAACTCACAGTACTAAACTTGAAACTTAAAAATTTCCACATATAGGCTATAAGAGAAACCGTACTTTAATACATTAGGAGATCAACTGATTGAAAAGTTCGTAGGGTTTTACTATGCTCTTAAAGATTACAAGAGAGGATATACTATCAAAACACCATTTAGATATTGTGTTTGTTTATCATAAGATGTTAGAAACATAATACTAATTAGGGTAAGCGATAGAGGTATTTATGTCAACGATTTCTGGATTGTTTATTCCCACTTCATAATCAATCACGATCTTTGAATTTTTTTTACACGATGCATGAAAACGCTTTTACCGTGAGTTGTTCTTGATAGTATCACATACATAACTTATAAAAGTGTTTTTAAAAATGCAACACAGAAGCTGTACTTTTAGCCTTTGTATTTATAAACAATTCCTGAGGTCAATAGAGTATGCAATTCTGGTGCGCTAAGTGTTAAGATTAATACTGAAATTTAATTTAATTTACTCATTAAAAATAATTAAAATCTGAGTAAGCATATTGATGGGTGATAAGATGTAATTTTTAACATCTGTTATAAAATTACAGATGTCTGTTAAAACAATTATTTCTATAAAATTTCTAGTAGCAAAATGTGCACTTTTTTAAAGAAATTCTCCATAATTACAATTTTTATCACAGGTTGGTCAAATTCAATAGAAACATTAACAAATGTCTGTACCATAACATATTTGATCAGCATTTTTGTGTAGTAAAAATTGGCAAAGTTATGAACCTTCAAAGTAGCTAGTAGTTGAAAATAGTACATTTTAAAGTAGCTAAATGTATGCAAATCGTATTTTTCAGTAAATTTATTGAGATATAATATTGACGTTTAAAAATATATTAATAGACTTAACATAGATATCTATATTTAAAGGGATACTTTAATTTGGGTATTTGAGGTTTCTATACAGTAACAGATTGAAATTTTATAATGTCCTAAACTCAGGTGTTTTCTTTTATGTAGCAAACTATAAGGGCCAAAAGTAATTGCAATTATGCATTATTATTTTTTTTTTTTAATACTGGATATCAAAATTGTTCTATATTGTTTTAATACTTTTATGCATAAATACTGCATAATTAATTAACATATAATTAATTAACATATATGTATATATGTTTAAACATATACATATATTATTACAAATAATATATCACAGCATTATAATCTTTTTTCTACTTGTGTTTGTTACTAATTTTCAAAAAAATTGTGTAGGATCACATTATAACCAAGTTTCGATGTAGTTGTATTTTAATTGTATTTTAATTTAAAATCTTATTGGCATTATGTATGAAATAATAATTAGTTTGTTGTTGAGGTATTTGCAACTTGCCAGAAGACTCCAAACAGTGTACAAAATGGAGCCTGCCGGCAGCCGAGGTGTTTGGAGTTTGGATGATTATCAATTTGTACCGTTTATTTGGGGCAGTTCTCAACTTATAGGTAAGAGATTTTTTTTTAATTTAATGGTAAAATATGAAAATATTTTGAATACAGTTTATTCATGTTGGCAGCAATGTGTTAATGTTTGAAATTAAGTAATCAACTTCTCAGTAAAACTAGGAAAAGCATCTCACATGTTGGAGTGAAACAGATGACTAAGTAAACAGGAAACAGCATTACAAGAAAGAATAAAATGGTTAAGCACATACTGAGGGTCTGTAGTTCCCTTGTTTCAAATACAAACTACAAATTAACAGGAATTTACTACTGTGTCTTGGACTGCCGCAAAGCGAGCTGTACCACATGTAGTATACGATTTAAGTGCTTTTTATGTGGTCATAAATATAAAAATATCAAAAAATCTGGAAAACTTTTTTGTTTAATCGAAACTAGCTGTATAAGTTTCTCTGACCTAACATGTTGTAATTAGAGGATCTATATGAAAACTTGAACTTTCAAAGGGGTTTGTCAATTACAAGGGTAAGTCAATAATTATCAGCAATGGTGACAGAATCATCACTGGTGACAAAACATGGATCCATTATAGGAGTCAAGAGAGTAAATGGCAGAGTATGGAATGGAAATATCCACAGTCGCCCTGCAAGAAAAAGTTTAAAAGCCAACCATCCGTAGGAAAACTGATGCTTACAGTTTTTTGGGACTCACAAGGCACAATAACATTATCAGGAGAGGGGCATAAAAATAAACAGTGCGTGTTACAGTGAGATGCTTACTGACAGGCTGAAGCCTGCAATTCAAAGCAATTGCCGAGGACTACTGTCGAAAGGTTTTGTGTTGTTGCACAACAATGGTCGACCACATACTGCTGCCCACACTACTGAAACGCTCCAGAAACTCAGTTTTGAAGTAATGGCTCATCCCCTTCTAACTGCCACTTACTTGTTCCACTCAAAGAGGCATTAAGGGGCTGTCGTGTTAGCTCAGACAAAGCTTGCTGCTCAGCCAAAAAAGTTCTATTCTGGAGGCATTAGGAAGCTTGTGCACCGATGGACCAGGTGCGTTGAAAAGCAAGGAGACTATGTTTAATGTAATTATCCTATTTGTATTGCAATAAAATTTATAAATACACTAAGCATAATTATTGACTTACCCTTGTACTTTCGTAGAGGTCAACAACTATATAAACTATATTTTATAAAACTGTATTTTTATATAGAAAATATGTATATTCGGAATCAGTATCTCTTAGTTTTAAATTATAAACCATTCTAGATAAATATAAATACTTTTTACTCTTAAGGTTTGACCCCTTTACTACCCATAAATATGGTTTCATCATTAACCTTTATATTTTTCTGGGTTCAGGCCGCTACAAAGATCATTTTTACAAAATTGTATAGTGATCGATCACATCGTTTACCTACAAACATCTCACAAGAATCTATAACGGCTTTTGTCTAAAAATTATCATGTGATGACAAGCAGTTACAAAGTTTGTGCCAATTAAGGAATTAAAACTGATTTTTGTGTTCATGTTACAGATCATCCACGCATTGAACCACGTTCTTTTTTACAAGAAGACATTGTAAATATGTTTGCCAAAGATTATATGTTTTTAGGATGCATTGCGTTCATTAATAAGGTATGTCAAACGTTATATCTAAAAATAAGTTAAAATGCAGTTAGGACTTTTGTCAATTTCATAATTTTTGTACTAAAATGCTCAAAATACATGCAATATTAATAATCCAAAATATAAAAGCACAGAAACAACAAGAAGTTAAAAAAAAAGTAAAAATAAAAGTGCCAAACATAACCTCAAAATGACTACCATGTGAAAGTGAGAAACGTGTTTATAACAGCAAAAATGATAAATTTCTTGTACGTTTTTAATAAATAAATGTGTGTAATTAATAATTACTATTTATTTATTTGGGGTAAATTGTTTATTTATTTATTTACTATTTAATTATTTGGGGTGGTGCATATTTATCGAAATTTAAACAGCTTGTAAATCTACAAAATAAATTTATTAAGTTGTTAAATAACAGTAATATTCCAACTATTGAAGAGCTTTATGCAGCCAGGTGTGTTATATTCCACTACAAATATTTAAGTGCTACTTTTTGTGACTCTACTAGCAGATCAAGAAATAAGGACATTGCATATCATAAACATAAAAAACCATATATGAAAAAAATTGTATATACGCTGCAATAAAATATTTTAAATTGTTACTGAATGATCTAAAAGTGTCGGACAAGACAAAAAAGAAAATAATTTTAAAAAACTTTTAAGTATAATCTATAAGCAAACCATGAACACATTTAAAATGGGAACCAGCCATTTACTATAGTGTACATGTATACAAATCTTTTTTCTTTTTTCTTAAGTTTTAGTGTTTAATTCTTAGTTTTTAAGCTATGACTCCTGAGCACAGAGAGGCACTTTCTCTCTTTTCAGGATATATGTAACTCCGTATATATAAATAAAGCCAATAAATAAATAATGAAAGGAATAATTTTTTTTTTAAGAAAAGAACTACATAGCCTAACTCTGCTCGGCTGTTACATGTTTAAATACAGCGACGAACATTAGCTCGCCGATTGCAATGAAACTGTAACATTTCTCTATCAGTTTCACAATTACTGCCAAATTATGAAAATTGACAAAAGTCCCTATACTGAATTTTGCCTAATACTGCATTTTTACCTAATAATGACAGGAATATAATTTTTCTTTTTTTAAAAAAAAAACTCCATAACCTAACAACTCGGCTGAACCTAACTCAGCTCAGCTGTTACTTGTTTAAATTTGGTGACAAACATTAGCACACCAGTTGCAACGAAACTGTAATGTTTGTCAATCACTTTCACAATTATTGCCGCATTTAGAACAGAAATACAATTGTTTAAATATGCTGTGATTAATAAGAAATTCAAAACTTTACCTTAATTCTAATTTTATTATACAGTACAATAACTTAAAATGACAAAAAAAGGCAAATCGCCAAGTTCACAATTAATGGCAGCCATTTTTCAGAACACGAACTTTCACAATAATAACTGATTTATTATAAAGTCCTTATTAATATAGTGAAGTAAATTTATCTTACAAATGCAGATCAATGTAAAATGAACATACAAGTACATTAATGCAAAGTAAACATCAATGGCATCAGAATTTAGGTTAGAAATACGGGTTAGTAAAAAATAGCTAGAAATATAATTTCTTGTGCAGTTACCATAATACATGTCATCTTTTGCGCCTTAATATTTCTCAAGGAAATGATATAACTCATAATACAAGGGAAAAATTGATGGAATAATGACTTTCACAAAAGTTCCTAAAGTGCATTAATTCCAAAAATAAAATTACTAACTAACAGTATTTGGTAGCATCATATTATAAACAAATGTTGATTTATTTTGTATTAAAAATAACACTTTAAAAATATATATAATTTCAACATTAATAAGAATTTTATTTGAAAATACAAGAATAAATCCTGATTTTCAAATAGTCTGATTTTATACCAACTATTAGCTGTTTTTAACACTTACAGAAGAAATTATGGTAGTCCTACATTTACGTGAAGTTATTTAATATTATTATTACTATTTATTAAAATATTTGCCATTATTTGTGTATGTAAAGCAGTACACAATTTTTCAAGAGTATGGATCAACAACTCTTATACCCAAGTGCCTACCTTAAAACCGAAACATGCAACTACGAATATAAGCCCAGATTCCTTGGCCCTACATTAAAATAATAGGGATAAAACCAGGGCAGCAAAAATCAAACTAAGATAGCAAGTAATCAAAAAACAAAATGAAAACACTACAAATAGCTTGCAGTTAGATTAATATTTTCTGGGATTAACTTTTTAGTGATCTGTCCAATTGGGTTTTTAAATTTTTCTACACTGTTATTGAGTTATTAATCTTCATATTTCAACAAAATTTGATGAGCCTATTTTGAGAAATTATGCTTTTCAGATTTATCTCATCACTGAGTTTCCTGTAAGATAAGTCATATATATCAAGGATTTCATTTTTAATAATTTAATTTAATAAGTGAAAGCTGTACAAAATGTATTTACTTAATATACGAACATACTTTAGCCTAAACAAGTTTGTTATTTTTAGTGTGCATATGCAAGCTTCAACAGTCATTTTTTTTAAATTGTTTTCTTGCAGGTAAAAACTGGTCCGTTTGCAGAGCACTCAAACCAACTGTGGAATGTGAGCGGTGTCCCTTACTGGTCGAAAGTTAACCAAGGACTGATAAAAATGTACAAGGCCGAGGTAAACTTATATTTTCTTTACAAATCATGCAAGTCTTGCATTTAAAATGTAAACATTAATCAGGTAATGTGATGGAATTTGAGTTATCCCTACCTTACTAAGTTCAAGCAAATACTTTCTTGTATAATTACTGATACATAGGTTCCCTATTGATGTTAATAAATACAGTAAACAACATAAAAACATTACGTAAACTTTGTCGTGATTACTCTGCTTAGAAATAATCTATAATAATATCTAAAAATCCTTCAGTCTGTTTCGGAAAATACTTAGAAGTATTGCATGATTTTTTTTGCCCAGGTACGCGTCTAAAAATGTTGCTTTTTTTAACTATAAATTGAAAAATATCTAAATAAACCCATAAAACCATGAATAAAGGAATGATAAATAGTCGAATTCAGTTGTTACACAGTCTGGCGTTGGTAGGTCAGGCGTGTAAATCAGATAAAGTAGCGGTCCCAGGACGCTACCTTGGGGAACTCCGCATTAATATTGCAAAAAGACCGAGAAAGCCTCTCCGTGATTCACCAAGAAATATCTATTCTCTAAGAAGGATTTGAGGATCTTATAAGTGTTGCTGGGGAAGAACGATTTTATTTTAAATAATAATCCTTCATGCCATACTCTGTCGAAGGCCTGCGATATATCAAGAAAGACACTCTGCAATAATACCTTTTAGATTCAAAAGACTTGTCTATTTCGCCTATTAACCTGTGCACTTGGTCAGCAGTCGCGTGTTTGATTGAAATCCAAATTGGTGGTCGGGTATCAGTCCATGCTGTTCCACTAATGGCATAATACGTTGTAGTATTAATGTTTGAGTATCTTTGATGGTATAGGTAACAGGCTTATTGGTCGATATGATTTTGGATCTTCAGGCTTTTATCTGGTTTTAATAACATAATTATTTGTGCAGTTTTCCACTGTGGTGGAATAAATTGGAGTCTAACTATAGCGTTATAAATAGCTGTAATCATTGTTATTCCAGAGTCAGGTAGCTCTTGCAAAATTTTATTTGTAATGAGGTCATATCCTGGAGATTTCTTTGATTTTGCCTTTTGTATTACTCTTCTGACCTCTTTCGTTGTGAATTTCATTGACGTAATGTCCTCCGTTTCTATTTCTTTCAGGTATTCGGTTACTTTCTCTCGTGGTCTGCTGGGCCTTCATAGGGATGAGGCTGGAAAACATTTGATAGATGCTCAGCAAACGTGTAAGCTTTCTCTTGGTCACTACGTGCCCAACAATTGTCCGCTTTTCTCAATGGCGGGAAATTGTTGTAGGTCGCTTGATGTTTCTTGTTGCTTTCCATAAGGAGTAGTCAGTAGCTGAAGTGGCATCAAGATCCTTGAGATATGTCTGAAAACTAGCGTTTCGATCTTGATCAAGGATTTGCTTAAGTTTTTTTATTTTATGGTTCAATAATTTTTTTGTATCAGGGCACCTGTTTTGCTGCCACAGTTTACGAAGATCTCTTTTGCACCAATCTCATTCAGGATACTTGGAGGAATACTTTGCCCAGCCGGTCTATGTTGTTGGACTATTGGAGTTGAATCCCAAGCCGCACTCTGGATACTTGTGGTGAAAAATTCAACAGCATTCATAATGTCATTTTCCGCTTCAAGTGCGATTTCTGCGGCTAAAAGCCTCAAATCTACCAGAATACAGAAACATGTCCCATTTGGTTTTATTACTGTGCAGTGTACACTTTTTAGTTGTCTCTCTAACTTTCACCCCAATTTCCACCAGAATAGGAGAGTGATCCGATGATAGCTCCCAGCAACCACAGCAAGATATGCTGTCCCCTGGTACACCTTTGGTGATGCAAAGTCAATAATGTCTGGTATCTTTGCTGGGTCAGACGGCCAGTATGTAGGTTGTCCTGTTGAAATTACGTTCATCGCTCCTGCCTGTACGCTCTTAAAAGTTCACGGCCTCTAGGAAGAGTAAGCCTGGAGCCCCAAAATGTATGTTTGGCATTATAATCACCTCCCGCAATGAAACGATTGCCAAGATATTTGAAGTAGTCATCGAACTGTGCCTTCTTTACAGTGTGTCTTGGTGGACAGTAAAGTGACGATATTGTAATCTTGCTTATCCAGTCATACACAACAACACTCGTGGCTTGGATGCAGTCCCTTTGGTATGGTTGTGCCTGATGATGTTTTATGTTAGATCTAATAAGAATGGCCGATCCACCGTGTGCTCTACCATCAGGATGCATCGTATGGTATAATGTGTAGTTGGGTACTCTGAAGAAGCTCTTAGTCGTAAAGTGAGTTTCAGAAATCAGCATAATGTCTACTTTGTTTATTTGTAAGAAAATCTTTAACTCATTAGAGTGGTTTGACAGGCCATTGGCATTCCACACGCATAGTTTTATGGATGCGAATTGGACATCCTTCTGTTGATGAACAATTTTTGGTAACAAGCACTTTTGTACTCCCTGAATTAATTCTAATAATAATATATACTTTTAACTTCTTAAAAATAGTCATGGTGACATAAAGTGTATGGTCTATCAACAGAATAAAACTTTAAATACCTAGGAAAACTAGATTAGTCACTTCAAGAGTTGTATCGTTTGACTTAATGCAAGATAGCATTTTCAACCAATGGCAGTAATGAATGTAAGGCAGGTTTGACAAAATATGGAAGAATATCAAAGGTCTGATTTTCTTTCTTCAGTATCATAAAAATCCAATTAATTTGAGAAGAAGCAACACGTACATTTTATGCAATTGTTGTTTCAAACCTTGCCAAATAATTTTAATAAGTGTGAACAAATTTATGCGATATTTATACAAAACAATTTTGCTCAGGTGTTGGCGAAGTTTCCCGTGATACAGCACGTCCTGTTTGGCAGCTTATTGCCCTTTCGCATAGCAAGACCAGTTGCACGTTCTACCGCAATGATAAATCCTGTAAGGCCAAGACCGGGACCTGGTGTACACTCTACATTACAACTAGGAAAACTTACGAGTCCATCGTCATCCATTTCTGACAGACAGGTATCTAGGAATTCTACACAAGAAGAAAATGTAGCAGAACAGGATTCAGAAAAAACTGAAGCTAAATAAAGATATTTATAAAATTCAGTGTGATCTATTTATTATGTTGTAATATTTGTATGAGATACCGCTAAGATTAATACATTGATAACACATATTTTGTTTTTTTTATGTTTGAAATAATCATGGCTTGCCCAATTCTCACTGACTTTGTGGATACTATTCCCAAAAATAACAATATTAAGTAACACCCATTTTAATATCCATAGCTTGAACTTGTGCAAACATTAATTTTAGGAAGCTAAGGTAAGTTTTTTTACCCAACAAAATCGACGTCAGTTTCCAACTTTTTGTTCATAACTTTTTGTGCACATTTTAAAAAAATCTAATTCTGTCATCATAATAAGGGTTAAAATCTGCATAAATGAGTACTGAAATTCAAAAAATGAACACTATCCACTGTAATTTCATTTCTGTATTTTTAATCTTATTTAAAATGATATTTATGCAGATTGTAATACCGATTATGATGGTTTAATCAGATTTTTTTTAAAGTTATTCTTTTAAATTTGAATGGCCTCCATTTTAACACTGATGAACAGCTTTTCCTGAATTTATCTAAATGTTGAGCAAAAAAAATTTTTGTCAAATTTGAATCAAATTGGACCAGAATTTATCATATGCATGTAAGAGTTCTATATATAGACATATATATGTGCTATACGTCTATTATAATATATAGACGTTGCCATATTTTAAAAGTTTGTAGCTTAGCCCAAAATAGCATTATAACATTGGAAATATTATGATTTTAGTGGGAGTGCTATCATCCAGTATGCAACTCTGCCTTCTACAGCTGGACAAACTATTCTACACAGTAGATTCGGAAGTTGAAAAAAAGCCTTGTATGTCTTCAGTATATTAAGAACAAAAGTAATATGCCTGTGAATTATGGAGTGGGGCAGCAGAAGCACACTGAAAATGCCTAAATAAGATTCAGAATGCAGCTCTGGCAATTTTCTTTGGTTGTCCCAAAACAACACCCAATGCGGATAGAACATTAACGTATAATCACTAACATTTTATCTTGAAGAAAGAAATTGGTAAAAACATCTAAGGAATTCAATCTTACATGAAATCCATACTTCTAATTGCTCACACTGGAAAATCGGTGCACAACTAAAGAGTTTTTCAGATTCTAACTCATAACTAGCACAGAAACACAGAAAACTAGCTCGTAAACTAGCCTCAGCTAATCCAAGATCTTCCTGAATATGGTCAGTTCCAAAACAGAAATAATTGGCAACCTTACCAAACAAGATTTTCCAGTTTTTTAAAACAAGCTACTGCAAAGATCATACTGAACAAATATCAGAATTTGTTCTCATACATGTTGACAGGTGTTTAACGCAGCAAACTGTCAAACGGGATCAAGTGTCTGGATACCTGAAACAAATTAACATTTCTCTTGGTAGATTGAGCATGGAAGTAGAGTTCTCAAACATACTGGCAAAACTACATTCTACAGAGCTGATTGTAGAAAAAAGATACATGTCCTCTCCAACTCTTAAATCATCTATTTTGTTGATTCTGTATACAGACCGACCTCATATCTCTACTATATTCATAGTACTCCAGAGCATCACTAATCATACAGCCATTCACCTGCCTTAGATCACTGAACACTGCAACTTGCAAAGAAACGAAATAGCAAAAATCACTCAAGTTTTTTTCTGAAGTTTAAATCCTTAAAAACCAGTTATGGAAAAGTGAAGCAAGTTTGTTTAATTTGAATTGACCAATGTAAAAACAACGCCACTTGGAGACAGCTTTTAAAGGAACCAAAAAGTCAGCAAATGTACAAAACGTTAGAAGAATCCCAAACTTTTAATCTTGCTTAAATTTGGTCTCATAGTTACCTTGTGTGCGTTCTTCACTGCTTTGAAACTGCAGACTCAACGATGTATATTAGGTGCAGAGGAAGCACTAAAAATCGTTTCTTGAATGCAGAGAGGGAAACGAGACACTAAGAGGAAACATCTATACGACCAACAAAATGAGGAGCTGCCATTGAGCCAACCCCCTGCTGTCCCTAGATTCTCGTCTGATCAAAACACATCACTTCATTCTGAGAACACGTATTAAGAAGTAAAATATTTAGTAACCTATACTGTATTTTTTTTTACAGGACATTTCTTAAATTGCCATTTAACAGGAAACAAAATGTACAAAGAGCATAGTGGCACAATTGACAAATACAAACCATTTCATCAACAAAATAAAAACTACTGCAGTCCATTATATAAAAACTTACACATAACTAGTTAAGTTAGGTGTGTTATACTGATATACCTAAAAGTAAGTAACTTTAGTGCACTGTCTTTAGAGACTATTGCACTAAAGTTATTCAGTATGTAATAAAGGACGGAGATGTAGCTCTAAGTTACCAAAATGTTGTCAGAATAAAGTAACAACTAGTTTTATACTGAATAGCTATGCACCCGACTGTGGAACACCTGCTCTTGAAGTGCGAGTCTTTGTAACAGAACAGAATCCTTCGAAAAATGACCATAGTACTAATCATTTCACAGGAGGATCTCATTAGCAAGCTCTTGCAGTTTGAGGGACTCTTGGATCTTAAAAGTGACTTGTGGTTAGTACATCATCATGAGAGCAAATAATACCATGTGACTGATAAGCAAAGGGACACGGACCACCTGATATGAACCTATGGTCCCGTGCTTCGCTGAAATATTTTACATGGAATAAAAATTACAGTTGATTAATTTTAAAGTTGAATTAAAATTTTTGACAATGTAAACTGCAGTAAGTTTGTATGTTTAGGAGAGAAACTTTCGTTATTAAAAAACAAAACATTGTTATTATTAGAGAATATAGTAATTTTCGGCAAAATAAGTCAAATTCTTGGGCCAAACCCCTAAATACCTATACCCAACCCTGGCATTAAGATATTGTAACCATAAAACTAACATTTTACAAGAAAAAATCATACAGTAGCATTGTCAGTTAGTCAACCCATTTCACTGATGGAGCTCTTGGAAATACTTTTATTTAAAATACATCAGGCATTTTGAATGCCTGCCTTTTGTTTCAAACAGGCAAAAGAAAGTTTTAGTTAGCCTAAAACCTACTACTTCACAGTACTTAACACCTCCCCTAAAATCTGTTGTTGTTTCGTAGTGGACAGTGGAGAAATTTGCATCTTAATGTAAAAACACAAGCACTGAGTCGACAGAAATTTACTTAACATCACATTTAGCTGACCTAATACATGAAATGAAAAATTTAACTACATTGTACAGACAATCTGTTTGGCTTCTAGAGCTCATAAAAATACCACCTTTAAAATTTTTTTTTGAGTGGTCACCATTTTATTTTGAGTAAATGTCTGGCAGTCTAAGATAATCTAATACATGCTAACAATTGTATTTAATAAATATAAAGGTTTTCTGTGAAAACTGTCAAACAATGTGCCATACCAAAGTAACAGACAAATAAATCAGACATTTTTAGTGCCTGTAATTTTGTTTCAAACAGGCGTATGACAGTTTGACATTGCTTAAAACCTAGCCACAGCTACAAATAACAAAAAAGTTTCATTCAAATGTGTTTACTCCAGTGAAAATGAAATAGTACAGAGAATTCTGCTTATGACTTATAGGTTTCACATTTATCACTAATAGAAGATAAACTATTCTTATATGTCTTGTAATGTTTTCTCACATATAAAGTTATTTTTTATACAGTGTTAAAAGGAAGTGTAAAATTCACACATCATGATGCACATTTTAGCTTCTAAAACATAATTAGCTAATATATTTTATCATTTGATTTATTATTTGCGAACTGGAAAAATGAGCTATTTGAATGGCAATTGTGGGAAGACTCAGACCCACGAGCTTGAAAAATGAGCATTGAGAAGCCATTAATATATATATATATATATATATATATATATATATATATATATATATATATATATATATATATATATATATATATATATATATATATATATATATATATATATATATATATATATATGTGTGTGTGAGTGTGTGTTTAGCATGCTCATGTTCACAATTTTAGTCCAATTTGATTCAAACTGGGCTCAATAATTGCTTATGATAATACCTTAGACAAGTTTGTTAACCAGCAAAATTCATTCAGCAGATTTAAAGTCCTGATGGCCATTCTAAATCTTTAAAAACTTAATTTTCTTTTGTAATCTTTATCATCCTAATTAGTGTTAAAAAATTCACAAATTATCATTTAAAATTTCAAAATATGTTGAAATGAAGAAATTTTTTGATGGCAGAGTTGATTTTTGTATTTGCAACGTAATTTGAAA
This sequence comes from Callitettix versicolor, assembly GCA_022606455.1. NCBI lineage: Eukaryota > Metazoa > Arthropoda > Insecta > Hemiptera > Cercopidae > Callitettix > Callitettix versicolor. Next base: position 81,006,327 of record CM040190.1, read on the forward strand.
CTTTAAAATGCAAACATATGCAGATTTTAATTCTGATTATGATGGTGAAATAATAATTTCAAAAATAGTAAGATAAAGAAAAATACTTTTGGAAATTTGCTATCAGCAAGACAACTGCGGCTGCAATTATTATTATTATTTATTGTCAGGATGATTCAAATGAATCAAAAGGATTACACCAATGCATAAATTTTTTGATAAGATAAAACTACTGTACATATTTTTTGTTTGAAAATAATATTTTTTAATTTAATTTACTAAACAGTAGCAAAGAGCAGAAATAACTTGCATGATCACCATCTGTATTTATAGAACAGCTAATGCTAGGTTTTGTTTATTTTCAATTTAGCTTATTAATTGTTAAATAAGTCAAGGTTGGTATACTGTTTACAGTGATGTAATATTTTCAAATGTAGGCCTGCAGTTTATGCCTACATAATCTTGCATAAATGTTTAATATAGTTCAGTACAATCATTACATGCATTCTGCCACCCAATAAAACAGACATATTTTGTATTAAATAAATAAATTAATTAAATAAATAAAATCAGACAGTTTGTTGATATTATAATTTAATTAAAATATTTGACCTTAATAAATGGTTTTTAAACATTTGTAAGAATTTTAAATAGATAAGTTTAAAAATCTTGTTGTAATTCTAGGCTACTCAAAAAGAAACACAGAAAAACATTTAATTTTTGAAATAAAATAATTTTATTTTGTAAAATTAATACGTTGTTTGAAAACTATAACTCTGTATCTAATTTCAGGTTAGATTGTCTTTTGTTTACAATTTACTAAGTAAATAACTCCGGAATTGAAACTAGGAAAGACAGTAGTTTTCCTTATAAATAAGTCAATATAATATATTAATAGTTATTAACAACAAATTGAAAACTATTTATTTGTGTTTTTGTTACCTGTAGTTTTTTATAGGCCAAGGAGTCAATAACAAAATTAGTAATTACTTCTCGATCTTAACTCATGTCTTATTTATGGTAATAGAACATTAAAACCATTGACTGTTTGACTTACAAAGTAACTATTTAAAAATGTATTTCTAGATTTAAAATTTTTTTAATTCATTGTATGTGCTGGTACATAAGAAAATAATATATGGAACAAGCTCTAAGTAACACTAAAGAATAAATGAAGTAAAATTAATATACTTCTAAATCATTTAACACTTACTGTATATAAATTAGTTTGAAAGGTATATAGACTTTTTTTTAAGTTTATATAAATGACAAGGACCATTCAAAAATTTGCAACCATAATCAATAATTGCAATGCAAGGGCAGCTTGTTGCTATGACCATGGGAGGGGGTTTTTCTTCCATTGGAAATGGGTCAAGGGGTACCCTTTATCCAAAGCAGGTCTGTGGTCTTCCAAAGAAATTTGAGAAACATAACAAATTTTTAAGTTCTTGTAGTGGGATTAAGGACCATTTATATATCTCAAAAATCACTACAAATGGATTTATTGTCCAAGAAACATACAATTGCCATGTGAATTTGCTAACATATCCGACAAAATGTTCTGATTTTTGAAAGAAGTACACAGCTATTTAACATTGAACAGATTTGAAAACTTCACATTTTAAATCAGCAAAATCAAGCATCTGAATTCAGAAGGAAGTTCTACATTTTTAAAATGTTTTAAAGTCACATTTAATATTAAAAAAAAAATTACATTATGTCTGTTAATGCATATGCCTTGAGCTTCAATAAGTTACATTGTTGTAGAAGTTATATTCCAGTTACAATAACTACTATTGAATATATCTGTGCATGCACAAGAGCTCTAAATTTCAGCTGATAACACCAGACATCAAACGTTTTCCAATTAATTGTATCATTGTTTTGATTCATACATAAATTTTGTTAAATTGTTTTGGTGACAAACTACTAACAAATTAATAATTAAACTTTATTGGAAGGCACATGTTCGAGAGCCCTTATGGACAAGCCATCACTGATGCACTTGTGTATTAATTAATTGTATTGCAACTCAGACACAGATCAAAGCCTACTAATCATAAGTGTCACTGGTAATTGTATATGTTATTGTGCTATAATACCTTTTCTTGTTTCAATTAGTGTTTGAAATGTTTAAATAAATTGAAAATGCAAACAATATATATTTATATATTATTAAAAATAATATAAAAATATAATATATATATATATATATATATATAAAATAAATAATATATATAATAAAATATAATATAAAAAATATTTTAATAAACTTATAAAAGCATCTGATTTCTAAATGAAAGAAATTTGTAATCATGTGACAATCACTTTAAAATCAAAGATGTTTAAAAAGACAATGTTAGGAATCATCTGTTTAGCAATGGTGTTGAAATTTCAATTTGAGAAGGAGATTATTCATGTTGATGAGTGCCTGCATAACATTACAGATGATTTGCTGCATTCAATTAACAAATTCTTACAAAATTATCAGTACGTCACATAAATAAGTTCAGTGACAGTTTTGTGTATCATTTTTAATGAAATTGATTAAGATATGTATTAAAATTGTGCAACCATTTAAAATTTTTAGACAAAACTTTGCAAAGTGAATCACTTGATTATTTAATTTTGATTATTGTGTGTGTGTGTGTGTGTGTGTGTGTCGAGTAGATGAATGAGAACAGTATGAGCTAGAGGTACTGTAGGATCGCTAAGCCCATCAGCTGCTCACTTCAGCTGCCTCTGCCAGATAGACAACAATGATAAAATTCATTGTTATTTTAAAAAATAAATAGCACTAAAATAACAGGTGATGTTTTCATATACCTGCACATTGTTGTCTTGAAGTTAGGGCTACAAAAAATAATTTTTTTTTTAAATCATTTAAAAATTTCTAACTACTTTTGAAATATATACACGCTCAAACTAAAAATAGGTTGGTCACATTTTATAAAAAATAGACTAGTCACCTATGTGTCTTCCAGTCCACAAAACAGATGAATGATTTTCCTAATCTTGATTTTTAAAATGTTTCTTTACAGATAACTGTAGCCGCTTCGGTGGCCTAGTTGATAGCGTACTAGGCTTTCACCCCGAGGACCCGGGTTCGATTCCCGGCGAGGGCTTGGCATTTCCATACGCTATAAATCATCCCATCGTCTGCATTAGCCCAAGTATGAACAATAGTCGGACTAAAAAAAAAAAAAAAAAAAATACAGATATCTGAACTTCAGAAAAGCAAAATGTGCCCCATTTGGAAAATCAACAATGTATTAGTTGTGATTTTGTTATCGCTAACAATTGTTTAGGACCTACATATTTTTAACGATAAAGAAGTACAAGTGTATGTTGACACATTACATCTTCTTGTTCAAATCCCATCTATAAAGTTAAAGTATACCTACTCATGTACTTTAAAGTTTAAACAAACTATGATAAAGAAATATTTTAATAAAAGTCATTATTACTTTGTTTCACTCAACTTACGCAATGACAATATTTTAGAAAAGGTGCACAATAAGGTAAAAATATTTTATTTTTATTATCTATGACCTTTATAATGGTAAAATTAAACACTAAAAACTGAGTCATGATAACAAGGAAATTTATCCATTTTATAATTTTACCCATATCACTTATGGGTAAAATTTATAGATAACAAATATAAGTTTTTATTGAAGATTTTCGTTACAAAAATTATAGTTTTTCAAGAAGAAGAGGTTTAGATTTTAGTATTCAGCAGGCCTCCTTAATTTACTAAATAGTTTGTGTTTGCTGTAGATTAGCAACTATTAAAATTGCCCAGCGCCTCCACAAGCTAAGCTAGAAGTAGATACACAGAAGAGTTGCTCTAATGTACCGCTAGATTGTGCCATCGACCAGGAAGTTATTCTCGGGGTCAGTGACCCCTTTCCTGCAGGACGCGGTCGACATTAGGCTGCATTTAATATACTTCGTTACACTTGTAGGCTAAGCAGTAGGCTGAGTATTCGATACTCGGTTCCATTCTGCTCCTTATTTGCTTTGTTTGGCCTTTTCTAAAGTTAATGAAAACAAAGGGACAAATTATTCTTTCCCCCTTTAAATAACCCCAAAGTCTGTACACGTTATATGTGTTTAGTTTGTGTAGGGCAATCTAGATTATGCCAGCGTGTTGAATATAAGTCCGGTGGAAGGTAGGCGGCCAATGTGTGGTTCTAATATAATCACAACACGCAAATGTCTCGCCGACGTGATGGAAATAAATTTCCCAAAATTAACAGCACTGAATAATAAATGTAAAAATATAAACATTTTAAATCCTATCCTAAGCAAAATGACTTTTCATTCAATATTCAGTTCTTTAACACAAATAGTCTTTACTTTGTGCAAAATTGTATTAAAATTTTAATTTCGCCAAAATTATTATACATTTGAAAAATTAGGCTAAAAAGCAATTTGGGACTTCTCAGCCAACAGAAAAATAAAATAAGCCTGCTATAATAGTAAATATCATAGTCATTATTTTTGATATGATATATATATATATATATATATATATATATATATATATATATATATATATATATATATACTTAATATTTACTTAGAACTTAATTTCATAAATGTTTTAAAAATGAAAGAATAGTTATTGGAAAATTTTAAAGGCTCATAATTTCATTAAAATAATTAGGTTACAGCATAATTTTACTAAATACTAAACATTTTAAGATTAAAAAACTAAAACAATAAACTTACTTAGTCTTTAGCTTCCCAGAACATTAGCTTCGATAAAAACATAACCAACAAACATTCAGATGAAACGATAGACGAACAATGCACAAACAAAACAACTGACTGAAAGTTACATGTGCACACTTTTACTAAATTACAATACTATCAGCTGATTTTTAATTTGTACCAATGCCTTTATGACAATATTTTCGAAGAAGAAGAAATAAAGTTCTACTATAAGTTAATACTTGCACGAAATTTTAGTGTATTTTAGGAATTTTCGAAAAAAACAAACTTTTGCCATATTATTATATACATGGTAGCAAGAATAACGGCATTTTAGTTACCGTGATTATAGATAACAACTATACAGGTGTTCCGAGAATCCATAATAGTTATAATCCATATCCTTTCTATTATTCAGATATTAGGACTAAATTAATGTCTAATAGTGATATGAAATGAAATTAGAATGGCTTAAATGTGTTCTTCTTTCATGTATACAGTTATTTAAAAAAATATTAAAACAAAAAAATATAGTAATACAGTATATGACTTATCAGTGTTCAAAGTATAAATTATCTTTTAAAGAATAAATTACCATATTAATGAAATGGTAAAATATTTCAACATAAATACAAAGAAGGATACGTGTAATAAACACCATGTAATATTGTTTTCATTACTATACTAATTTCATTAAACATTTATTTTATTCTTCTGCATTCATAGTAAAATAAGCTAACTAAGGAATGCCTTTAACTGCTTTACACACCAAAATGGCCAGTCAGTCCTGCGACTGTAAGTTGTCCTGTTTGTTAGGATCGCAGCTGTAAATTTGCGTCTTCTTACTACCGCGAAACAATAGTAATAAAAATAAAAATAGCATTAATTTCAAAATTAATGTAACTAAAACATTTTGTTTTTAAATCAACTGATTTGTGAAGATAATAAATCAATGTAGGCCTAAGTTTTGTGTTCAAAAGTTTAAAATTTGTTCAAATGTGGACATAAACGACCAATTCCAATAATAATCACAACGCTTCATTGACCCCGAGCGAAACGAGATCTTGTTTCAATTCAAACGATCTTGTTTGTGAGTTCATTTGTTTGTTACTCAGTTTTAGCCAAACCCCATTGACCGATAGTTTTGAAATTTGATACTACGGTACTTTGTTTGTGAGTTCATTTGTTTGTTACTCAGTTTTGGCCAAACCCCATTGACCGATAGTTTTGAAATTTGACACTACGGTACTTTGTTTAAAACCCGAACGACGTATGTGTAAAGTTTTCTATTTACTTCTGTTTCAAGATGGCGACCTCTGATTTAACGCTGATAAGTTCCTGTAATACTGATTAAACTGCTCTTCCTATCGCAATTTTCATCACTTCATGGAGAAAGAGCATAAAATTTCCAATAAATTTGGAGAAAATTTGCAAGCGCATCAAAGCGCTGTAGTGGAGCTGTGACCAGGCAATTAATTTAGGATATACTGCGAGGTCTGCTGTTCTTTGAACTACTAGGGACCTAGTAATAATAATAATATAAAGAACCATAGTTTAAGACAAACACTTGTGCAAACTTTGAAGTGACAGTAAGATACACTTTATAAATAATACGGGAAACCAGAAATAAACCTTTGTTTACCGTTCATTTGAACTTTCATTTTTAGATTTTTTTCGAATTTTTAACCCTAACCGTCACTAACTTTAGTTTCAATTCTTCGTATATGATTGCAGTTTCAACAAAAACTGTCGAACTGGTTTCTAAAAATCTCTTCTTTTCGGTTTAAAACGTTCTCCGACGTCTTCCGATTCCTAGCTTCCATTTTTCTCTCTCATTCCACAGATCTTTATGCAATCCCCACTCTCTCAATTCTTTATCAATTCCTTCTTTCCAACTAAGTCTCGTTTTTCTTTTTTTACGACCATATGGTTTCCATTTTAAAATTTGTTTGGGAAGGATTTTCGTGCATCCTTTGGACATGGCCAAACATTGTTTTGTCTTGATGTCGTCTACAATAGTGTCCATGATTTCACTGATTCTTACATTTTTATCTTTTCCCATTTGGACAGACCTGCGGCTTTTCGCCAACAGTCCTTTTCTGTAGCTTCAAGACATTTTTCTTTTTTTTGTTTCAGTGGCCATACTTCGCTTCCAGACGATATTATACTTCTTATAACTGTATTGTATATTCTATGTGTATTTATTTTCGATATCTGTTGATCCCATATGATGCTGTTCAGTATCCTTACTGCTCTTCTTCCCATGGTATTCCGTTTATTACGTTCTTTCATCGCTGTGTCCAAGAGTCCATCGCTAGTAATTGTCATTCCCAAATACTTACAAATTTTACATATCTTGATTTTTGCGTTGTGTTCCAGTAGAAGATCCCTGCTCTGCCTTCCAATGCACATGTACTACGTCTTGTTTAGCTTTACGTCAAGTCCACAAATATCATATTCCTCTATTAATTTCCTACTCCTCATAATCCTACGCCACAACTATCTGGTCATCTGCAACGCACAGAGTGTATAAGGTTCGAAGAAGCAGTTCTCTTAAACTCTCATCCATTATACTTAAAAAACATTTTCGGTAACTGTTGTCTTCGGCTGACAGGTATCATTCGTTATAAATCTGCAAGAAAATTAATAATTAAACTTACAATTGAGGTAAGCGCTTATTCTATTTTGGCGTATTTTTATTGGAAAGTGAGATATTAGAACAGCCATCAGGCCTAGTACTATGAAATGTACACGGATCATAATTTTTGAGGGGTTGACATTTCGTTAGAGGTTGAACGAGTTCTTTAACCGTAAAATTCGTTTATCGGTTTGAAAATGGCGGTCATTCAAAATCTTAAAGGTCATTTATACAATATACATTCTTAAAAATCCGATTTTACCATTCTAATCAGCGTTAAAGTGAGCATTTTAAATTCCCAAACGAACTTGCCTAAGTGGGTAATAAATCAATTTTCTTTACGCGTTTCATTTTCGCGTATCGATATGTCACTCACGTGATTTTAGTTCTAGAAATTGTTTACCAGCGAGACAGCTGCGTGCTGCGATTTACTGGCGTTAGTCGATTGATAAAGGCTGAATACCCTTATAAACCCTGGAAGAGTGCATCGGTCAGGTTAGGTTAGGCTAGCGACGCGTGCCACGGACTCTTACAACTTTCACTTCATTGACCAATGACAACCCACACAGAGGTATTACGTAGCCAGGTGCTTTACTTCCTCGTCAGATCAGGTCCACACAGGCAGTTACGCAAATATGTACAACCTTCCCATAAACGGAGATGCGACGGGAAAATGTTGAATTTTTGACAATGAAGCTTAAGAATCTGTGAATCCAGTCAGCCATATTGAATCTATTCACTATAATACTAATGTTAGTTAAGAATCTGTGGACCCTATCGGCCATATTGAATCTATTCACTATAAAACTAAAGTTAGTTAAGAATCTGTGGACCCTATCGTTTATATTAAATCTATTCACTATAATACTAATGTTAGTTAAGAATCTGTGGACCCTATCGGCCATATTGAATCTATTCACTATAAAACTAAAGTTAGTTAAGAATCTGTGGACCCTATCGTTTATATTAAATCTATTCACTATAATACTAATGTTAGTTAAGAATCTGTGGACCCTATCGGCCATATTGAATCTATTCACCATAAAACTAAAGTTAGTTAAGAATCTGTGAACCCTATCGTTTATATTAAATCTATTCACTATAATACTAATGTTAGTTAAGAATCTGTGGACCCTATCGGCCATATTGAATCTATTCACCATAAAACTAAAGTTAGTTAAGAATCTGTGGACCCTATCGTTTATATTAAATCTATTCACTGTAATACTAATGTTAGTTAAGAATCTGTGGACCCTATCGGCCATATTGAATCTATTCACTATAAAACTAAAGTTAGTTAAGAATCTGTGGACCCTATCGTTTATATTAAATCTATTCACTGTAATACTAATGTTAGTTAAGAATCTGTGGACCCTATCGGCCATATTTAATCAATTCACTATTAATACTAATGTTAGTTAATAATCTGTGGACCCTATCGCTTATATTAAAACTATTCACTATAAGACTAAAGCTAATTAAGTATTTGGTAACATAAAGTTATGTTTGATATCTTATTTTAAAGCTCTTGTGTGTGGAAATGTAGTGTGCTACTGTTTACACTTTATAAACATTTTTTTTTGCTTTTATAGGTACAGGCACAAGCAATACCTTGCTAACCTGTTCTAAGATCTTACCATGATGACGCTCCAGTAGCTAATTTTTAAATAGAAATTCACTAATGGATGCAAAATCCAAACAAGCCGTAATACGATATTCCAGTGCATCGCAAAGTGTAAGTTTCCCATTCGAGTAAGCCCAGTTTGGAACGTTCTAGAAGGCTTCTTGGCTAAGTGAAAGTGCACTTTCTTTCTGTGACCTCACACGTCTCTCATCTTCTAATAACCATAGATCTGGCAACGGCTCCTCAGCCTTTCACTCGGTCTTAGGCGTAAAACATCTGTCACGTCGCTGAGCAGATCAGCTGATGGGTCAGGTAGTCAGGTGGGCCGGTCAGCTTGGCGCAGCAGGTGGAGTCGCAAGCTGCGAGAGTAAGACAAAAGATTAGCACCGGCCGGCTTCGCCTCATGTGCTAAGTTATTCCGCTAAGCAGACTGAGATTGAGCTTTAAGTCTGTGGATCTGTCGGCCATACTGAATCCATCCCTTATAAAACTAGAATTAATTAACGGTATAGATCACTTCGTTCTTTATTAAGATAAAATTTTGTTGAACATGTCATTTTAAGGGTCTTGCGTGTAGAAATGTCAGTTTTTTTAAATTTTTTTGCTTTTGAAATTACAGCAAAGAACTTTAAAAGCACAACACACACACACACACACACACACACACACACACACACACACACACACACACATGTAATTGTTTTTTGTTTGTTTTGAACACAAAATATCCTCTGTCAAAACATTTACTGCTCGTGGATTGGGAGAATTAGTGGGTTACTACGGATAACAACAAATTGAGGGTAATTAAAAATACTGTTCGTCCTTGGAGGTCGTCAATAAGTGCAAGTCGTAGGGAAGAGGTGGTGATCACCCGTCTTCGCATTGGTCATTCCTTGCTAACGCATAGATCTGATGGGAGGCGGGGACCCACCTGAATGCGAGTTCTGTAGGGAAACCCTCACAATAAAACACAATATATTGCTCGATTGTCATGGTTTCCAAAATGTGCGTGTTATGTGTGGTCTGAGCAATTGTTTACAGACGATGTTGGGAGATAGTGCCTCGGCCGTTGACCGCATCGTAGACTTCCTTCATCGTCTGAATTTTTTAAATAAAATTTAATTTATATATTTGTTATTATTGTTGGGCCCCTTTAAAGCCCCGACAAGTTTGTTTATATTTGGTATTTATTAATTTATTTTTTAAGTTGTTTTTATTTTCTTAATTAGTTTTAGGTGCGTCTATATTTCTTTTATTTACCTTGTTATTGCTGTAGGGCCAATTTACAGCCTACAATAATTTTTGTGTATATTGTTGTGTTTAAAATTTATGTCACTGTTAACTAGTTTTTGTCATCTACCTATAACAGTTATTTAATTGTGTTTTGTTTTTCTTAATTTTACTATTATAGTTTCTGTTTTTTTAATTAAAGTAATTTTTTATTACTTTCTTAGTTTTTTTATATTCCTATTTCGGCGATGATGACCTTATTGGTTTTTTGCCGGTGGAAAACATTTTTTTTTTTTTATTTTCATAACTGTTTGGAGTACGAAAAAGATTATTCAAATTTTGCAAATCATTTATTAGAATCTGGTCATTAATTTAATTTGAACAATATCACTGTAATTCATAAAAACCAAAAAAGATATAAAACTAAATAATTTACAAATTCTAGAAATATATCGATCTATTTGTAAAAACCCTAATTTTTATTTAAATGAACAGATTAACTTCAACCCCTCTTCCTTACTCAAGTTTACTGTTTAGAGATTTTCCCAACCTGCTGCTCACCGACCTCCTTACACTGTCAGTTCTTCCTTTCTTTTACCTTCTCCCTTCCAGTTTTAACATCAACTGTATTAGTATAAAAGTACACTTATAATTTTTAGCTTCACTGTGCCTGAAGATGCCTCGTGGCGAAACAAATGTCACTGAATAAAAAACAATTGTGAAACCATTATTAGTGTTCTAATTTTTCTGGTACCGATAATTGCATAAACTCAGAAGGAATTTAAATTTAAATTTTATTTTCGTGCACGGAAATATTTCCCGAAGTGAATTTAATTGGCCCTACACAAAACCTCCCACGCTTCCGGTCACCTCCGTTCTAAAAATACCCCGGGACTCCAGGCTGTACTCTGTAGTAAGTGTACAAGATAAGGGGGTGACGTAGGCGTATGACGTCACAAGTAAAGTATGGCGTGGGTGAAGAGGGGGTAGTTCGGCGCGTGGGAGTATGAATGGCACGGGTAGGCGGGAAGTGGCAGAAATGTGAAATGTCAATCAACGGTCTAATTGTTTAATTACTTTTCTGTCAAACGTAATTAAGTTTACCTTTAAGTGAAGTTGCAAATTAGTTAATCGAAAGGAAATACAGTATAGTTATGAAACATTTGTAAATGCGTTAATAAAATAGTGTATACGCTAACACATTAAATGTATTTATTTAAAAAAACAGTTATCATACAAACCCTTAACTAAAACGTAAAGTATTATTATCCCCCCAAAAAAGTACGAAAAAAAACAACGAAACCGTTATATTTCAACCCAACGGCGGGCAATGTCTATTTTAGTTTTCGTATATACTTAGACCGTGAATTCATTTCAAAATTACAACACTGATTTGCGTTATGAATATCAATTTATTACCAAAATCTGTACCGAAGGCGAGGGAATGTCGACGATCGTTCACAAACCAGATTTTTTAAAAAGGTGAATTATACGTCTTGTTTCAGACTTTTTGTAAAAATACGTACAAATAATTAGAAAAGATTTTGCAAAAAAATCCATTGTTGTAAATTGTTTAACGGTTTTTTGAAAGAAAAGGCTTAAAACGACAAATTACAAAAACGCTTATGGTTAACCTTTCTGTGAGTAGGATTTGGCATGCCTAGCTGGATCTAACCTTCCTTCATCTATCTGCTCTTGGGTTAGATGCCTTCATCCCCAACGTAGGCCGAAGTCTGTACTAGTTATATGGACTCTAGATTATAGGCAACCTCCAGTTTTAATCTAGCCTTCTCTGCGCATGCGTGGCTCTATTTGGACATTTTACTTCCTTAGTTTGTGGGATTTTTATGACTGGAAACCAACTTTCGAAATCAACAAAGCCAAAAAAAACCTGGATTTTTTCCGGCCAAAAAGGTTATCATCGCTGTAACTCCAAAACTGAAATGTTAAAGAAAACAAAATTAAAATAAAATTAAAAAACAAAAAAAATCTAGGTACTGTGTAAGAAGAAAAAAATAATTAGATATAAATGAAATAAAATACAATATCAATTTTAATATGTGCCTAGAACTAATTAACAATAATATATATCTTTAAAAAAACATAATATACACAATTTATTGTAACTGGTTCTACAATAATAACAAGATAAAAATTACAGTAACATAAAAGTACCTAGAATTAATTAACAAAGTGATTAAAAAAGTGGTAAAAAAGTAATAAAATGAATAAATAACCAAACATAAACAATTTTTTTTGTCTAAAGCACATTGAGGCTATTATCGCCTCCCTAAATTTAAGTGTGAGTGTAAAGTGTTAAAGTTGTAAGTGTAAGCGTGTGTTAGACTCGGATACCGCAAAGAACGTTTAAATCCTCTCAATAGTCTGCACCCCCATACAGGGATAAACAACAAAGAGAGGCCCTACAACAAAAACAAATATATAAATTAATTTTATTTAAAAAAATCCAGACGATGAAGGAATTTTAAGATAAGGTCAGTGGCCGAGGCACTATCCCAACATCGTCTACAGACCGTACATAAACGCATTTTTTTTTAACGTCTGACTATTGTGCACACTTGGGGCATATTTTGGATACCATCACAGTCGAGTACTATATGTTTTACTGTGATGATTTCCTTACAGAACTCGCAAAAAAACCTGGAGAAAGAAAGTACAATTTTCAGTAAACCTTTCGGTTACCTGTTAAACTTGCGGTAATGGTGTGAGTGCAAGGTAATATCGTGGTTCGTGGAGCATTCACCAAGCAATTCTCTTCTAACAAAGTTTCCCAAAATCTTTCATAAAACTTTACTTGCAACGCACGCCAAACTGATTTAACTGACTCAATACTCTTTTCAAACATCTTACCACCATGTCTCTTTTCCTGAAAAAAACTGTTTTACTTTCCCTCCAATTTTTAGCTCGAAATATCCCTCGTTCTACGAAATTTCCCTCGGCGTATAAACTCACCGTAAAGGTTCACACTTCAACCGCTTAAAACGCTACTTCTGTAAACTTGATCCCAATGTACGCATGCGCTAGAATTATTAAACAAAGGCCATTATTACGTAGTGAATTACTGTATCGTGGTTTGTGCGCGTGCGCGGTGCGTATCTACGTCTTCCAATTCCGTAACAGCGAATTCTCGTAATAAACGGAATAAATAAACAAGCTGGAAACAACGGGCACTGATCACATGTCATTTCATTTAACAAAAACGTGTGAAATTATTTTTTTTACAATAATGAAATCCAAACTTTGTAAAACATTTATAAACTCTTTTTACTTTTAGCCAAACTTCAGTTTAAAGTCTAAAAGATAAAACAGTAAGAAAACTGTCAGTCCCATGAAATTAGGAAAACCCGTCTAATATTTTCCAAAAATATTTTTACATTTTTCTGAAATTCTGATTTCATAATCACAAACAGGATTAAAATCTGCATTGTATAGCATTTTAAACATTCAAATTGCATTGTACATACAAAAATGAACCATGACCGCCGTCAAAATTAAATTTTCTTAATTTTAACACATTTTGAAAATTACAAACGCTTACGCAGAATTATTAACGGTGATTACGATATGAAATCGGACTTTCAAAAGCATTTCAAAGACGTTACGAATTTTTAACATTTAAAATCGCTGCCATTTTGAAACTGTAATTTATGGGTACATGTGGAGTTTTTGTGACCGCTAGCAGAGCACGGGAGCGAACCTGAAAATGACATTTTAATCGTATTCTACCGAAACTGCAGAAGGTCGAGCGACGTAAAATACTTTATGCAGTTTTCAAAATGCGTTTTATTTGATGTCTGTAAAAGCACAAATATGTAAAAATATTGGGAAACCTGAAAAAAAAACAGTTTTTGTTTTGTTTCAAAAAATGTTGAAATTTGTCGGGATTTTTCTGACTTAATATGTCGAAGTTAGATGGGGCGCTACAAAAACTACTTTTATCAGATTTTAAAGTGACCCGTCGCATCGTTTATGAGTAAGACGTAAGTTACAGATAGACGGACAAGCGCGCGAATTTCTAGTGGTATTTATTTTGTTCTGCCGATAGAACATGAAAAACGTTTTCAAATCATGCCCAGACTAACTTTTAAATAATGATAATTGACAAAATTCAAATAATTATTTGGAATTGTCTGCTTACGGCAGACAGACATACAAGTGGAAACTGAACAATGAACGATATGGCGATCGTTTTTTCACGCTCTTAACACTTTCGTACTATGCGCGTGTCAATTACACCCACAAAGCGGTACTGTTCGTGAAATTATTCCACGGTATTTCCGTAACACCCTGTATTCGAAACTAATTTGCAACGCCTAAAGACCGTCTGTTCGTTTATTGTTCCAACTTTTGACATTTTTGAAAGCACCGCCAGTTACGGCGTCATTACGTTGCAGAAACGACGGATGTAGGGGCCTAACTATATAACAGAAACAAATAGGGGGGATGGGGGTTGATCAATACGTGCACGAAGGGGAACACCGCGTACAGCGCATGCGTCAACTTCTAATCACAAGACGTTGCACAACTCCCGGCAACATCGAGATTACGTAAATGCAGGCCGGAAATCGTGCGACATTGGACAAACTGGGACGCACGTGTTCATGTTACACTCGAAAATTTGTGGTCGTTTATTAATAACTCAAATCTGCAAAAGTATAAATAAATGAAATTCGATACTGAAGAGTACATTGTCTCGATATAAAAAGTTTTTGAAAACCCATGCTTTTTACTATTTCACGTATAAAAAAACATTGCAAACAATAAAGTATACATTTTTTTTAATTCAAAACTAAAATACACTCAAGTTAAAACACTTAAAACTGCTTTACATAATCATTTCAGCGAAATCTGAAAAATTCAATTTTACAGTTTTACGTTTATTACTCCTTTGTTTTCTACATTGTAACAAGTTATTTGAACGGCCATCGTGATAGTGATGAGATCCAGACACGGAAATTTTAAATGAGCGCCGATCCTGGCCGACATTGTTGAGGAGCTGTTACATGTACACGTTGGAGGAAACTGGAGCACCCGCAGTTAACTTCAGCAGCCTGTGGGAACGCTGGAGGATTTGCAATGGAATAGGGTTGAACATTTGGAATCAGTAGATGACGGTTTATCTTTTGACAGACGTACAAACGTTCATCAGGAACACAAAAGCGTTAAGAAAGCAAGTTGTATCGAAGGACCTTCTAATTAAATCTACCAAGGATCAAACCTAAGCTTTCCGAGACTTGGAGAGCTGTAGACGGAAACATCTATTGAAAACGTTTTCTCCAAGTGCGTTGCGTTCAAGGGGACAATATAAAACTGTGCACAGGGCAACTCGGAAACTATGGTTTGAAGATTCATCTGAACAAAGTAAGAATTTATACCAAGGATAAACGTGTGTAGGCTATTCGGGGTGGATAACATAATCTGTGCTAGTGACGTTCGTGCCGCCAGGAGATAAGAAAGTTGTCTTCCAGGACCCTTATGCTGCAGCCTCGCTCCTCACAAGGATGCCTGGCGATGATAAAACTAACCCATGTTTTTCAATTGGAGCGTTTATAATGACCGCGCTGATCGTCACTGTCATGGTAAACTGTTTTGATTTTCGAGCCTCGATCATCGCCTAGTATCTTTAAAACTTGCTATGTGAACGATCCTTTCAAGGTCACCCCCACAAATACTCACCGAGGGGCTCGGTGGTCGAAGTCTTTGCTAAGCGCTTACGGCTTTACTTAAACCTCTCTTAAACCATTGAATATAGACGAAGTACAGCTATCATTACAAAAAGCGTGCTCGATATCAGTGGGTAAAGTACAAGTTTGGACTATCTGCCGCTATGAACGTTGCAAGTTGCAGTGGTGGAGACGTTTGAGAAAATAGACAGTACTATCATCTATGTAACTGTAGTTGAACACTCTGCCGCAAGATGCCAACAGCAACTATCGCTCACAAAGCTCTCCTAAAGGTTAACATTCCAGTACTTTTAAATTCAATACTTAAACTAGTATTTCAAAGAACAATAGACCTCGCAGTATATTTTTAATATACAGAACGCACCATGACAGCGCTCATAACCTTTTACGCCAATTTAACCGGGAACCGTAGTATTTATAAAAATTGTTACTGGTCCAATTTTATTGGAAATTTTATGCTTTTTCTCCGTGAAGCGATCAAAATTATTGACAAGTTTTGCCGTTCAGCCAGTACTACAAGAAATAACCAGCAACTATCTCATCGTTAAGTCAGAACCCTCCCTCTTGAAACGGAAGTAAATAAGGAAAAAATCTTACACAAGATACCTTCGTACCAAATTTCAAAACAATCGGCCAATGCGTTTGATCAAAACTGCGTACAGTCGTCATCGTTTAATCAGAAGCCGCCATCCTGAAACGGAAGTAAATAGGAAAAATAGCCCAAATACATCAATTGGGCTTTATATAAGGTATCTACGTACCAAATTTGAAAACATCCGTTAATGCGTATGACCAAAACTGCGTACTCTCGTCATTGCAAATCAGAGGCCGCCATCTTGAAACAGACGTAAGTGGGGAAAATCTTACACAAGTCATTTGGGCTTTATACAAGGTACTATCGTATCAAATCGGTCAGCGCGCTTGGCTAAAACTGCATACACTCGTTATTGTAAATAAAAAGCCGCCATTTTTAAACGCAAGTGAATGGGGAAAATTTTACACACATCGTTCGGGCTTTGTACATATGTGCCTCGGTACAAATGCCAAGACTGCGTAACACAGACACACAAACCAAACGCAGAAAGATCGAGTTGAAACAGAGACTACGCTTCGTTCGGTCAATAATTTAATCGAATTTGAGAGAATTTATGCCTCGCTTGTTTACACCAAAAATAAACGTTTAACCCAAACCCAAAATATTTCCAAAAACATGTTTAACAGACTTAACTCCTGTGTAACAGCAGCACAGCCAATCGGAACGCCGGATCAGGCAATACGCAAATGTAGCAAGCTGCGAGGTCACAATAACCTAACAATATAGTGTGAGAAAGTCTACAGTTTGGCCTCCTTACATCGCGGTCGATTTCTCAAATAAGGTCAGGTCACCTAGTCGCTGCCACTGCCGGCTCTATCCCGTTACAATTGTCTAATTACCTGGCGTACGATTGTTTCGTACCGTTTGTCGTCATCCTCACTTAGGCCTGTCTTCATCCGGTAATCTTCGGGTAAACGTTTTAAAAAACCGGCGAGCTCGAATCGCTACCAGTCACACATAAAATAACTGTTGCGTGTAACGTTCTGGCATCGAATATATGTAATCGCGCGCGCAAAGGTCTCGCTGACATGATGGAAGCGGATTTCTAAAAGTCTTACTCTGTTTTGAAATTCCCATATCACCATCATAACCATCATTAAAATCTTCGTATAGCCGCCACGGTGGCCTAGGTGATAGCGTACTGGGCTTTCACCCCGAGGACCCGGGTTCGATTCCCGGCTTGGTATTTTCATACACTATAAATTATCCCATCGTCTGCATTAGCCCAAGTGTGCACAACAGTTGGACGTTAAACAAAAAAAAAAAATCTTCGTATACTAGCACATTAACATTAAAATTACATTGCGAATACAAAAATGAACCCTGAACGCCGTCAAATTCAATTTCTTAATTTCGGATTTCGAAAATTTCAAAATTCTAATGTACGCAGTTTTTAACGCTGATTACTACTGTACAAACAGTAGGTTAGGTTTTAATGGTTAGGTTTTCAAAAACAATTAAGACTAAATCGTACTGAATTTTTAAATGATTAAAACGGTTGCCATTTTGAAACAATTTAACGAATTTGCTCGGTAACGAATTTCACGAAGCTCAAAATACATTTTGTGCCAATTTTGAAACAAGTCTGAACAAAATTTCTAAAGTGAACGTAAGCGTGAGCGCGCGCGCACACACTCTCTCTCTCTCTCTCTCTCTCACACACACACACACACACACACACACACACACACACACACACACACACACACACACACACACACACACACATTATATAAAATAGCGGCCATTTTCAAGTCTTTAAAAATTCGTCTTAAATTTTTTTGAAAAATCTAATTTCCCCATCGGTAACTATATAAATTAACTTTCGAAATTTATAAATCCTTTGAAATTGAAAAATTTCAACAATAATATGACGGCGGTCAGGGTTCATTTTCATATTTTGAAAGTTCACAATTTGAAAGTTTAAAATGCTATAATATGTATTTTAATACAATATATTTTAATGTTGTTTACTATGGTGAAATCAAGAGTTTCAAAAAAGAGGGTGATTTTTTTAAATTCGCTTCCATCACGTCAGCAAGACAGCTGTGTGACGCCATTGTTTTGCTTTATTTAATAATAGAAATTGTGTGCAATATTTTCGCACCATTCATTCGTGAAAGACAAGAAGCAAGGCAAAAGAACACACGGGGCAAACACGCGCCCCGCGGTTGCCTAGCAACGGAACAAAACATTCACGCCCTTATAAATACATTATGAAAATACTACTCCACATTATTAAAATAATACATACTCACCTGACGTTGCCTGCGATATACTGAATATATTTTATTCATATGAAATAATGTCACGAAATATTTTGTTTGCCAATAAATTGCCAATCAACAAAAAAAAATCCAAGTTTTAGGACGTTTTTCTAAAACATGCAATTTACGCATCAATTTCGCTGCACCGATCAGGTTTATAAAAGCATAACGTAGGGTAAATGATCACTTTGAATTAACTTTTTCAAACAAAATTACCATTTCGATCTAAAATCATTAAACAGTTAACAAATATTTTTCACTTCATCTACTCCCATAATTTTGAGCAAATCTAGTTTATTCTGTTTTTATTACCGCTACCCATTGACGGAGTATTTATGTTACCAGGGGGTCCGTGCGAAATTTTTCACTATGAAAGTTTTAAGTAAACGCAGTCTTTTGAATAAGAGTAGGCGTTGAGGTGAGGGCGGTACTTAGAAGAAAGAGGAAGTATGTTTAAAAATAAATCGAAAAGCGATCGGTTTGAAATGATAATCACAAATTTATGAGTCATTGTAGTGTATACATTTCAATGCAGATAGTTGTTTTTTTAACAGGGATTTTTAAAGGGCATTACAATACCTCGTTGTAAAAGATATTTTATGTAAGAATGTAATCTTCTTGTAAGTTTTGTATTTCATTTTCTTTAATATATACAAACATGTTAGTTGATTTAGTTACCCTTGAAAAGGCTACATACAATTGTATGATGTCCCTATTAACAATAGACAAATGCACGATGGAAAGAGAAATCACAAATATATTTGTGTACAAGTAGTGTCAAAAACGGTATTCGAATGCTTGTCCCGGCTTGTAAGATGGGCAGGGTTAGATTACTGTCAGTAGGGCCACATAACCTATAAGTTTAATGACTTTGAAGTAAATATTGAAATTGTTGTAAGCAAGTTATGCAAAAAAGTGGCATTTGTAATGGCATTGTTTGTTAGTGATTAGTAAATTAGCTTCGTAAAATATACAAAATATTGTCTGATTTGCCGCGCATGCGCATGAGAGCAGCCGTTTTGCCTACGACAGTTAAAAGTGTATTTTATGTTAAAATTTTCTACAAAAAATAAGTTTTAGCGCAAAATCGTTTTACAATATCAGAAGCCGGTTAAAAAATCCTTGTAAAGATACCTCTTTTATGCCTGTACGAATAGTATGTGCTGAGAAAAAGGGATGTTGACTCGAGAAATAATATATGATAATAATAATTACAGTTTGTTGGGACATTTGCCTTCATTTGTGTATATAAAACAACATACGACGTTACCAAAGTACATAGCACTCAAGTTCTCAAGTGCCAAACTTAGAACATAAACTTGGATACCCAGTCCCGAAATACTAAGAAAAAAAAGATGGAGTATTTCTTTCTGTGGGCGCTTTTGTCCCAAGTTTTTACGAAAATCGATTTTCGCTCTGTTTTAATTTTAAATAGGCATTAATTAGCATATTGAAATTTCATTTTTATTTTTTTTTAAAGTCCATACTTTAATTATACCAGTTAAACTAACAAGATTTTGTTGCTATTTAAAGGCGAAAAGCACATTGAGTCTATTATCGCCTCCCCTAATGTAAGTGTGAGAAGTCGTAACTAACATGGGGCGACCGGAGTTACAGTTAACGGGAAGTGTAAAACTTACGGTAGCAACTTAAGTCTGCGTTTAGCGATTTATAAGAATAGTTTTTAAAAAACTGTTTCAAGAAACTTGATCTGAAAATTGTAAAATAATATTAAGATATGAACGATCCACACCTCAAATGCAGATTTCATCAAAATAGGTAATTATTTCAATCTCAGCGATGTGTGTGTGTGTGTGTGTGTGTGTGTGTGTGTGTGTTGTATTTTCATGAAAATTTCGTATTCGTGAAAACACACACACACACACACACACACACACACACACACACACACACACACACACACACACACACACACACACACACACACACACACACACATATATATATATATATATATATATATATATATATATATACACACACACACACACACACACACACACACACACACACACACACACACACAATGTAAATACATGCAAGTAAAAACTTCTCTTTTTGTTTCATTTAATACAAAAACATCAGATCAATGTAAACCTTAAAATCGATTTTCTTCCACGACAATTTTTTGCTTCAAGAAAGTAACAATCATATAAAACAACAAACAAAAACAATTTTATACTCTTTTACAAGCCGTGTAGATGTGATTTTGCACACTGCCACAGTAATACGGCATGGTATTCTCATAATTTGCTACTTTCAGGGGCTGCGTATGCAATCTGACTACACGGCTTCGCCTGCTACAGTATGACCATCAAGCAGGACGCTCCACTGGGCAGCCAATTTTTTATCTATAATTATTCATTTGTTAGCGAATATCCTTTGCAAATTGAACTATTTGGTGCGATCGTGGCAATTTTTATATATAATTTTTCTTTTACTTTTGGGAAAGGTTATTTTTACTAACCGAAATATAAGGTTTTTCATATTTTTTTTATTTTACGAAATAAAAGTCACACATTTCATAAAGAAAAACAGAAACAAAATTACCGTACAGAATTTTAAAATGTTCACACAATTTTTAAACCTGACGAAAAAATGTTTTTTATGACTATTATTAGTTTTGAACAGCGGTCTCTATAATTTTGATTTTCGTATTTTTAATGTCAATTTGAAAATTTTAAATACTGATTGTTGAAAATTTTAACGCCGGTGAAATCACATTTATGAAAATGATTGCGATCATATGATTCGTTTTTTGTATTTTTATAATGAATCACAAAAATATTAGCATATTAAACTAGTTCGTTTATTTCGTTAAATTTTGGTTACTTTATAAAGAATTCCCTTCCATCACGTCAGTAAAACAGCCTCGTGCAATGAACGTATTTCAAATTTACGGCGTATCTTCTCGTCGAATTTGTAGAGAATGTTCTTTCATTTCCAGTCCCTTGGTCCCCCCCCCGGTAGAAATTCTGAAAGAAATTTTCCGTAAGTTGGCTACCAATTTTTCGGATTTACAAATATATAGATATATTCACACGAAATTTTGCCAGAATCGTTTATTGGGTTTTCAGTACATTTTTATTTATAAAAAATAGCGTTGATTTTATGTTATAAAAAAACGGAAGACAACTTAAATTTTTTTTTAATAAAAGTTTGTTTCATCGAACAAATTTTTAAAATGTAAAATTTTAAAGAGCAAAAATTAGAAAAGTAATTGAAAATATCACTCAAAATTACAGAAAACGGTAACTTTTGAAACCAGGTCCCTTCTAATAAACCATTTGGGTGAGAAAGTTTGTATAACATTTTTCCAATATTTATTTTTTTATGTGTAAATAAAAAAAAGTAACAATCAAAATATTCCAGTTTAGAAAATATTGCAAGGTTGTGAAGTATGAAAATTTTTAGAAATGACTAGTAAAAAAATAAACATTTTAATATCACTTTGAACCGTAAAGCTCAAAACAACCGAGGACATAAGGACTAAAGTAATAATCCAGCTTGATCTGTTTGCTGTTTATTGACCTTGCGACTCTGGCGCACTCTATCGACAAGCCAGCAAAGCTTCGTTGACCTTGCTGCCGCATCGACCAATGGGAGAAGTGCTTCTGTCGTAGATTACGCCGGCCTTGTAGCGTGGCGTGTGCCGGGAACTCGATGAGTCGTGTTTATTATCCTTTATTAACAGCGTTTTGTTTTGCGTTCGGTAGTACACAGGGTTAGGTATTGGGACTGATTATGTTCAAGCCGCTCTATTACCTTAAACACCAATCTCGTAGTCAACATTGGGGACAAAAAGTACTCAAAATTATAATTTTCAAGCAACAAACGCGTTAAGGAATAATTTCGCGACATTTTTGTTAATGTGTAAGATTTTTTGAAACTCTGTTTTACTTACTAATCGTGCGTATAACTACCCAACTATAAATTTTAATATCGTGACGAAATTGGTAACTTTTCAGTCAAGTTGGAAATTCCTAAAAAAAATACACAGATTGTTGTATCAGCGATCAGCCAAACAAAACTTTGAAATACGGCGGAATTGTGGGTACCATCCAGTAAAAATGTTTCTGCAATCACAAAAACATTTGAAATAGTAAAGTTTTTGTCATTACTTCTTAATGATGTTAATAATGGGTGACATTTTCGTGACCCTGTTAAATAATGCAATTAATATAAGACAGCAAATGCAGAGTCATAAATCTGCACCGTTTAAAGCAGAAACATTGTGTACAATAAGAAATCAAGACGCGCAGTCTCGGTACATCAAGTCATTGTTGTTTTGTTTCTTTTGAACAGACATGGCCTAAACGTGAGACGTCATTGTTGCCATTTGAACACACCATACTGAGTAAACACTCGCAGACGTACAAACGCAACAATCGGTGCCGAGTTTTGTTTTCTTCCTCCCGTGAATCAGTAACTGACAAGATTTTCCACACAATACCTTTACAAAATATTACATTCAATTTGCGGTTAATATAAATAAATTGTACTAGAGCGAGATTAGGACGAATTGAATTGTCTGGAATGTTAGTTTTAAACATTTACAGTTGGCCACAATGGATTGCAACACACGACCTCGCGTGTTCGGTGCGCGCGCATTCAGTGACGTCATAACCCCCTCCATTGTTACCCGGCCTTCGTGTCGTGTTGTATTCTTTACAAATACCAATGACACGAGCGTCAATTTGTAGAGCGAGAATTGAAGATGATTTTAGTAAATGTTTAGAAACAAATACCTGAAACTCCAATTTTTTACGTATCATTAAAATTTTATTATTTTTTAAAATTATTGTACAATATTTTTAGATTAAACAGATAAAACAAATTTATACCAAAACACATTTTAAAACACTTCGAACAGAGAAAGTTGTTGATTCATCCTGATCTTATAATATGTAGGTTTATGTTCCAAAAAAAATTAAATAATTTTTGAAATAGCGTAAAACAATTGGTCGGATACCCGCAGAACAATCAACAATTAAGTTTTTTCCCAATATCTATCTTATAACAACTCTTGAGTACTTCATTACGCAGTTTAAAAAATTATTTTCATAACATAACCTACAAATTAAATCGAAAATGTCGTTTTTCAAGCTACTTTTACATACTATGTTAAACACGTGAATAATGCGATGAATTACCAAGTGAATGTGGTTAAAAAAACGACCTGCTACACATTTGCGTGCGATTTATTCTCTATGATTGCCAGTAAACTATAATTGTTATAGTTGACGTAAAAGCAATGTTTCTGTTATCTGTTAGACAACAACGCAGTGCAGTGCTGCGCTCTTGCGAGTGCTTGACGTAAGCTTCTTGAGAAGTATACACGCATTTCAAGACACTTTTGAAACAGTAAATAAGAATTAAAGAGCACCATGGTAACAATGTTTTTTTTAAAAAATAGCAATAGAAAAGTATTAGAATCCGTCAATTGCTGCTTTACGTATAATCCATCTGCTACTAATGCGTTTAAACAGTGAATCTGAGAGTTATGAATGAAACTAGTTTAATGCCCAAACATAGAAAAATTGTACGGTTTCAAAAGCATTGTTTACTTTTTCAACAATACAAAGTATGAAGATCGTGTAAAAATCTATCTAGAATGTATTGTCATATCTGTGTTCAGGTTACCAGAGTAAAAATGTTGATTTTGCTTGGATTTCTGTGCCAACGTGGTCGAACAGTAATTTTCCAATGGCGCTTCAAAAATAGCGCCGAAAGAGCGCAAACAAATTTGGAACACAATTTGGAAATGGGTAAATTTATGCGGTTGAAAATCCATGTGACGAGATAAAGTCGGGCAAAAGCTGAAGACATTCAGACAACAAAAGGCGAAGAGGTTTTGGCATACGCAGATAACTGACAGGATTTCCAGTAATTGGTCCCAAACGTGTGAGGAAATAACAGGAATACAGTCTTGTGCGGTTCTAAAATATGGACCTTCGCACTGAACAACTTTGAAAAACATTTCCGACAGAACGAAAAGTCTTGAAAGGATAGTCAGGAGGGACGAGTTGGGAGCAACTTTTTTAAGAGAGGACTCTACGTGTATAAAATTAGGGAGATAGAGGATCGTCAATTGATGCTTACGCACATATTCAGGATGCCGAAAGATAGAAGAGTATAGTGGTATATATAAGGAAGCGCACGGGCAACATACAGAAAGTGCATCGAAGGCTTTGGCAATGCTCAAGGGTGGAGCAGACGAGGTTGCACAGAGTAGGAATGAGCGGAAGATACAGACGGAACAGAGTAATCTGCGCCAACGTGTTTGAGAAGAAGAAAATCTTGTTTCAAGTTCGAAATGCTTACTTCTACAAACGCTAAAATTGTGGTTATGCAGTAAATTTCCAGTATAAACAAGAAAAGCCATAAACCAAAAATGTAAGGGTGTTGGAAAAACTGGGTGTGTGTCCTGTAGTTCTTGCCAATTTCCACAATCTTGGATTTTCCGTCAGTAAGAAATTTTCTTAGGAAATTCCTATTCGGAAGTAGACTATTGGAGCCAACGTCCTTTTTATACGAGAGCCGATCGTGACGTTCAGTTTAAGTCCGATTTGGTTCAAACTTGGTATCAGCTTGGACAAGTTCGTTACACAGAAAAATTCGTCCAACCGTTTCAAGATGGCGACCATTCCAAACTGACGTGTATTTTCAACTTACACTTTCATCAGCGTAATCCAAAATTTTCAGATTCCATTGCAGATTTCTCTGCGTAGAAACAGTGTTGATGCTGTTAATTTTGAGAGAAAAACCTTGACTGCTAACCTGTTTCTAAAATTAACTGCTAGTTAATTTATCGTGGAAGATGGAAAATTCTTAGAGTAGAAAATATATTTTTCTCTTAATGGAGGGAGCTGCCTCTATAAAAGGAAACGTTCGTGTTTGTTCCATATAAACTGAACACGTTTAGTGATTATTCTCCGGACATTATTCAAAATAGATATTATATTTGATCAGACACACGTAAACAGTCACGATTAAACACAAGACTCGGTATTTAGTTAACAGTGGACAATAAGACCGCGACAGGCCTCTTAGATATCGTAGCCTGCAGCGCCACCGCGGCCTCATAGCTGCTCTGGTCTCATTGGCCACTCTGAACCACGTGACCTCAGAGTATTCCGTTGACCCCGAACAACAATATTATTCAGGATCTTCTTTTTCTTCTCTCTGCCCCCACAATTGATCCCCCCTTCCACTCCCGCAACAAACACACACTCGTACAGTTCACTGTTTCTTTGTCCTTATTAGACCATTCCTAGCCGGAGATGAGAAGAATTTTTGTGGAATGAGGCGAGGCGGGCGAAGGTGCTCAAGCATTAGTTTCACAATATCGGTTATAATTCTGATGGATTGTCTTACGTGAATACAGCATTTCTATCAAAACTCCATTGCGATAGTAACAACATTTTCTGATCGTAAAAGAAATTGTACTGCGTTATATTGTAACTCTGTTTACAGTTTATAAAAGATTGAAAAAATAAAATATCTTTGTCGTACAGTTTTTTGTAAAACTTTCGTGGAAAGACGTAAAAAGAAAAAACACTTTAAGACTCATTAAGTACTATGGTCTGTGGGTGTACACGCACTACGGAGAAACCGTGTGTAGGTTATGCAGAAAACTGTGAACCACCCAGCAGGAGGCAAAGGGTGTTTGGCTTCAAGGACCTCCTGCAGACTAAGCTAGTAAGTGGACTGCCAAAACCCACTGATGGCACCAGTCTTCTGAACTAGTATCCAAGGGGTTTAGTTGTACAGTAAGTCCTTTGAACGCGATACCAGGGGTCCTAAAATTCCATATCCTAAAAAACTAAAAAATATTCTGTTAATGAACCAAAAAATAAAAATTATGCATGGTATTTTCTCTTCCTTTTTCTTTAATTACGATAATTTGTTCGAAAACATATCTAGTTTTTTTACAACATAACCTAAAACGTATTATAACCTATCAGCTGTTCAATGAAATCAGCTGATCGTTACGAATTAATATAAACGATAAATTAACATAGCTATTTTTTAACAATATGACCTAAAACTTATTATGGCCTATCAGCTGTTCAATTAAATCACCCGACGTTACGCATTAATATGCAACTAATTTTTTAATATAACTACCAAAATTAAATGAACGATTCTTTTACATATTTACATCGGTTAAACTTTTTCGTAGTTTCCGTAGAGTAATGGTTATGACATGCGCCTCACATGCGCAATGTCCCCTGACGGAAGCACAGGATATTAGGATATTAATTATAATTAATTTAATGTACGACTTGCGACGAGCAAAACATACTATTATATATCAATATACATACAAGTTAAGTTAGCGTAAAGATATTTATACAATGCGAATCATACTTCAAGAGGAACTAAGAAAAGAAATTTTGTTTGAATGTTGGGTTTCAAATTAGAGATTGGCACACGGTTAATACGATTAACCGTATAAATAAGAAAACCACTTTTTTGGAACTAGCATTTAAATGGAAACTCCCTAAAGCGTTTCCAGAACATTACAACAAATTGTGAGAACATGTAATCTTGGCAGCGAACTTCTAGTTTATATAGTGACGTTTGGTTACGTTAAGCATTGAGTTTGCTGAAGAACTTTTCCATGCTATTAACAAAACTGTTTTCTGTGCCACGTTTAAATCAAATCGGACCAAAATTACAAATGTGAGAGTGCTAATAAAACACACACGCGCACGCGCGCACGCACACACACACACACAACCAGACACTCACATACATCTACAAAAAGGCGCGCGCGAACACACACACACACAAAACCAGACACTCACATACACCTACAAAAAAGCGCGTTCGCGCGCACACACACATATACACACACACACAAACACACAAACACACACACACACACACACACACACACACACACACTCATCATCATAAACAAACAAACACACACACACACACACACACACACACACTCACTTCATCATAAACAAACAAACACACACACACACACACACACCGTTAATAAATAAAAATTACAAATGTGAGAGTGCTAATAAAACACACACACGCGCGCGCGCACACACACACACAACCAGACACTCACATACATCTACAAAAAGGCGAGCGCGCGCACACACACACACACACACACACACACACACACACACAACCAGACACTCACATACACCTACAAAAAGGCGCGTTCGCGCGCACACACACACATACACACACTCAATCATACACATACACACACACACACACACACACACACACACACACACACACACACACACACACCGTTAATAAATAAAAATTAACAGTTGCTCAAAAAGTGATCCGTTAGGAGCTCCCAACGCTCATTTCAAAGCGCCGAGTCTGGGTCCTATCAGCCATTACAATAACTCATTGTCCAACGGAAATTCCTTCATAATACTATAAAATGATCATCCATTTAAGAAAACAATCGTACCGAAGTACAGACATTTTGCGGGCGCATTGTACTAATACAAGCTTGTACAAAGACGGTCTGGGCGCAGCGCTGGCGACACAGATGTAAAGTATTGAACAGGAAATTGACTTTTTTTTGCAAAACGAAAAAACAGCATTCTTTTAATTTAACGTAGGTGAATTATTTACGGCGTGAAACGTAATTCAGGACTGCAACAAGTGTAACAACCGGCAAGTGGTGAAAGCTGCCGCGTCGGCCAGCGAGGTACATAACCTCACTTTCTCTTCGCCCCCTCCCTCCCCCCCGTGCTATGGTAACGGATTAATAATAAACAAACACTTGTTACACAATCACGCCTTCTATCAAACAAAACTCAACGTTTAAATAATTTCTATTGGAACTCTGACCTCTAAAAATAAATCAGGAACATCTATCGGTAGACGCGCGATATTACCAGAGTGAAACCGGGGCAAGAGACTTACTGGTTGGGGAAGGGAGAAGACACCCCACTAGGGAATAATAGTTTCCTCTCGTGAAAATTTGGAAATTCGTAAAACAAAATATTAATGTGTATTTTTAGATAAGTTTAAAAAAGAAGTCTTTTCTATTTAAATAGCTTTTAAACGTAGCCAAATTATTCGTTTCTTTATGAAAACTAACCGAACTCTTCTTGTTCGCAGAACATTCATACTTTTTCCAAGAATTATTTTTTATAGCAATCTGAGCAGGAATGAACCTTGCACAACATTGAAGCTCTCTCAGCTGACGCTCTCATTAACGAAAATATCCTTTCCGCTTTGCGCAGGCGCCGATTTTCTGATTCGATATTACGTCACCGCCACCGAATTAATATCCCGTTTTGAATCGCCAGGATATATTATAATTAATAACTAGCTTTATTAATCTTATCTAGCTGCACAACAGTTTGAATTTTATAAGTTTTAGTGCTTTTGACACAATGTTTTTTACTTTACTGTAATGTTTAGAAACCGGGACATTCAGAAATCCGGCCGGGACACCGGGACATATGGTAACCCTAGCTATAGGTGATATTATTTAAGGAA
The DNA here is from genome assembly GCA_022606455.1 of Callitettix versicolor. Classification (NCBI taxonomy): domain Eukaryota; kingdom Metazoa; phylum Arthropoda; class Insecta; order Hemiptera; family Cercopidae; genus Callitettix; species Callitettix versicolor. Next base: position 81,035,608 of record CM040190.1, read on the forward strand.
TGCAAATTCGATACTTTTTCAGTTGTTAACAAAAATAAATGTTGCACAACTACTGCACAAAATTTCTCACATTTATTTTCCAAAAAAAAATCCGGTCCGGAAGCAATCGACAAAAACTCAGCCTGATCTCTCAAAATCGGTTGCTCAGTTTGGTAGTACACAAGTCAAGAATACATTAGGATAACATTTTTTAAGAGATTTTCATGTACCTACTCATGTGGCCAGCCATTGTTATTTATGTTTTTTTCTAAAACCAATTTCCCCAAAACGAAACCCGTCTAGATCGATTTTTGTTCCCATAAACGTACTAAATTTCGCACATTAGCTCCATTTCCAAAAAATGGCACACAGTCAGAGTGATAGTTTGATATTATTTATTGGTTTACTCTTTCGGTGCGAAAATTACAGTATTTTTCAATAAAATATCAGTTACGGATCGGTTATTTCTAGTAAAATGTTAGTCACAGATCGGTTATTACCAATAAAATAACAGTTACCGAATAAATATTTCCAAAAAATATCAGTCACAGATTGGTCACTTTTATTGGATCCAATAAAGTATCTGTTACCGAACGGTTGTTTCCAATAAAATATCAGTTAACGATCGATTATTTCCAACAAAATATCAGTCACCGATTTGTTATTTCCAATAAAATATCAGTTAACGATCGATTATTTCCAGCAAAATATCAGTTATCGATCGGTTATTTCCAAAAAATATCAGTTATCAATCGGTTATTTCCAATAAAGTATCCGTTACCGATCGGTTATTTCCAAAAAATATCAGTTATCGATCGGTTATTTCCAATAAAAGATAAATTACACATTTATTATGTACGCTATAATACTTCGTGTCAGTAACAGGTCCGTGCTGAACGTGACCCAAGTAACCTGTTACAGATAACCTGTTCCTAGCACCGCTCGTTCCTGTTGTTCTATTGAAGGTGCGCCTTTTCGGTGAGTCACACCGGCTGAGCGGTATCAAGATATGCTAATTAACGCGATTTAGAATCACGACCAAGAATTAGCGAATTTTACTGCATCACGAAAGTTATGTCATTAAATTAATACAGCTTAACTGTAAGAATACTATATTTTTAAGCTAACCGTGCACAAAAAATTGGTCCAATCAACGTATTCATTTACAGATATTTGTTTGGATCAATGTTATTCAAAAATTTGTGATTTGGTCCTGTTTTTACTTTTCCTTTTAGAAAAAGTACAGTTAATAATATACAGAAAGAATGGAAGGTGTACAAAAAATTCGATTTTATTTCTTTTTTAATACATCTGTTTTCAATGTTCTCTTAAGTAAAACAAGTTCCGGCAAAAACCAACGTTTTTCTTGAATCACCTGTGATCAAAGATACAGGAGTCAACTTTAAAATTCCTAATCATAATGGGATCAAACAATATAGCCTATCGTTAATAGGCTTTATTAACGATAACAATATTAATTGTATAACAATATATTAATTGTTAACAATTGTAACAATATATTAATACCAATATTATCTTTTTTCCTGAAAACAATGGTGCAATCAAAATCCAAAAGGATCGTACAGTTTTTAAGGAATCTGTAGATTTAAGAATTAGGCGTCCACCTGAAAGCTGTGACGGGAAATCGGTCACGTGACATATTCACTACCTTGTACTTACACGCAACGCGTTCGTGAATAAACATTTATAACGTTTAAAAGACTGGACGTGTGGGAATTTCGGAAAACCGTTGCCCGATGTCCATTTAAACTTACTTAAGTTATGCAAATCCCTGCATCCTGTACAAGACCGGTTTCTGTCGGAAAGGGTTGGTCTTCCCTCTCAACACACCCACTAAGTAACGATTTTAACCCAAGGTCAAACCTTTGTCATATTTATAAGTTAGCTGCGCAATGTATGTTTATTCTAGAGATGATACTATCTGTAAAATATTGTTATATTTGAAAACTGATACTGCTACTTTTCTAAATCTGTTAAATTAAACTGTGAATAACTGTGAACTGTGAAATAATGTCTGGCTGAACTGTTACGTAGCTATTGCTTCTTCATATAGGCTAATACAAATCAGAAAAAAACAAACCAATAAAATCAGGTATTTTATCTACACAAATACACAATTCTTCTATTTTTTTTGTGTTTAACGTCCGACTATTGTGCACACTTGGGCTAATGCAGACGGTGGGATGATTTATAACGTATGAAAATGCCAAGCCCTCGCCGGGAATCGAACCCGGGTCCTCGGGGTGAAAGTCTAGTACGCTATCCACTAGGCCACCGAGGCGGCTTAACACAATTCTTCTAAACAATTATTCTTCTATACAACACTACTCGTGCAAAAAACATTCGCTATACTAAATAAATAATACCAACAACAAACTAAATCTGGCGGGAAACAACTGTGCGCGCGCAGTTAGCAATATATCAATATTTGTCTCGTCTCAGTAATTCCGCCCTAACAAAAGTGTGAAATGTGAAAATCTCACAGTTCACAGTTAGTGTGTAGATAGGTAGGTCCAAACTGTAACTCATTACGCATGCGCAGGGCAAAGCGACGCGATCATAACGGAAAGAAAAGAAATTAGGGGCAAGGATTAGTTGAACAGATTTCGGAGATTTCAGTTCACAGTTAGTAACAGTTAAACTCAACCATTCACTATTAGATAAATATGTGAAATTTGACCATCTGTGAAAAAGTAGCAGTTCTGTGATATCGTTACCTTCTCTAGTAACAGTTAAACCCAGCCATTCACTATTAGATAAATATGTGAAATTTGACCATCTGTGAAAAAGTAGCAGTTCTGTGATATCGTTACTATCTCTAGTAACAGTTAAACCCAGCCATTCGTTTTAGATAAATATGTGTAATTTGACTATCTGTGTAAAAGTAGCAGTTCTGTGATATCGTTACCATCTCTAGTAACAGTTGAACTCAGCCATTCATTTTTAGATAAATATGTGAAATTTGACTATCTGTGAAAAAGTAGCCGTTCTGTGATATCGTTACTATCTCTAGTAACAGTTAAACCCAGCCATTCGTTTTAGATAAATATGTGTAATTTGACTATCTGTGAAAAAGTAGCAGTTCTGTGATATCGTTACCATCTCTAGTAACAGTTGTACCCAGCCATTCACTATTAGATAAATATGTGAAATTTGACTATCTGTGAAAAAGTAGCAGTTCTGTGATATCGTTACCATCTCTAATTTATACACAGAAGGATTTGTACAATGTTTTGCTTGCATTATAACAAATCATACAACTTAAATAACTAAATTTTTATCAAAATAAAAACACACATTTTCGTCTAAGTAAAATGTTTTTGCTACGGACACAACGAAAATTAAAATTTTATATCAAACACAGTTTTCAATTAATATTTGAAAAAACAAAAACGGTGGTAATAAAATTTGAAATACATTTGTTACACAACAAAGTGTTTCACTGTGTCAAAATGGCGGTCGTTAAAAAACAATTTTTTGACGCATCTCATGTCACGTCCGCCACCGGGTTCATTTTAGCACTCCAGAACCATGAAATGAGCACGGATCCTGACCTCTAAATCATTCTTTGATGGGTAGCCAAAATGTGTACACATTTTGTACACAATATAGCATACTGTATATTTGTTAGTATGCTCGCGTTCGCAATTTTGATGCAAACTTTGCACAACAATCGATTCTGATTATAGCTTAGTGTGTGTTCGTTCAGCAAAAATTAGTTTAATAGTTTCAAAATGGCGGCTATTTTTAAAAACAAATCAGCATTTTTGGCTTAAATGTCGTTGAAAAACTAATTTTACCATCGTAATTACCGTAAAAAAATGCATGCACTAGTATTTTAAATCTTCAAAATAGGTTAAAATTAACAAATTTAATTTAACGGCGGTCAAGGTTCATTTTCGTATTTCCAGCACGATTTGAAAGTTTGATATACTAATTCAATCAGATTTTAATGCTGTTTACGATGGTGAAATCAGAGTTTTAAAAAGAGTGTGATTGAAAAATTATTTTTTTGGAAATTCGCCACAATCACGTCAGCGAGACGGCTGAGTGCGGCTATTATTTCATACTTCCTCTAAAATTAAATCCACGGTCTTCCAAAAAGTTTTTAAAATTCAAACGGTTCTGAACATCCCCAAGGGTGTGCAAGTAGGAACAATGGTGTGACGTCATCACTAGGGGTAGGTCCTCGGAGGGTGACGAACACGTGATCAGGGTCAACGGACATTTTACCAGAATAGTCTCTTTTGTCTATACCCCCGAACTACCGTGCGAGAGCTGAAAACATGTATATTTCTGTCTATTGTCTATTTACAAACTTAGGTTAACGTACCATTCTACAATGTATGAACTTGTCCAGTCATATTAAATTCTGTCATTCGTTTGGGCAGGAAAAGGACAAATCGACAGTTTTTAAATTGTTTTGGGACACTGTGGTTTTCAGGGTTCACGAAAGATTTTGTAATAACTACGAATGGGACTGAGGGCAGCGGCATTTGCGACACCATCAAGTATTAAACAGCTCAACGGACGGGAGAAATATTTTATTCCTAAATCAATTTTTAAATATCTACTGGAAAATGAATTACTGGAACGACCATTATGGTAAAACCCAGACCCGGTACCTTGAAATTAGCGCGATCTGACATTATTACTTTTTGAGAAGTCGTTAACATTTCACATATAAAATTCGATCTGATTCAAACTTAGCACGGACGAGTTCGTTAACCAGCGAAATTCGTTAAACAGTTTCAAAATGGTGGTCATTTCAAATCTATACAAATCCGTAACTTTTTCGCACTGAAAATTTTTGAAATCCAATATAATCAGCGTTATAAAGCGCGTAAATTAGCATTGTGAATGTTCAAAAACCATCGAAATTATGAAGTTGAATTGACGGCGGCCAGGGTTCCATTTTCTATTTAATTTAAAATGCTATCATATGACGATTTTTACGCTGTTTACGATAGTGAAATAAAAACTTTAAAAAAAGGTAAAAATAAATATTTTTGGAACTTCGCTTCCATCACGTCAGCCAAACAGATGTTACGCGTTTATTATCGGCCGTTTCGTCGACAATTTATATGTAAATGAAATTGTTCGTCTCTGTTTTATTGACTAATGAAAGCTAATCCCCAAACACTCGGAACGTTACACAACCGGACGTTACGATACCAGTTTAGTGTTTAAGCTTATTGCTTTTTATTACGTATTACTGCATACATTCTTCGCAGTTACCAGGAGTTATCCTGCGAAAAGGACAACGTGTCTTCTAATGGAAACACAACCTCACAGTACCTGTATAACAGAGTGGAAGCAATGGATACCGTTCGAAAGAAACCTTTTTACGACCTCGGGATGACCTGCTAACGGTGTTAGAGCGATACGGAGCAGCGGAAGGTGTAAACACGCTGGATGAGACTCACTTTGCAGATCGAGTTGCAGGATATTCGGCCGGCCGAGGACCGGTTCCCTCAAGGTAGTTCAGTTCTTTGAGTCGCCAAATATGGCCGTCTGCAGCTTTCACCTTGCCTGCTCCCGATACCTCCCTCCGCCGTCCCGCTCAGATGGCACTCCACTCACGCTAACAGAAAATCAGCCTATTTGTACAATATCCGAACAATCGTTAATACGTTTTACTGATGACCGATTCAATACTGGATGCTCAGAAGTCTCGTTGAAGCAATGGAAATGAATATCGGCGGAAGTAATTTAACGTGTATCGCGTTTCAGGACTGGTTGTGATGTTGGATTAGTGCGAGTGCACAAATTTATATTGATATATAACACTATATTTTGCTTTTCGCACTTACAACACTACACTTACGACTTCAACACTTTACACTTACACTTACATTTAGGAAGGCGATAATAGCCTCAGTGTGCTTTTCGTCTTAAAATAAAAAAAAAAAATTGCGCGTCGCAAGTCTCATATTAAATTAATTATAATTATAATTCCATGTGTTTCCGCCCGGGATCGAACCGGGGACCTTGCACATATGAGGCGCACGTGATAGGCCTAACTACTACACTACGGAAACTACGAAGACGTTTGACCGATGTAAATATAAGAAATGTGTCGTTAATTTAATTTTGATAGATATGTAATAGTAAAAGATCAGTTGTGTTATATTAATTAGTAACGATCAGCTGATTTCATTGAACAGCTGATAAAAATAATAAGTTTCAGGTTATGTTGTCAAAAACTAGCCCTGTTAATTTGTCGGGTTTCGAACAAGTTTTTTTTATTTTAAAAATTTAGATAAATTAAAATTTTAAAAAAGAGAGAACATGATACATGATTTTCAGTTTTGGTTCAATAATAAAATTTTTTAATGACAACAACAAATTTTTACCTGCGTTTTCGCCTATTAGCATTTTAAAACAAAACTGTCGCAAAAATCGATTTTTATAATCGCTTGGACAAGTTCGTTAAGCAATAGAATTCGTTCAACAAGTTTTAAAATTAACGGAAATTTCAAATCTTAAAAAGTCATAGCTCTTCTGCGTTTAAATATTTCTGAAAAGCCGATGTGAAATACTTCACCACCGTAATCAGCGACAGAAACTGCATAAATTAACATTTTGAATTTTGAAAATCCGTTTAAATTCAGAAATTTAATTTGACGGCGGTCAGGTTTAATTTTTATATTTTCAATACAATTTTAGTATAATTTTCATGCTGTTTGCGATGTTAAAAATCAGAGTTTAAAAAATATGGTAAGATAAAAATACATATCATTACATGCGCGAGAACATGAGAAGAAGAAAAGTGGAGAGAAAGAGAGAGAGAGAGAAAAGAAAGAAATAGAAAGAAGTATGCACGTTGTATGTGCATACAGGCACAAGACATACATACACGCGCGACCAACTCAGTGGGAACCGGCGGAAAGAGAAAAGCTGAGAACTGGCGGGGGTCTGTGTAATACTGCCCCTACTCGAGTTACTTACGCTTCGTAAGCCTACTCGATGAAACCAAATCACTCCATGGTGACAAATACAAAATGCACAACGCGGTATAAGAAGCTAACGCTTCAAAAATACTTTTGGAAATTCGCTTCTATCACGTCCGCGAGTATCGATTATTTTCTGTACCTTCCGAATCAGATTTGTTTTCAGTGGAAATATTGGAATGTGAGAGAGTTATTGTAGTGATTTGGCACAATTTATGTTTTATATAAGAGCTAGACTATTATTGTTTTTGTTATGTTCAGTATTTGTTATTTACGAAAGCTCGGTTAACTTAAATCAGCTGTTGCATGCTGACTCCCCCCCCACGCTCTTCACTACAAATTGCATGAGGGCAACAAGTGTGCACAGTTGCATTGCATTGTATGGTTAGCAGCGACGTGTTTGTACTGGGGAAACCAGTTTGTGGCGTTATCGAGATGAGACGATTCTGCAAACCCGTTTATTTAGAATACCCACACCTGTACGACGACTTCTGTGTGCGTAGTACAACTATGCGATCACAGATAGCGTTACTGCCGTCGGTTCTGCCAATACCGTGTACGGTATCGCTTATTAGTTCAGTCAAATTGGTTCAGCAATATGTATGTATATTTCATAAATAAATTTATGAAACTGGCGCAACACTAGTTTCTTTTTTTAATCAGGAATTTGGCCATAATTTGTGCATATTATAGAACAGTACACGAAGTTTCGGATTGTGAATCTACATTAGCTTTTCTTTAGTTCGGAATTCGGCCATAATTTGTGCATTTTATAGAACAGTACACGAAGTTTCGAGATTGTGAATCTACACTAGCTTTTTTTTAGTTCGGAATTCGGCCATAATTTGTGCATTTTATAGAACAGTACACGAAGTTTCGAGATTGTGAATCTACACTAGCTTTTCTTTAGTTCGGAATTCGGCCATAATTTGTGCATTTTATAGAACAGTACACGAAGTTTCGAGATTGTGAATCTACACTAGCTTTTTTTTAGTTCGGAATTCGGCCATAATTTGTGCATTTTATAGAACAGTACACGAAGTTTCGAGATTGTGAATCTACACTAGTTTTTTTTTAGTTCGGAATTCGGCATCATTTGTGCGTTTTATAGAACAGTACACGAAGTTTCGAGATTGTGAATCTACACTAGTTTTTTTCTAATTCGAAATTTTGCCACAATTTGTGCATTTTATAGAACAGTGCACGAAGTTTCGAAATTGAGAATCAACACTCGTTTTTTAATTTGAAAATTTGACTTGAATTGTCAAATCATGACGTTTCTAGAGAGTGATTCAACTCTCCTTTTTTATTTGGATGTTTGCCAACATTTGTTATTTTATAAAATAATCACAAAGTTTTGACATCGTGAATCAACATTCGTTTTTCTATTTCGAAAAATTGACTTGAATTGTGTTTACATGACGTTTCGAGAGTGTGGTTCAACTCTTCTGTTTTTATTTGAACTTTTGCCATCATTTGTGTATTTCATAGAATAATACACAAAGTTTTGACATCGTGAATCACCACTGATTTTTATAATTTAGAAATTTGACTTGATTTGTGTACACGACGTTTCTAGAGTGTGATTTAACTCTCACTTTTAACACAGGCATCCAGCCTTATGCTCTTGTTTTATGTTTTAAGTCAGCCACTTGAATCACACTCGTGTACTGATTCCTATATACAAATAACAAATGCTCTGCCTTGCTAAACACAAACAGTTCCGATTCATTCTTGACAGTATTTATTGATATTTCACAAAAAAGTCTTTCGCAAAGTCAGAACGGCGTCAAAAAAGGAGGGGGCAGAGTTTTAAATAGACAAGCTAAACAAGTCCCAGAATCCCGCGTCCAAAAATAAACTTCCCCTCTCTATATTCCGCTGCTGTAATAAATTATTTTTGAAACCAAACAGTGGGTTTTGGCGTACGCGGCGCAATTGTGTTTTTTTTTTTATAAATATATTTCAAATTAAGCGCACGTGTGTTTATTTTTGGGCGCCATTTGGCTGCAACGGCGTTTTGGCAACCGTTCCTTATGCACTTTAAAGTTTAGAGGCCGCTGAGTGTAAACAAAACACAAGTGACCGCCAAACCCAAAGTGCGAGCCTCTGCCGCCGAGTTCAACAGTAAGTAAAAACGGGTTCAAATGAAACTATTTGCAGCAAATACACATTTATCGATGCCGGAAAATCTGGTTTCGTTAAAATATTTGTCGAATGTAAAGAACTGTTATTGCCTGTGTTGAAAAGCTAATGGAAGGGAATATTTAATATTATTATTATTGTTATTATTATCGAATTTCCGTTGAAAAATTATCTATTGAAACACCATCACATAAGACCCAGACCCGGGACCTTGAAATGAGCGCCGGTCCAGAACTTAAGATCACTTTTGCAAGAGTTTTTAGATTAGTAACTACAGAGATTATAAAACCCCAGGCACTGCGATTGACAGACCTATTGGGCAACTAAACCTCTTAAGTACTTCAGCAGATTGATACCCTTAGTGCTTTTGAACAATACATTGACTAGCTTATCCTGCTGAGTTCCCTACGATTCTGCTAGCATATCCCTAAACCCTTGGCCTTCTGCTAGCAAGAGATATGCACAGCAGTTTACTGCATAACTACACACTGTTTCTCCGTGGTACATACCTATCCTGTTCACGTGCGCCCTCAGAGTACAAAGCCCTTTATGAACAGGGTCTGCCGCCCTGCTAAATCATCCATGAGGACCTTACCTAAAGGCGCTTGCTTTAGAAATACCCATAGAAGTTACCCCATCTTGCATGGTGTTTTTTATTTATTTATTTTTTTTTTTTAAGGCGAAAAGCACATTGAGGCTATTATCGCCTCCCTAAATGTAAATGTGAGTGTTAAAGTCACAAGTGTAGTGTTGAAAGTGTAACTGTGTGTTAGACTCAGGTACTGCGAAGTACGTCTAAATCCTCTCAATAGACGCAGCTAGTCTGCACCCTCCTGCGGGGCTTGCATGGTGTTAATACACCTATTGATAGCAGACCCGGCCAACGACAGAAAGACCTCTAAACCCTGCTTGGCCCGATAAACTCAGATGCAGATCCCAGTCCAGTCAATCGGTTTGCCATCTTATTACCCTCAATGCCCATATGCCCCGAAAACTAGTGAAGAGTTACCCGGTTTCCCAGAGACAGAGCGTTGACGTTCTCCTGACACTCCCAGACCGGCTTGTACTGAATTATAGGACACGCAAATGTTTTGACTGCTGCCTGACTACCGGTATAAATATGAATGCGAGTCTTCTTAAAGGCCCGTTTCAGATTCTCCAAAATGCCATTAAGTCAGTATTGTTCCAGAGCAACAGCTTTCTTTGCCCTTGGTCTCAGGCAGTACACCCCAGCATCAGAGCCTGTCATTATCGTGGAGTCATCTGTATACCATACTAGATCTACGACCTTCCTCCTCAAAAGTTATCTTGATACGAAAGGGTCTGGAAACCATGTGTCGTTTGGCCGTCTGTTCAGTCCCCATCGTTACAATCGGGTCTCTCATCTTTGATGAGTTGTCAAAATTGTATATAAGCGCGCGCGTGCGTGCGTGTGTGTGTGTGTGTGTGTGTGTGTGTGTGTGTGTGTGTGTGTGTGTGTGTGTGTGTGTGTGTGTGTGTGTGTGTGTGTGTGTGTGTGTGTGTGTGTGTGTGTGTGTGGTTTGATTACAACTTAGCATACAATCAACTTTGGTAATAGCTTGCGACAAATCCGTTAACCAGCCAAATACGTCCAACAGTTTCAAAATGGCTGTCATTTAAAAACTTTTATAATTCATAACTTTTCATCTTACATATGTTTAACCAGCTTAATCAACGTTAAAAACTGCGTGAATTGGTGTTTTGAATTCTCGAAATCCGTTGAAATTAAGAAATTCGATTTGACGGCGGTCAGGGTTAATTTTCGTAATTTCAGATATTTCAATGCTGATTACCAAACGGCATAATCAGAATTTTAAGAAAGAATAAGATAAAGATACTTTTGGGAATTCGTTTCTATGACGTCAGCGAGACAGCTGCGTGCCGTGATTTTTTTAACTTACTCTCTCATCCTACATTTCTGTTATTAAATATATTTTGTAACAATAACTCGAGTTAATCTTAAACATACGACCGAAATTTCAAGAATCTATTTTCTAATACAAGCCGGACGTTCCTTTTCAAATAAAGTTTGTGCAATGTTTTTGCATTATCTACTTTTATAATTTCAAATGTGAGAAAGTATATGCATTCAGTTTTAAGAATATCGCCGTATACGAGTATACGCACACTCGTGGTGGGCCGTCACGAACTTTGGAGAGCCGAAGGACTTTCTCTCCAGGTTACATCATCGCCTGCTCGACACAACTCCCGTGCCAGCAGCTTGCACCTCCTCTTCCATTTCTGTGCTTTATTTTAACCGGAAACCTAATTACATCAAACTGTATTTATGTTTACGCACAATTCTATATCAAAAATTTATTTATTTACATGGCGTGTCAGCCACGATTAACGGCAAGGCAGCGACGACGGAACTATTCTAACAGCATCAAACCTGCACAGAAATACGGGAATGAAACCATGCATTCGCCACCAGCGCAACAGTGCTGCCAACACGACATTACATTAAATACAACTGCATTGCGGATAATTACTGACTTACCCTCATACCAATGGAAAATTGTTTTTGAAGGATTAGCTTCTTATACCGCTTTGTGCACTTTGCATTTGTCACCATATTCGGTTTCATCGAGTTGGCTTACGAAGCGTAAGTAACGCGAATAGGGGAAGTATTATACAGATCCCCTCCAGTTCTCAGCTCTTCTTTCTTTCGTCTGCCGGTTGCGACTGAGTTAGTCGCGCGCGTGTATGTTTTGTGCCTGTATGTACATACAACGTGCATGTTTCTCCATAACTCTTTCTGTTCTCTCTCTTTCTCTCCACTTCTTCTTCTCATGTTCTCGTCGTGCGCGCATGTAATGATGTGTACATTGTATATATTGCCAGCAGCAACAGTTCAATTGTATACGGTTTATATTTATATTCAGTAATAACACGTGCGTTTGATATTCTCGAGACGTTTTTTTATATATATATATATATATATATATATATATATATATATATATATATATATATATGTGTGTGTGTGTGTGTGTGTGTGTGTGTGTGTGTGTGTGTGTGTGTGTGTGTGTGTGTGTGTGTGTATAATACATATATATATATATATATATATATATATATATATATATATATATATATATATATATATATATTAAGAAGATAACGCTTCTGCCATTTTTTGGTACGCTAATGACTGTACCATTTTTTAAAATGCTTTCGCACTTCTTCATTGCATTTTTTCTTTTCGAATTAACTGAAACATTTTACTTAAAACTGTGATAGTCACATAAATGAGCGCTGTCAATTGTCTGTTTTGAGTGAGACGCGATTCCAAGAGCTGTGCGCATCTCAGCCTTTCTACCTGACTCTTCTAACAATGAGTAACCTCTTGTGCGCATCACCCTTTCTACCTGACACTGCTAAAAATGAGTAACCTCTTGTGCGTATCTACCATGATATCACCATTTCTACCTGATTCTGCTAACAGTTAGTAACCTCTTGTGCGCATCTACCACAACATTATCTTTTCTACCTGACTCTGCCAACAATGAGTAACCTCTCGTGCGCATCACCCTTTCTACCTGACACTGCTAAAAACGAGTTACCTCTTGTGCGTATCTACCACGACATCACCCTTTCTACCTGACTCTGCTAACAATGAGTAACCTCTCGTGCGTATCTACCACGACATCATACTTTCTACCTGATACTGCTAACAATAAGTAACATCTTGTGCGCATCTACCACGACATCATACTTTCTACCCAATACTGTTAACAATGAGTAACCTCTTGTGCGCATTTAACACAATATTATTCTTTCTATATGTCTCTGCTAACAATGAGTAATCTCTTGTGCGCATCTATCACATCACCCTTTCTACCTGACTCTGCTAACAATGAGTGACCTCTTGTGCGCATCACCCTTTCTACATGATTCTGCCAACAATGAGTAACCACTTATGCGCATTTACTACAACATTATCCTTTCTATATGACTATGCTAACATTGAGTAACCTCTCTTTTGCTCAACACTCTTTCTACATGACTCTGCTAACAATGAGTAACCTCTTGTGCGCATCTATCACGACATCACCCTTTCTATATGACTATGCTAACATTGAGTAACCTCTCTTTTGCGCAACACTCTTTCTACATGACTCTGCTAACAATGAGTAACCTCTTGTGCGCATCTATCACGACATCACCCTTTCTATATGACTATGCTAACATTGAGTAACCTCTCTTTTGCGCAACACTCTTTCTACATGACTCTGCTAACAATGAGTAACCTCTTGTGCGCATCTACCACGACACCTAACTACCACACGAACATAAATATTATATCATTAAACATAAAGTGTAAACAATAATCGTAGAATTTCTTTTACACTACTTACTTTTAAAGTTTGATTATTGAGATGAATAATCATAATTCAAGTCAGTGTGCAAAATTTTAAATAAAGTCAACATCAATAAAATACAAAAAACAAAATCTAGAAATATCCTGAGTCAACCCTGTTCGCCATTTATTGGTGTCGCTGATATGTTGTGTTTTCAACACATCCTCGAAGCATACTTTATTACAATATTCCTTAGTCCTTGTACATTTATGTCCGTCAATAATTAACTAAAATACAGCCTAGCCTACATCGTGTGACAGATTTAATAAAAACATAACTTCCAGGAAATATAAACGCTCAAGGTCATCAGCCAGCTTTGTGTCACTGTGACGAACAAAACAGCTGTTTACAGTCGCGTGTCGTTTTGTACTAATCACCTTTATCACCAGCTGACTGCCGAGTGCATTGTACAATAGTGTTGCGCGATGTGTATGGGCGAACACACGCTTAACGTAACAACCTTCTGTTTGATGCTGACAAAATTATCGCGGCATGCAGCTCTTTCGCTGACGTCATGGAAGCGAATTTACAAAAGTATTTGTTCGAACCCTATCTATAAAATTCTGATTTTACTATCCTAAATCACCAGTATTCAGATTTGTACAAATTAGGATTTACAACTTTCAGATTGCATTGAAAATACGAAAATGAATCTTGGCAGCAGTTAAATTAAAGTAATAAATAAAATAAAAGAAATTATGAATGTTTACAGATTTGAAACGGCCGCCATTCTGAAACTGTTGAAAATATTTGGCTGGTTAACGAACTTTACCAAGATAATATTACCATTAAAAGGTTTTCATGACAAATGTGAATCGAATCTAACCTAAATTGCGAACGTGAGCGTGTAGGTAAACACACGCGCGCGCGCGCATGCATACAATTTTAGCTCATTTTTCAACAGAGAAATTCGCTAATACAAGCGAATCACTGACGTGATCTCGCTGACGTGATGGAAGCGAATTTAAACAAATATTTTTACGCCATCGTAATCAGCAATAAAACCTGCAATGTACTGACATTTTAAACTTTCAAATTGCATTAAATATACGAAAAATAAATTTGACCTGCATTAAATTAAATTCCTTATTTCAATTGATTTCAAAATGCTAATCTGCGCCGCCTTTAACGCTGATTACCAACAACAACAAACTATTCGCGTAAAAAAATTTCCACTGCCTTTAGGCAGTGATTTTTTTACAATAACAATCAATATCACACACAAAATATAACTTGTACAGCGAGTAGGGAGGGGTAAATATAGAATCTTCCACAACATTCTCGACTATTTTAAGACCGGAAGTGGCCGTCCGGTTGTACGACGCCATTACAGAGGTAGACTTTAGTTCCTTCTGCCGCCGCCAGAGTGACATTGACTGGCATTGTTGTGAACGCTTTCCAATTTACAGTGCAGTTTCTAGAGAGAGCAAGTTTTTACCTATTTGTTGGCGCATTGTTTATTAACGCTTTTAAGCAAATCTCCATTGGAAAAAAAGCAATTCTAGCGGCCATCACGGTAAGACTCCGACCCGGAACTTTGATATCAGCAACGACACTGACGGAATAATGCGATTATGTGGGTGGGGGAGGTTGGTTGGATGATTCAGTTAAAAATGCCGCCTAGGGGATGACAATTTTTGAAATAATACCTTCAAAAACTAGCACTATTGATCTGGTTTGAGACTTAAAACGCATATAAAATAAGTGTAAATATTTACTCAAGACAAAAAATCAACAATTTTCTTAGATTTCTAATTTTTAAAACTTTTGCAAAACTGGTTCCATTTACATAACTTCCTCTCTTCTCAATATACCTACCTATAATTTTTTATATATAGCTGCAGTTACTCCAGTTGCTTTACCCTTACCGTTAACGCTGATCCCTCGTCCTCATTAGTCTAAGCAAGTCCAGTTACGTGTCACAAAAGTTTCTCAATCAAGTTTTGATCAGTTTTAGAGTCGAGTAGATCTTTCTGTTGTTGCAGTTAACGCAGGAAGAGAAGAGGGAACCAACATTAAATATCTAACTGATTAACCCTGTTCTCACCCTCAGTACAAGCATTTCAAAGTGCACAGACATACATAAGAACAAACGGACAAAACTTCATGTACATACAAGCTGAGATCGGGATAATGATACGGGTTTCGTAACCTACAGAGGCCTCAGATATCTCTTTGACTCTTTTCCTTTAAGCTGCGATACTTCCACTTTAAGAAAATCAAACAGGATCTTTTACATTTTATTTCTTTTGTCTTCGCCCCCCCCCCTTGAGCAACGATCCTGACCTGCCGTATATAACTTTTTGAGGAGTTTAAAATCAAGTATAGCTTTGATTGTGAACCAGCAAAATTCGTTTAACACTGCCAAAATTACAATTAAAAATATTTATAACTAGCTGCTTCTAAGGGCAAAAGTCGAATTTGGTTATAGTTTAGACAGGTTTGTTAACAAACAAAAAAAATCGTTCGACGGTTCCAAAACGGCGGTGATTTCAAATCTTCAAAAATTCATAACATTTTTGTCTCAAATATTTTTGAAAATTTGATTTCACCATCGTAATCAGCTTTAAAAACTACAAATTAGCATTTTGAAATGCGTTTAAATTACAAATTTTAATCTGACGGCGATCAGTTTTCATTTTCGTATTTTCAATGCAATTTGGAAGTTTAAAATGCAAATATATGCAGATTTTAACACATGATGAAGAAATAGTTAGTTCTATCACCACATCGGTTAATGATGCCGTTAAATAATGTAAATAGGTAAAAAATAAAAACTGAAAACAGTTCAAAACAACGTAAACGATACGTATGCGTGTCGACGCATCAATAAGGAAGCCGTAAAGGTCGCAAGGTTTGCGTGCGTAGGAGATTTAAAAACCTGAACGCCTTGCAGTGTGGGAGTATGCAACTCGGTGGAAACTACTTGACCTTTGTGTATTGCCAGTGACGCAGTCGGGCTGCCGACCCTCTGTTAAATAATAAATAAACAGTGACCACCCCCGTCGTATTCATTTGCATATTTTCAAAGGAATCTGAAAATTTTCAACACGTTCGCGAATTTTAACCGCGTTAAGCGATGGTGAAATTTTGATTTTCAAAAAAAGTAAGATAAAGTGTTATGACTTTTTTAAAGTATTAAATGATCGCCATTTTGAAACGGTTGAACGATTTTTGCAAGGTAACGAACTTGCGCCGAGTTTGAATCAAATCGTACCAAAATTGCGTACGTGAGAGTGTTAATTATATATGTATGCTGTACTAAAGGCTACTAAAGAACATTTTCATTTTCAACCCTTAAAAATATATCTGTGCTTACAGAAGAAATAAAAATAATCGCGGGGTGCCGCTGTTCTCGCTCACGTGACGGAAGCAAATTTACAAAAATATTTTTTGTATTAATTTATTTTTTGAAATTTTAAAAGCCATCAAATTATATTTCTTAATTTTAGCGTATTTCAAAATGCTAATTTAAGCAGTTTTCAACGCTGATTACAATGATGAAATCAGATTTTCATAATCGCGTAAGACATGAAACGGTCTGAATGTTTACAGATTTGAAAAGGCGGCCATTATGAAACTGTTTGCCAGTAACGTATTAACACACATATTATGACACGCGCGCGCACACACAAGCAATTTTTTTAAAATTTTAAAGACCCCCTTAAAAAGTGATACAGTGGTCAAGAACGACGCCTATTTCAAGGTCGCGGATGTGACTATTATCACAATGGCCGCTCCTACAGCTCATTTTTCAATGGAAATTCTCTAATAACTTTGGCCCTTTACAAAACATTACTGAACCACTACATAAGCTCAATTTCAGCACAATGAAATCCTAGTTGCGAAGATATATCATATCGCTACCGATAAGGAGCCAGTATCTGAACAGTAGACGAAGAACCCATATTTGACATGGTCGTCCAACAGGTTTCCCTTCAAACCCACGTCTTGTTGTCAAAGCCAAAGGAAGCATGACTCACGCGCTCAAGGTCGCAGCGTGATTCATCTTATGCATAAAGAGGCAAAGGTCGTGCAATCGTATTTCAGTGCGATTAAAAACAGTTACACGGCCTTTGCGATCTCTGGACGACGTTTCGGCACAATTTTATTGTCACATCTCAGGGTATCTGGATAAAATTGTCGCTACCGCATTAACTTACGTAATGATTAAATGTTTCTAATCATTATACAAATGCAACTCGTGGAGTTTTAGTTTAACTGCAACCATTGCGTATAAACGTATTAGAATGATAATCCTTATGAGAGCTTTGTGAGCGCTCACTGCTGCCGGCATCTTGCGGTAAAATGTCCAACTCAGCTAAATAGATAATAGCCCCGACTATTTTTTCAAACGTCTCCACCCTTGCCCTTGTAGCTAGCAGCGTTCGTAGCGGCAGATAGTTCAATTACTTGCACTTTATCCGCTAATATCCAGCACACTTTTTATAATGGTGGCTGTACTTCTAGTCCGTTGTCAACGCTTCACGGCATCGCTCTTACGCGCACATAACATTCTCCGCCCCCGTAATATTTACGAAAAATGTTAGTGTAGACCAACTTTATTAGAAACGTTACGTTCTTTCACCAAGGACGATCAAAGTCCGAGCCGTTCAGTCATTGTTACAAGAAATATCCGGCAACTACACACGCCATCGCTAAATCAGAAGCCGCCATCTTGAAACGGAAGTAAATAGGAGACAATATTACATATACGTCGTTTGGGCTTTACACAAGGTACCTTCGTACTAAATTTTAGAACAATCTATCAATGCTTTTGGCAAAAACTGCGTAACAAACACACAAACCAAATGTCGAACCGTTGATTTGAAACGGAGACCGTAATTTATTTATTTAAAATGTCTCCGCATGTCCAACCCTTTTATAAAAGAGGTAGTTCTGTGGGTTTTACATTTACAAACGCTTTGATATACCTGGTGGCCCGGCTTTCTCTCTCCCCCTCCCCTCCCCCTCTCTCTCACTCTCTCTTTCTCTCTCTCTCTCTCTCTTTCTCTTTCTTTCTCTTTCTCTCTCTCTCTCTCTCTCTCTCTCTCTCTCTCTCTCTCTCTCTCTCTCTCTCTCGAAAATTATAACAAATTTTCTCGAGGAAGAACCCACCAACATCGTAACGCATTACAGTTCTGACAGAATTTTTCAGTGACAGATCAATCGATGTGGCATTGTTTTAAGCCCTCAAACATCGTGATGTGTTATTAATTCTGGAGATATAATGTATTTAGAGATATGTGAACAGTAATTTTCATCTAATATATACAAATAAATATCTTATTTCGTTTGTTCGTATTTGTTTGTTCGTTTTTATGCGCGACCTACTGTTCATCCGATTGTGTTTTTTGCTAAATGTTCAGAAGTTTCCCGGGAGGGTTATAGGCTGTAAGAGAGTTGTAATACTCAACCCTTTCACCCTTACAAATCACCCCTTTGTAGTGAAAAACGTGTTTTTCGGAACTTTTGCCACATTTTTCATTCGACTGTCAATACAAAGTTTTCCAAGATCAGTAAATGTCTACTTCCAAAATTCAAGGACAAATATATCACAGTGTTGGTTCATTTCTACCAGTTCCGGACGCTGAACATAAACTTCTACAAATCTACTTTATGGACGACGATGATGCGCGAGTTGATCAACGTTGCGATGCACTTCCGGGCACCAAACGCCACATAATGTGTTATTTGCAAACATTTCCCCGTCAATACAATGCATTGATAAGGTTATTCAGAACTTCAATGACAACTTACCGGCGGATCATACGCAGTTCAAATACGAGCCGACATAACACCACTCGGACAGCATGCCGGACGCTGAACATAAACTTCTACAAATCTACTTTATGGACGACGATGATGCGCGAGTTGATCAACGTTGCGATGCAATTCCAGGCACCAAACGCCACATAATGTGTTATTTGCAAACATTTCCCCGTCAATACAATGCATTGATAAGGTTATTCAGAACTTCAATGACAACTTACCAGCGGATCATACGCAGTTCAAATACGAGCCGACATAACACCACTCGGACAGCATGCCGGACGCTGAACATAAACTTCTACAAATCTACTTTATGGACGACGATGATGCGCGAGTTGATCAACGTTGCGATGCACTTCCAGGCACCAAACGCCACATAATGTGTTATTTGCAAACATTTCTCCGTCAATACAATGCATTGATAAGGTTATTCAGAACTTCAATGGCAACTTACCGGCGGATCATACGCAGTTCAAATACGAGCCGACATAACACCACTCGGACAGCATGCCGGACGTGAAAAGCGTGATATTATTCTTCAGCGACGATATAATACAATTCAACGTGTCGCTGAAACACAGCGATCATACGATGCGCTGCAGAACCCCATAATTTATTGGTAGGGGCGCGACGGATATCACTTCAATATTATGCAAACTAATTATCAACAAGATAATAAATATCGTTATTTTCTTTTCGTTCTATTCTTTTATCACTTATTTGCTTACTTTTTCTGCGAAAACAACGCGCCGAGTACCAGCTAGTTTTATAATATATGCAAGGTAAGAAGGATGTTTTATTGAACAGCTGAAAAGCAATATGTGTGCGATATAACTTGCAGCCACTGCAACAAGTATTACTTGAGTTGATTTAAGGTACAGTTAGGGCGTGAGACACGTGGGCAAGCCCACATAGGCAGGTGCCCGGGCAGCGGGCAGCGGGCTGTGGGCAGGTGTAAATGGGCGGCAGCTTCCCAGTCTGGGTTTACTTGCTCCATCATGTAACCTGACAAACATTCTTAAGTGTTTTTGTTCCAAGTTTAAGTGAAATTAACCTGCTGTGTAGGTCGACTTAGAGCTGGTTGGGTGATGTGGCTGACACCGGTGAGTCAGCTGCGTTTCAAGGTTGTTGGTTCGAGATGCGGTTACTGATCCCATTACCACATTAGTGTAATTGGCATAAAGTGTGGCCGTTAAGAAAAAGAATCGTAGGCTGTTCTTAAACTGTTTTGTGTGGAAGTGCGTTGGATTTTTGGTAAAATTTCGTTGGAGGTATTGGAGCGGCCATTGTCTTATATAGCCTATGTGCCCTAGATGTGCGCGTATGTGTATGAGTTGTGTGTGTGTGTGTGTGTGTGTGTGTGTGTGTGTGTGTGTGTGTGTGTGTGTGTGTGTGTGCGCGCGCGCACGTGTATGTGTACGTGAATGTGCGTATCCAGTACTCATACGTTCGAAATTTTGGTCTGATTTGATTCAATCTTTACACAAAAATTGATTTTATTAACTTCGTTAACCAGAAAAGTCCGTGCAATACTTTCAAAATGGCGGCCATTTCAAATCTTTAAAACTTCGTAACGATTTTTGAAAATGTGATTTCAACGTCGCATTAATCAGCGTTAAAAACTGCATAAATTAGCGTTCTGATTTTCTAAATCGGTTGAAATTGAGAAACTGAACTCGACGGCGGTCAGGGTTCGTTTTCGTGTTATCAATTCAAACTTTCAAAGTTTAAAACGCCTATATATGCAGAGTTAATTGCTGATTACAACGGGGGAACCGACATTTCAAAAAATTACAAAAATACTTTTTATTTGGAAATTCTCTTCGATTACGTCAGCGAAACAGCTGCGTGCCGCGATTACTTTTGAACTGTATGATAAATCAATTTACCAGTTTTACGGCAGTTAAGGTTTCACTTCTGTATTTTTATTGTATCTTAATAATAGCAATAATATGGGCTATTTAAAAATTCTTTTTGAACATATTAAAAATCTTGTTTTAAATATGTCGCTGATGTACAGCGAGACAGCTGCGTGAAGCGACAATATCACGAATTCGCCAACAACGGAAGTCGCCGTAGCGTCTAGCTTTAGCTACATGATTCAGAACAAACAGTAGCTACACGTGTTACGTCAGCTGTTATCACGTCACGTGATTCTTGGTTGCCGATAAGAAAATTTATTCAGCCACTTGTCAAGCGACAGAACTGAGTTTTGTGTTTAAAATTTCAGTAACATTCCAGTGATATTCATATTAAAATAAAAGGCAGGACTGGTGTTCAAAACTTTAAAAAAAAGGATTTTTTTTTTTTTAACGTCCGACTATTGTGCACATTTGGGCTAATGCAGAAGATGGGATGATTTGTAGCGCATGAAAATGCCAAGCCCTCGCCAGTTCCTCTGGGTGAAAGCCTATCCACTAGGTCACCGAGGCGGCTATTAAAAAAAAAATATCCTATTTCGTCAAGTTGGAATAATATCCAATTTTGTCAATATGGAAATATATCCTATTTCGTCAAGTTGGAACAATATCCTATTTCGTCAAGTTAGAACAATATCCTATTTTGTCAAGATGGAACAATATCCTATTTCGTCAAGTTGGAACAATATCCTATTTCGTCAATTTAGAACAATATCCTATTTCGTCAAGTTGGAACAATATCCATTTTCGCCAAGTTGGAACAATATCCTATTTCGTCAAGTTGGAACAATATCCTATTTTGTCAAGATGGAACAATATCCTATTTCGTCAAGTTGGAACAATATCCTATTTTGTCAAGTTGGAACAATATCCTATTTCGTCAAATTGGAACAATATCCTATTTCGTCAAGTTGGAACAATATCCATTTTCGCCAAGTTGGAACAATATCCTATTTCGTCAAGTTGGAACAATATCCTATTTCGTCAAGTTGGAACAATATCCATTTTCGCCAAGTTGGAATAATATCCTATTTTGTCAAGATGGAACAATAACCTATTTCGTCAATATCCTATTTTGTCAAGTTGGAACAATATCCTATTTCGTCAAATTGGGACAATATCCATTTTCGCCAAGTTGGAATAATATCCTATTTTGTCAAGATGGAACAATAACCTATTTCGTCAATATCCTATTTTGTCAAGTTGGAACAATATCCTATTTCGTCAAGTTGGAACAATATCCATTTTCGCCAAGTTGGAACAATATCCTATTTCGTCAAGTTGGAACAATATCCTATTTCGTCAAGTTGGAACAATATCCATTTTTGCCAAGTTGAAACAATATCCTATTTCGTCAAGTTGGAACAATATCCTATTTCGTCAAGTTGGAACAATATCCTATTTTGTCAAGATGGAACAATATCCTATTTCGTCAAGTTGGAACAATATCCTATTTTGTCAAGTTGGAACAATATCCTATTTCGTCAAATTGGAACAATATCCTATTTCGTCAAGTTGGAACAATATCCATTTTCGCCAAGTTGGAACAATATCCTATTTCGTCAAGTTGGAACAATATCCTATTTCGTCAAGTTGGAACAATATCCATTTTCGCCAAGTTCGAATAATATCCCATTTTGTCAAGATGGAACAATATCCTATTTCGTCAATATCCTATTTTGTCAAGTTGGAACAATATCCTATTTCGTCAAGTTGGAACAATATCCATTTTCGCCAAGTTGGAACAATATCCTATTTCGTCAAGTTAGAACAATATCCTATTTCGTCAAGTTGGAACAATATCCATTTTCGCCAAGTTGGAACAATATCCATTTTCGCCAAGTTGGAACAATATCCCATTTTGTCAAGATGGAACAATATCCTATTTCGTCAAATTGGAACAATATCCTATTTCGTCAAGTTGAAACAATATCCATTTTCGCCAAGTTGGAATAATATCCTATTTTGTCAAGTTGGAACAATATCCTATTTCGTCAAATTGGAACAATATCCTATTTCGTCAAGTTGGAACAATATCCCATTTTGTCAAGATGGAACAATATCCTATTTCGTCAAATTGGAACAATATCCTATTTCGTCAAGTTGAAACAATATCTATTTTCGCCAAGTTGAAATAATATCCTATTTTGTCAAGTTGGAACAATATCCTATTTCGTCAAATTGGAACAATATCCTATTTCGCCAAGATGGAACAATATCCATTTTCGCCAAGTTGGAACAATATTTTATTTTGTCAAGATGGAACAATATGCTATTCCGTCAAGTTGGAACAATATCCTATTTCGTCAAGTTGGAACAATATCCATTTTCGCCAAGTTGGAACAATATCTTATTTCGTCAAGTTGGAACAATATCCTATTTCGTCAAGTTGGAACAATATCCATTTTCGCCAAGATGGAACAATATCCCATTTCGTCAAGATGGAACAATATCCTATTTCGTCAAATTGGAACAATATCCTATTTCGTCAAGTTGGAACAATATCCATTTTCGCCAAGTTGGAATAATATCCTATTTTGTCAAGATGGAACAATATCCTATTTCGTCAATATCCTATTTTGTCAAGTTGGAACAATATCCTATTTCGTCAAGTTGGAACAATATCCATTTTCGCCAAGTTAGAACAATATCTTATTTTGTCAAGATGGAACAATATCCTATTTCGTCAAGTTGGAACAATATCCTATTTCGTCAAGTTGGAACAATATCCACTTTCGCCAAGTTGGAACAATATCCATTTTCGCCAAGTTGGAACAATATCCCATTTTGTCAAGATGGAACAATATCCTATTTCGTCAAATTGGAACAATATCCTATTTCGTTAAGTTGAAACAATATCCATTTTCGCCAAGTTGGAATAATATCCTATTTTGTCAAGTTGGAACAATATCCTATTTCGTCAAATTGGAACAATATCCTATTTCGTCAAGTTGGAACAATATCCATTTTTGCCAAGTTGGAACAATATCCTATTTCGCCAAGATGGAACAATATCCATTTTCGCCAAGTTGGAACAATATCCTATTTTGTCAAGATGGAACAATATCCTATTTCGCCAAGTTGGAACAATATCCTATTTCGTCAAGTTGTATCCTATTTTGTCAAGATGGAACAATATCCATTTTCGCCAAGTTGGAACAATATCCTATTTCGTCAAGTTGGAACAATATCTAGTTTTGTCAAGTTGAAACAGTATCATACTTTTATTGGGCAGATTTTTTCATTTTTATCGATAACCCCCATTTTTATCGGAACAGTTTTTTTTGTGAAATAGCAAAATTTTATTTAAATCATTACAACTGATAAAACAATTGTTTATTTATTAATGAATTTTCATTGGCAAAAATACTTGAGAAGGTATCATTGTAAGACACGCGAGACCTTTAAATGAGCATTGATCCTGACGCTTACATCAACTTTCTTAAGGAATGTTGAATAAGGAAACTTTCTTAAAAGGGGAGGGTATTTAAAAATTATATATAAATATTTATAAAATCAACGACCACTCGAAAAGTGATCTAGCGGTCAGGATCGGAGCTCATTCAAGGTCCCGGGTTGGTCGCTCCAACAATAGCTCATTATCCATTCATTAATAGCGCTGAATATACTTTTACGCTTGTTTCAAACAAATTTAAAGTTGCATTCAATAAATTTGAACAATTTATTCTGCTTTCTATTTTATCCATTCACAAAACATTCCCCAAACTATCCCTAAAGGACCACAGCGACTTTTGGTTTCCGGAAAACGTGACCACTTTTTAGAGGTTCCTAAATAGGAAAAAAGCTTGCTAAACTATTTTAAAAGATACAATATTTTGATAAACATTTTCCAAGAAGCACGAGACAGGGCTGGCCATGACTCACCGAAGAATGCTGCAGCTCCCGCTCCCTCTTGGGTCTAATTTTAGTTGTAAGAGTCATTCACGCTGTTTCTTCAACCTTCTGTCCATCTTAGATTGCCTAAATTTGTTCCTAGTATACTTATGGGGTTTCCGCCTAAATAAACCTGCTGCAAACCATACAAGCCAATTTATTTGGAATCAGTGGTGCCAACCGAAGGGATTTTTTCTCTTTTCAACAACATTTTCACTTTGTGTGGATGATCAGTAAAAATACGCTCGACCATTAGCTGGACATCACTAAGCATATTAACCAAGACTATACAACTGATGTGATGTTCACTCGTTTTGGTATGAATATACTTTGAATCTGGACAATTTAATATTCCCTCCTGCACAATATAACGTTGCTACGGTTATAATTTTTAAATTTTGAGTAAAATAAACTTTTTAGCGAATTTATACTAGAAAACGAGCTATTGGAGAGGCCATCATGGTACGACCCAGACCACAAACCATGAAACCATGCGCCACTCGACCTCTAGAACACAGAGATTGTTAATTTTGTTTTAAATATATAATATATAAAATGTATAGTTTAACACACACACACACACACTGTGTGAGTTTTAGAACTCTAGCAAACAAAATTTTGATTTGAGTTGAATACTTGTCACGAAAGACGATTTTGGTAATAGCTTCGACCAGTTCGTTACCCAGGAAATCCGCTCACCCGTTTCAAAAATGGCGACCGCCTTAAAAAGCGCATAATTTTTAAATTTTACACGTTTTTGAAAATATAATTTTATCATTATCTAAATCAGCGTTAAAATCAGCATAAATCAGCAATAAAATCCATTGAAAACACAGTAATGATCCGGAATGCGGTGATCTTTCAGTATTAACGTATTATAATTAAAACAAGACAAAACTCTCTTAGATTTTACCCACTGCCAAGTATGTTTGTTAGTCGATACGAATTGGAATTTTCGGGTACTTAGCAACAAAATGTTAATCTGTAATGGAGCCCTTTAAAATAATTCTAAAAGGAACTTTTACCCATTCTACTTTAACTTATAACTTTCTCATCACGCTCAGCAACTATTAACTTGCTCTGTTTAATAAAATTTGAGTTTTTTAAAACAAAACAGTACAAAAATTTAATCTTACTAAAAATTTAAACAAATTGACTTCCAATTTTTTCAAAACCACTTTGCAAATCTATAATTCAAACTTTTTCTCATAAATATGTTTTAGTTTAGTCTTTACCCCGGTAAGACACATGAAGACGTCACTGTTTTAACAAACAGTCGCTGTACGAGCGACTGACAAGTCTCTAGGAACACAAATATCATCTTCGGCATGTAACAAACCGAACGAAAGTATGTGCAATATTTACGTCGGAACGTCTTCCTCCCAAAGCAGTCCATTGACCCGCGCTGCCGTAGTTTCTCCTCCGGCCAATAAGTCCTTGCAAGAGGCTGTGTTGTGCTTCGCCACTGCCTCTACGATTGTTATGAAACGGATCTAGAAAGTAAGGCATGCGCAGTTAGCAGAAGAAAGTTGTCTGCTTTTTGAAAAGTAGGCTACAGTTGGTCAACGACCGACGCTGAGTAGAAAGTGTCTGATCTTTCCATTGTTGCCGCTTTGGTTCTTGCGGCACTTGGACCGTATGGGATTCCAAATAACCGAACGCGTTCTGCGATGTTGCTCTGAATATCGTACTTACAGATTTTGGTACCAAATTGTTGACCGATTCTGCGCATGAGAATTAGAAAAAAATAAATTTCCATTTAATGGGAAAGTAAGTGCAGGGTTTGAAGCGGTCACGGTTGGCTTTTGATTTTTATTTTCGAAACAATGCACCACGGTAACTAGTAAGTTTTCGATTCAAACAAAAAGTATTTAATATTGAAAGACATTTTGTGTAGACCATTTAAGGCATAAACAAGGTATGTTTTAAGTACTTGGCCTTGTGCTGACGTCATCGGCTGTTGAGTCACAAAATTAAAACTAACGGACGTGTCCTAACACAAAGTACTCCTATTGTTTTATTTTCGAAGTAGTGGAACTTCCTTTAACGGACACTTCTTCAAAACGGTCGCTTTTGAAGAATACTTACAAAATAACACAATGTGCTTAACCGAGGTGATATTCTAGGCTTAGAAGAACGTCTAAACAGCGTACCTTTCTTAATAACGGATACTTTGTGTACACTGACCGAGGTGTTATTCTAAACTTAGAAGAATTTCTAAACAGGGAGATCATCTTCATAACGGACACTTTTGTTGTATTCCCTGACCGAGGTGTTATTCTAGACTTAGAAGAACTTTTAAACAGCGAGATCATCTTCATAACGGACACTTTTATTGTATTCCCTGACCGAGGTGTTATTCTAGACTTAGAAGAACTTCTAAACAGCGAGTTCATCTTCATAACGGACTCTTTTGTTGTATTCCCTGACCGATGTGTTATTCTAGACTTAGAAGAACTTCTAAATAGCAAGATCATCTTCATAACGGACACTTTTGTTGTATTCCCTGACCGAGGTGTTATTCTAGACTTAGAAGAACTTCTAAACAGCGAGTTCATCTTCATAACGGACTCTTTTGTTGTATTCCCTGACCGATGTGTTATTCTAGACTTAGAAGAACTTCTAAATAGCAAGATCATCTTCATAACGGACACTTTTGTTGTATTCCCTGACCGATGTGTTATTCTAGACTTAGAAGAACTTTTAAACAGCGAGATCATCTTCATAACGGACACTTTTATTGTATTCCCTGACCGAGGTGTTATTCTAGACTTAGAAGAACTTCTAAACAGCGAGTTCATCTTCATAACGGACTCTTTTGTTGTATTCCCTGACCGATGTGTTATTCTAGACTTAGAAGAACTTCTAAATAGCAAGATCATCTTCATAACGGACACTTTTGTTGTATTCCCTGACCGAGGTGTTATTCTAGACTTAGAAGAACTTCTAAACAGCGAGTTCATCTTCATAACGGACTCTTTTGTTGTATTCCCTGACCGATGTGTTATTCTAGACTTAGAAGAACTTCTAAATAGCAAGATCATCTTCATAACGGACACTTTTGTTGTATTCCCTGACCGATGTGTTATTCTAGACTTAGAAGAACTTCTAAACAGCGAGATCATCTTCATAACGGACACTTTTGTTGTATTCCCTGATCGAGGTGTTATTCTAGGCTTAAAAGAACTTCTAAACAGGGAGATCATCTTCATATCGGACACTTTTGTATTCCCTGACCACGTGAATCCATTCTAGGCTTCGACAGTGAAAAACACTTTTGGAAATTCGCTTCCATCACGTCAGCGAGGCAGCTGCGTGCCGCGATTATTTATTAGCGCTAGTTAGGTTAGGTTAGGTTAGGTTTGATATCACCCCACAGTGTTTTCTGCGTATTTACTGTAATTTCTCGCAACAAGATATCGTCTGAATTTGGTCACGTGTGAAGTTAGTACTGCAAATTTCAAATAAAAGATATTTATTGAGAATCAAAATATAATCCCTCACGACACGCTGGGTTTATTTAGACTTCCCGCTTTACTTTCGAACTGGAAATATAATTTATTCCGAACTTTGAACTATGGCTTAAATTATTCTTATAAACGATAAAATTTTGATCAACTGGCTTTAAATCGTTAGAACAATTTTTTGTAAATTTCATAGTTACTGAACCAAATTGGGGGGGGGATAATGACACATAATGTTTTCTTTAGGCGCTTCAAAACCTTTCACAAAAAACTAATGTAAGAAATTTTGTACAATATTTTTATTAAAGTAAATTGTTCGTCTCCTTTCCATTCCTAACCCCCGAACCACCCCAAACCAATTTGCGTAATCTTCTAAAATTCCACAAAAAAATAAACCCACCCCCAGATAATCCGCACAACTTATCACGTAGCGGTACGCTTCTGACCTTAATTTTAGTTAAGGTACTTCTAACGGTACTTTAAGGGTTGAAAACCCCTAAATCGGCTTAGCTGCTATTGAAGTGCACTGAAGACCATTAAAAATAATGTAAAAAAAACGTTATATCAAAGATCTTGTTTGCTTGGACAGGTTCGTTATCCAACAAAATCCGTTCAACAGTTTCAAAATGGCGGTCATTTCAAACCCTTAAAAATGTATAACTTGTTTGTCCTAAATGTTTATAAAAATAATGTTCCACCTTTGTAACCAGATTTAAAATTTGGCTTAATGCGTTTGCATTTTGAATTTTTAGAATATCTACACTGAAATTACGAAATTAAATCTGACGGCAGTTAGGAACGATTTTCGCATTTCGCATTTTGAATGTACCAGGAATTTAAAAGTTTAACGTGCAAGTATGTGCAATTTTGATGCCGTTTATGATGGTGAAATCAAATTCCAAAGACAAACAAAAACACTTTTAGAAATTCGCTTCCATCACGTCAATGAAGTTGCGTGTTGCAATAATTCAAATTTCCAATGAAAGACTTATTGAAGACTAATGAAATAAAAGTTAACTCCAAGTTTTTTAATTCAAAATCAGAACTTAGTATTCCGATACAAATACTTAAATTTATCAATCGATAGTCTAATATTTTTTTAAAATATCGAATTCGGTCGAAACAATAGCTCAAATGCTTAATGTTATTTTTACAAATTTTTTGTTTTTGTTATTTTAAGGCGAAAAGTACATTGAGACTATTATCGCTGCCCTAAATGTAAGTGTGAGTGTAAAGTGTTAAAGTTGCAAGTGTAATGTTGTAAATGTAAGTGTGTGTTACGCGAGGGACGTCTAAATCCCCTCAATATGTGCAGCTAGTCTGCACCCTCCTCCGGGGATTTCTACAATATAGAAAGCAATAATCCTGAAAAATACGTTTTTAGTTTAGCGATCGAAATCATAAACAGATTTTAAGATCGTTCTTCACAAAAACTTCAAAATTTTGTATCATCCGTAATTTGGTACAAATACAAGATTATGTATTTTAAAGTTTAACCGTGCAAGGCAGTGGGAAGACTGCAGTTGATTTTTAAAAATGTTTAAATCACCACATTTAAAAATGTCAGAACAATCAGTAACAAGATAACAGCTGTCCGTCGTTAACTAATAACTTTAAATATTACGTAACATTTCGGAACCAGCCAATAAACAATTACGGTTTTTATAGTTTTATATAAAGCTTGTGACTCATCGCCCTTCGACCTTAAGTACGGTATCGCTGAACTTTGGACTTTGTACACGAGCCAACGTTAAGCGAATTTTCCATTTCAGTAACTTCGGAATATACGAGAGAATATCTCCGTACGAATATTCCATTAGTACAAAGATAAAATATACTACGTATAATTTGCCACTTCATGTCGGTCGAAACCATATTGGTTTTTTTGTGATTCTAAATATACTGCCGCAATCTGTCCCCTTTAAACCAACAATGTGCTTCATTTAAAATCGATAATCTATCCGCTTTAAGTCATTAAACTGTCCCCTTTAAATCAGCAACGCGTCATCTTTAAGTCAGTGATTTCTAACATTTAAATCACCAGTCTGTGTTATTTAAATCAATAATGTAGCTTCTGTCACATTAAAGTCAGTAATTTTTTACCTTTATTAAATCATCAATCTGCTTCCATTTAATCAGCATTCTGTCGCTTTTAAGTCAGTCATTTCTAACCTTTAAATCAGCATCCTGTTACCTTTAAATCAGCAACCTGTCACCTTTAAATCAGCAATCTGTCGCCTTTAATTCAGCAACCTGTCACTTCTACATCAGCATCCTGTCACCTTTATATAAAAAATATGAGATCTTTAAATCAGCAACCTGTCACCTTTAAATCAGTAAAACTGTCACCTTTATATCAGCAGCCTGTCACGTTTAACTCAGAAACCTGGCACCTTTAAATCAGCAACCTGTCACCTTTAAATCAGCAACCTGACACCTTTAAATCAACAACCTGTTTCCTACATTTGTTGGTCAACGTAATTTGTTGTAATCAGCAATCTGTCGCCTTTAAATCAGCAACCTGTCACTTCTACATCAGCATCCTGTCACCTTTATATAAAAAATATGAGATCTTTAAATCAGCAACCTGTCACCTTTAAATCAGCAGCATGTCACCTTTAAATCAGCAACCTGTCACCTTTAAATCAGCAACCTGTCACCTTTAAATCAGTAAAACTGTCACTTTTATATCAGCAACCTGTCATATTTAACTCAGCAACCTCACACCTTTAAATCAGCAACCTGTCACCTTTAAATCAACAGCATGTCACCTTTATATCAGCAACCTGTCACGTTTAACTCAGCAACCTGACATCTTTAAATCAGCAACCTGTTACCTTTAAATCAGCAACCTGTCACGTTTAAATAAGCAACCTGACACCTCTAAATCAGCAGCCTGTAACCTTTAAATCAGCAACCTGTAAACTTTAAATCAGCAGCCTGTCACCTTTAAATCAGCAACCTGTCAACTTTAAATCAACAACCTGTAATTTTTAAATCAGCAACATGTAACCTTTAAATCAGCAACCTGTCACCTTTAAATCAGTAAAACTGTAACCTTTATATCAGCAACTTGTCGCGTTTAACTCAGCAACCTGATACCTTAAAATCAGCAAACCTTTAAATAAGACACCACATAAAGTTTGTAGAAACGTATTATGGTTCCTTTTTGTTTTACTTTCTCGTTATAAAAAAAAATTGGAAATGATATTTTATCTAGATTTGCGATGAATCACTTAATAAAATGTCTTTGTATTTTATAGTTCCTTAATATTCTTTAGCGTTTTGTTATTACCTACAGACCTCATAGTTATTATATTATACCTCATAGTTAGTACTATTAAAAAAAACTAAGAATAAAATACAGTTTTAATATACAGCGAGGGAAGCTATTCAACCAAACCTAACACACACACACACACACACACACACACACACACACACACACACACACACACACACACACACACACACACACACACATATATATATATATATATATATATATATATATATATATCTTCTTCTTAACGTCCATACTTAATGCAGGTTGTTATACGTAGGCCTACGTCTGGAGGTGATATGCGTAACTGAGTCCCATAGGATTTATCAGTGACCTCAAACTTGAGTCGGAAAACCCCAGCAGGAATTCCCGTGCTACCGTGATACTTGTTATGATAAGGTTTTCGCCCAGTTCTGGTCTCTCGCGCGTCAACCTGACTTTCGGCAAGTCAACTTCGGTTTCGGATGCCCTTCCCGAGCTATCTGAATCAGCCAGGTCACCTAACCTTCCGCGAGCTACTAGAGACGTGACAGGTACCCATCGAAGTTTTTCCAGACAACACTCTCACAGCTGAGCCCCTTAATATTTCCGAATAAAATATTTCAAATTTCTACAACTGACGCGCTTTGCCAGTGTTATAATGACGCATTAGAACAGAAACGTTCCGCGCAATACGCATGCGCGACATGTCACGTTTATTTATAAGCTGGTTGAATGTAAACTTGACCCGACGTTGCTTGTATCTCGTAGCAGGCGCAACAGCACTGCAAGAGTGCAAGACAACACAAAGACGTTCTACTGATCTAATTATAACGTTACTTTGGCGGCCAGTCAAATTTTAGGCGATCCACTGAAATAACCCTTTTATTGGTAATGTTCTACACAACTTTCGACAGATATATACCGCGCTAAATTTATAATTAATTCTTAACAAATCGTTAAACATTCATGTTCGGGAACTGTACTGAGCTGGCAATGATAAACAATCTTGTCATCGTTTAAACAACACAGGAACTGAGTTTCACAACTTACTTCCTCTTACATCTACGCTAAATTCCCGAACTTCTCTCTCGGCTTTCAAACATCCTACTCCTGAGAAACTAGTTCACAATTCTCCATTCAACCAATACTCGTTTTTGAGTGATTCACAGTACTCGCATATCTCGGGTATAAAGTACGTTACCACTGATTATAAACGGACTATAAGAGCAGCTACCATTATAAAGAGCGTGCTGGATATTAGCGGCTAAAGTCCAAGTAATTCGACTATCTGCCGCTACGACCGCTGCAAGATGCAAGGTCAGGGGTGGAGACGTTTGAGAAAATAATACTATTATCTACTTAATTGTAGTTGAACACCCTGCCGTAAGATACTACTAGCAGCAAGTGCTCACAAAACTCTCTTAATGGTTATAATTCTAGTACGTTTACATTCAATGACGCTACATTATTACATTTCTGACCAGGCATTACTGCCAGCGCACCATATCGCATCTCCCGTACGCAGTAGCTTGATCGTGATTGGTGCGTTCTTTCTCTGGCTTTAACAATGGGTTTCTGAGAAATTATGATGCTCGCTATAATGTCGAGTCTAAATATTGGTTGAAAATCGTTGTTCGGGAGAATGTTGAGGAAGACTGCCCACCACAGAATATCCCGAACAACTCTGCAAGATAGAACAACTTGCTCGGATGGAAATAGCAGGTCCCAGACAAACTTAAACCAACGGACGTCTCAACATTTCCTCACCAGTGCGAACCGGAAGAGTGCCTCGCCAGACCGCGGCCGACCTGGTAAACACCCAGACTTCCAATATTCCTCACGGAGACTACAACAATCTAAGACCTAATTTGTCAAAATTGGTTCTCTCTTAAATAAATATAACCATCATTGATTTATTGGTTTTCTGAATCAAAATTATTGGTCAGAAAATATATGCACGGTATACAATTAATAAAATACAGACACTAAAATACGAATTTAAAACTGGATTACATTTGAACTAAATTTTATATAATTATTTAAAACTGTTCTAATAGCAACTGTCAACAATTATGAGGCTAATCAGCGAATTCCTAAAACCACTCGATGGCGTGGGAGTGAAAAATCGCCTAGGCTGAAGTTTTAACCAAATTGGAATAGTGTGTGTGCGAGCTCGCGCACAATTTAAATCTACTTTAATTCAAACTTCGCACAAGAATCGATTGTAGCAATAGCTTGGACAATTTCGTCACCAATCGAAATCAGTCCACCAGTTTCAAAATAGCGACCACTTTCAAATAATATTTTCTTTGCCCATTTGATCCCACCATCATAATCGGCATTAAAATCTGCATGAATTAGTATTTAAACATTTTTAAATCCACTGAAATTTTAAAAAATGAATTCGGCGGCGGCGGTGGTCAGGGTTCATTTTTGTATTTTCAGTGCAATTTGAAAGTTTAATAATGTTAATATATGAAGATTTTAATTCTGATTATGAAATTCAATTTGTTTTAGAATGTTAAAGATTCGCCCTAAAAGAATGTTAAGAGATTCGTTTCTATGACATCAGCGAGACTGCGCTAGGTACTCGATATACAGCAGGCTCTTGGATTCGTGGCTGAATGATTTTCAGTTTCAGGGGTTGATTATGCAATATGTGTACAGACTACAGCACGGTCTGTCGGCCATACTGAATTTATTGCCTATATTACTGCTAATATTAATTAACAGCACAGATTACGCCGCTATTTCTTAAGATAAAATTATTTTTGGTAATTTATTTTAAAGGTCTTTTGTGTGGAAATGTGGAGCGCTTTTAGCCTATACATTTTGTATTTTTTTCTGCTTTGACCTTTACCTCCTTTAAAAGCGAAAACTTGTATCTTTAAAGCAAAAAGTTTTGTATATTTAAAAGCAAAAACGTTTTGTATATTTAAAAGCAAAAACGTTTTGTATTTTTAAACCAAAAACTTTTTGTATCTTTAAAGCAAAAACGTTTTGTATCTTTAAAGCAAAAACGTTTTGTATCTTTAAACCAAAAACGTTTTGTATATTTAAAAGCAAAAACGTTTTGTATATTTAAAAGCAAAAACGTTTTGTATATTTAAAAGCAATAACGTTTTGTATATTTAAAAGCAATAACGTTTTGTATCTTTAAACCAAAAACGTTTTGTATCTTTAAAGCTTTTGCTTGCGTTTTGTATATTTAAAAGCAAAAACGTTTTGAATTTTTAAAGCAAAAACGTTTTGTATCTTTAAACCAAAAACTTTTTGTATCTTTAAATCAAAAACGTTTTGTATCTTTAAAGCAAAAACGTTTTGTATCTTTAAAGCAAAAAAATCGTTTTCTATCTTTAAACCAAAAACGTTTGTATCTTTAAACCCAAAACGTTTTGTATCTTTAAAGCAAAAACGTTTTATATATTTAGAAGCAATTTTTTTGTATTTTGATAAGAAATTTTTTTTCATTTTTTAAAGAAAATAGCGCAAAAACACACACACACACACACACACACACACACACACACACACACACACACACACACACACACACAAACACACACACAATGTAACACCGTTTTAAAATCCGTAAAAATTAAGAAATTGAATTTTGACGGGGTCTGGGTTCATTTTCCCATTATCAATGTAACTTAAATGTTTAAATACGGATTATGATGGTGAAATAAGATTTTCAATACGACCAAAATTGAAATACGCTTCTATCACGTTCGCAATTTTTAAGGCTTAAAAAGTAGTTTCTTTTACTTCAATTTGATATACTGAACTGTTATGAGCTATAAAGGAAACAACTGATCAGTTTTGAAATCGATTTACCTCTACATCGATATTTCTGTTTTGAAGTGACTGATGGATTCGTTTTGTTTGTTTGTTTGTTTGAAGGCTTCATTACAGCCCCTTTTAAGTAATTTAATTAAACCTGAGCAGTTCATGCACCGTTTATTTTATTTTATTGCCTCTTCTTTCAAGCTTCTTTCCGCCTCAGAAACAGTCCAACCAGAAAACCTGAAAACAAATCACTCCGTCAACATAATCACATAACATAATTCCAAGCATTGCTATAAATTAAAAAAATTTAAGTTTGTATTTCACGGACGATGTAATATTGTATTAGCAGATCATGTCCCCGGAACCGGTTGCTAAACGTCTCAACGTCTTGCCACACGAAGCAACTTCTCTTTGTGTTGACGGCAGCTGACTGCTCCAGGTGCATCCGGTTACAGTAAATTATAACGTTAAAAAAAACAACACTTTACAAAACTGAAATTAATTTTGCTTTGCAACGTTTGAAGGATTACATATTTATGGAACGGTCGTCGGTAGGTAAGTCCAGTGGTAGCCTATACATTGCAACTGTTTTAATCGTTCATTTTTATCCCAGTTCAAAATTACCTTTTGTCCACTGCTTTGCTCGCTATACGAAGATTAATAAGATTATAAGTATATAGGAGTATAAGATTATAAGACTATGAGAGTATAAGATTATAAGGGTAATAAGACTATAAGAGCATAAGACTGTAAGAGTATAAGATTATAAGATTAAAAGAGTACAAGATTATAAGATTATAAGAATATAGGCGTAAAAGATTATAATAATATAGGCGTATAAGATTATAAGAGTATAAAATTATAAGAGTATAAGATTATAAAAGTATAAGAATATAAAAGTAAGCATATAACAGTATAAGATTATAAAATTATAAGAGTATAAGATTATAAAAGTATAAGAATATAAAAGTAGACATATAACAGTATAAGATTATAAGGCTATAAGAGTATAAGACTATAAGAGTATAAGATTATAAGAGTATAAGAATAAAAAAGTAGGCATATAACAGTATAAGATTATAAGGCTATAAGAGTATAAGACTATAAGAGTATAAGATTATAAATAAGAGTATAAGATTAAAAAAGTACAAGATTATACGAGTATAAGATTATAAAAATATAAGAGTATAAAATTATAAGAGATTAAGATTATAAGAGTATAATAATAAAAAAGTAGGCATATAACAGTATAAGATTATAAGAATATAAGAGTATAAGATTAGGCCTTATAAGAGTACAAGATTATAAGAATATAAGAGTATCAGATCATAAGAATATAGAATGTAAGATTATAAGAGTATACGATTAATCGCAGAGCGCATCTGTCTGCAGACGTAATGGAAGCGATTTTCCAAAAAAAGTAACGGTATCCCAATTTGTTTACCTTTTTTTTTAATAATCAGATTTTACCAACATAATCGGCGTTAAAGTCTGCAAAAACGTCGATTCAGTTTTTAAATGACACTGAAAATACGAAAATGAACCCGTAAAACGAACGTCGTAATTTTTAGCGGCATTTGCAGATTTGAACGATGGTTACGCTGATAAAAGCAAATTCAAAAACAAAGTGTAAAATAGAAGCGTTATGATTTTTTAAGGTTTAAAATAGCAGCCATGTTGAAACTGTTGAGCGGATTTTGCTGTGTATAACTTGACCAAGCTATTACGAAAATAGATTTTTGTGCAAAATTCGGAATCAAATCAATATTAGAAAAAAATACAGCATTCAAATGAAACTGTTAAGATATCTCAAAGAGTGTTCACGATCGGTGATTATTTAAAGGTTCCAAATCTGGGTCTGACCAAGACTTTCGCTCCAATTGGTCTTAACATAAATTCCCTAAAAAGACTCCCTTCGCGCCTACGAGGCACCTCACCTGGATGCGCAGGTCTAATCTCGTTTCCTCTATTAAGTGGAAGAAAACGCAAGAGCACGTCATGAAGAATCTCTCCGTTCTTAAAAGCTGACAGCACAAGCTGGGAGCCACTGGGGACTGCCGATACTGGCAACGTATTGATTGTCACTGAATGCCGCTATACTATGTACAAATTCAGCAGATTTTCCCCAATAAAACAAGTAGCTAGAGAAATATAACGGCCAACCATACAGAGCCCAGCATGCTCAGGTAAGGCTGGATTTAAGCTGGTGCCTGGTATCCGCAGACTCCCACTTAGCCATGCAGCCTTTGTACGTACGCTGTTCCACCTTGGCTCTGGATGTGGATACGGGCAGGAAAGAACTGTTAAGGAGTGGAATGGATGAAGGATTTAGGTTGTGATACCTACCGAGAGGCTGGAGATGGAATTGGATCATTTAGCTTACGTATGGACAAGGATTCCAGAATCCCTGTAGCAACCAGTCCTCTACCGGGATCATTGTGCACTACCCTAACTGGAAAATATAAGTCCGTCAAAAGTTCGATACGTTGTGCTGAACCCAAACGTCGAGGTTATGAATGAATAAATTAATTTCTACGATTATTACTGAATTGTGACCTTTGTAGATCTCTGCACCATTTCTGTATTCGTGAGATGCCCTGTTACAGCGCCTTCTCCAGTCCTAGTCCCTTCGTAACGTCTAGGATTTGAAAATGATCCAAGGTAGAGTTAATTCTCCTCATTTCAAATCGGTGACTTCCCAGTTCGTTATTGAGGTTTCAAAGATGCTTGCTCTGCTAATTACCTTTCCAGTTGTCTATTTCTTGGCCCACTTGGCCAGCTTTTTGTTGTGCGGTGAGATCTTACCCATTATATTTTACATTTTCACTCATGCTGTTCCCATGAATAGCTAGGGAAATGATGTTCCCACAGAGCTCCATATGTACGGGCTACCCAAGTTACACTGGGTATCCCCTCGCTCAGTTTAGTGCACCATAGGCCGGCCATCAGCACGGGTCGCTCAAGCTATTTAGAGTAGTGAATGTGCACACATTCTTGTGTAGAGAATAGTATGAGCATGAGGTACGGTGTGATTACTATAGTCCAGCCGGTTAGTAAACGGCCTCCGATTGAATTTCTCGCGCATGTAGGAGAATTCACCTCCAGCTCTCCTCACCAATCCAATGACAGATTCGGCCAGTCTGACTCTACAAACTGTTACTACTCAGCGATAGATAAGGAAAAGGAGGGAGCTGTGGTGAGAGAGTGGGTATTCGACCTCTCTCTCGCACATTTTCTCTCTTTGTCCCACTGGTGCTCTTAGGAAGCCGTTTTCTAAGCGGCTGACCTATAAGCCCATCAGCTGCTCACTTTATCTGCCTCCGTTGGAAAGCATTTATCTTTTGGATGTTTTCAGCTAAATTTAGTAATCAGCCTCACAGTAAGAATCTCAACGGACTTTGTTTCTGTAACGTGTAATTTCAATAAAACCGAGTTTTTCACGTCTCCCCCATAGTCTGTTTGGCAGTAATATTGTCTATTATTTGTCTCACTACAGAAAATAAAGTTAACATTAGAACTACAATTATAAGTGTGAACCTAACCTAAACAAACAGTTAATTCAAATAACAGGTTAAATTAAACCGACCCGTTCAAGTGATTAAGGCATTAAACATGTACGTGTTTTACGTAGGCGAGACAGTCTCGTGCCAAGAAGAACTATATCAAGATATCAAGTCAGCTGAATGAACCGATCACCGTTGTTGCCTTACGCTCCCTTTCACCTGACCACGAGCGCTGGCGGCGATGGGTAACTTAACTATTTTGTCCCCTTATCTCTCTCTCTCGCTCCCCCCCTCTCTCTCTCTCACACACACACACACACACATACACAAATATTTTAAATCTTTTACAATGTTTTGCTTGTGCTAAACAGTCTTTACATAACAACGCGTGGGTAGAAAGGTAGCTTACTTGATTTTATAACATTTGTTACATTTTTGTATTTATTCTGTATACTTTTTAATTTTAATGCTCACAAATTGGTATGACCTGCGATATTGATTCGTTAAAAAAACTACACTGTTTGGTGTCGTGATTACCACTATTGTTCGCGAGTTCGATTCCGGTGATGGATAACAATCTCTTTTTAATACTAATATTTTGCTTCTCAAACAATCGCTGTTTTATACGTTAAACAGAAAACGTTTTTCAGATTGGTTTTTCGAATTATGAATGATTAAAACATGGTACTGAAATGCATACTGACGAAATATCAACGAAAAATATAGTAAATCACTGTACGTAAAGTTATTTTGCAGGCGTGATGGGAACAAATTTCTAAAAACTTCGTGTACATTGCTATACACGAAAATGAAAATCTGACAAACTTACAGAATGAAATTCGTTCCGACCTTTTCAAAATGGTGGTCATAACAAAAACCTTAAAAATTATAACTTTTTTTTTAATTTAAACCTTATAGATAATCCGATTTTACAATTGTAATTAGCATTTTAAGTCAATATGTTTTATTTTTAAAAAATACTAATGGATACACCTTTCGAGTTCATTTTCAAACTAATCGGAACCTGAAATTATAAAATGCGTATTTTCAAAAAGGGGAACAATAAAATATATGATTTTTTTAAAAACATATCTTAAATCACCAACCTTTTCGTTTTGTCTATTCGAACTAGTGTGTATACAAGCAAAATCCGCTTAACAGTTTCAAAATGGCTACTATTAAAAAATCATAACGTTTTTATGTTATCTTTTTTTAATCTGATTTCATCAGCGTTAAAATATGTATAAATTTACCATTTAAATTCCGTTGAAATTATTTTGACGGTACTGAAGGGTTAAGTTTCGTATTTTCAATGTAATTTTAAAATTTAAATACGCTAATTTTAAGCAATTTCATTCAAACTTCGAACGAACATATACTACAGCAATGAAGCAAGGACTAGGTTTTCGTCGTTCAACGAAATTCATTGAACCGTTTAAAATCTTTTAAAAAAAAATCCACAAAAAATCCAAACAGCTGTTGGACGAGCACCGAAATGTTCGCTTACGTGATATCATTCAATGTTGCTACATGGGAAATCGTCAGCGAGTCAGCTGCGTGCCAAGTTTGCAATGATAACAATGTTAACGTTTCTTCGCCAGCGCGTGTGATATCAGTGCCTGGTGATAAGCCTATATAAAAGCAAGTCGTCGCAACGTTTTATTCAACAAGTCTATTGATTAGTCCGTATAAATATGGCAACGGTACTTTGATAAGTGGTTTTATTTAACACGTTCCGCGCTCATTGCCATTGCGAGCGCTACTCGTGAAATTTTAATCACACCTCAGTGTTCCAACACGCACGTTACACGTTTTTGTTATCCATGACAAGTGGCGATCTCGGGACGAGAAGGACAAAACAGGTTCGGCAACTCTCTTGTCAAAGACCTCGCAGTTTATGGCACCAAGGTCGTCGAGCGCGCGCTGAGTGATAACCGTAGAGACTTGGCAACACTGTATCAGAGCTAGAGCAGCAGCAGATGTGAAGGTAAGGTAAGGAATGGGAGCGCAGTGGGGGGAGAGGACGCAGGTGAGAAACCCGCGCGCATACGTTGTACTGTCTGCCGGCTGTTGTAGCGCGCTGGAATGTACGTACGGTCCGCTAATATTTGCTAATTTAATAATAATTAATCGCGGCGCGCAGCTGTCTCGCTGATGTGATACAAGCGAATTTCTAAATGTATTTTTCTTTATTTTACCCTTTTTGAAATTTTGCATAATCACCACTGAAATCTCCATATATTTTTCTACCATTTTAAACTACCAAATTACACTGAAAATACGAAAATGAACCCTGACCCCCGCCAAAAATGTCTTAATTACAACGGATTTTAAAATTTCAAAATACTAATTTATGTAGTTTTTAACGCCGTTTACGTGATGAAATCAGATTCTCAAAATCTTGTACGATAAAGAAGTTATCAGTTTTTAAAGGGGAAGATGGCGCAAGTTTGGGAAGTGGGCCTTTACGCTTTGAGTGCCCACGACGCACGTGAGTCCATTCTAACAAGGCCCATGACCAACATGTGTGCGTCAAACTGCACAATTATTTTTATCAAGTCCTGAGAAGTTGGGCGTTGCTGCCCAGGTTAAGATAAAGGCCTCTCTTCATTTGGGACAGTCTATTGTTTGAGAAAATAACGTTGGGTTCAGGTTTTTGTTATTATTAGAATGCATTTACTGGCTTGTTTGAAAAGTATGTGTTTCTTATGCTTGAGTGAAATTTTATTTCTTTCAAATTTTATTTTTTTCTAGAAAGTGATTGGTTTAGTGGTGTATTTTCTATTTTGTTAAATTTTGTGTTGTTTTTTCTATTGTATTCAATTTTTTCACATCATTCTGCCATGAGTGGATATGATTATCGTTTAATAATATGGGAAATATTGCTACACTGCATGCCATCATCATGAAGAGACTTTGGAAATATACATGTGCCAGAAGAGGTGGAGAGAGTGAAAACGGGAAAAAAACAGTGGCAAAAAGAAAACGTTGTAGACAATGCTATAAGCAAAACATTCGCAAGGATACAATCTACTTCTGCCCGAACTGTCCAGATCAACCAGGATTGTATTTAATACCATGTTTTAGAGTATATCACCAAAGCCTATAATTGTAACATATAAAAATATTATTTTATAAATCAAGAAATTAATTTAATCGTTGCTATCATTTTTTTGTCCTTAAGAGTTTTTTAAAATATTAATTATCAATTTTTTAAATGACTAAAAAAAGTAATTCAAATAATAATACACTGTTTTGTAACTAAAATATTTTTACTTTAATTACACCTTTAAAAATTTATTTTGTTTAAAATTTAAACTGCTTATAAATTTGACACACACGTGCGCGTCATTGGGCATTATAGGACAAATAGAAGCAGAAAACTGTCTTGCAAAGCCCATGACGCACACGTGAATGTCAGAGGGGCAACACAGTGCAGAAAGTGAATACAAGTAGGCACTGAATGTGTTAAACTGAAGGTAAGTTGATTTAAATCCACATTCTCTAAAGGCAGCAAGAGCTTTAACAAAAAATAAACAATTTTAAACCCACATACCCTAGGAGCAGCGGTATCATCTTAAACCCAGTGGCGGATACACGGGGACGGGGAAATCCCCTCAAATGTCCAAAGTCCATGAAACACATATTTAAGGCATACAAATTATAAAATGTCATGAGACTTAAACCACAGCATACATGGCGGGTACGCAGTAGGGATTGTCACTTTAAATAGGAATTACCGAAATCAAAGTTTGTATATTATATGGTTAATTAATTTCTCAGGATAAACAACGTTTGGGGGGGAGATTGACACCTCTGGCTTATTGGCATGTCTAAAACCCCGTTTCTCTTCTCAGATTCTAGACATATTTTTCTTCTTTAAGTTTCGTTTTGAAGTAAATGACTTCAAGTCCGCGAAACGGTTCTAGTCTTGTAACAGTTACAGCCCCTCCTTCCTTTACACTTCCCTCTACCACAGCGTGTCCTTGTACCCAGAAGAATGTACCCTTATTGCCCTGGCATTACGCTAGATCGCTAATACTACAAGATAATATTTTTAGTCCTCAAAAAGTATCCTAGAAGTCACGATCGGAGGTTTGTTTATGATCCTGGGTTTGGGCGTTACTGCGATGACAGCTGAAACAGTTAATTTTTTACTGAAAATTCGTTAATAAACAGTACAAAAATATTGTGTAAACATTTTCATATTCATTTATTAGTTAATTAGGAACGCACACAAACGAAAGCAATGGGGAACCCACCCCCGAATCCTGAACAGGAGCTATTAAAAAAAAAAACAAAACAAAAACAAAAAATAGACCGAATCACTCAAAATCGAGTCATAATACTTCACTCAAATTTCGGGTAAGTAAACTCATTTCATAATTACTTTGAATGCGAAAAAGTTTTTGCAATCATTTATTGATAATACAAATTTTCTCATATCCGTTACGGCTATGGCTCTTATCGACTTACCGTTTATACCCAAGGGGTGCTGGAATATCTTAAAGGTGCAATACAACTAAAAACCTCAAAAATGTTACTCTGTACAATGAAGGTTCCAAAAATAAGCTATATATACAACGGAGTTCAATAAAGACTGTAAGCAGATTATCGTCACACACTGTACATAGCCCTAGAGCTTTTGACACAGATTCATACTCACACATCAGCTATAAGCTAAGCAATACAGGTAAAACGTGCACAGAACTTGTTACACCCTGTATAAATGTTTACAGTTCAAAATTAAAACTTTCAGGGCCGTTATTCCCCCTCCCCCAACTATTGCCGACAGTACGGTGTCGCTGTCTGGTGGGAGGGCGGTGAAACTCGCCAGAGAAACTGACCCATAAAACAATGAAACTTATTCCAGCTGTCATTACCCTACTAGAGTGACCCAAATAACCTTACATACTAACATCCGCTATGTGCGCCAAGTGAGTGCTATAAACAGGTGTTTCGGAAATCTGCAAAGTTTGTTTTACGATACGAGACGTGTTCATTTCAGTATTTTCCATTTAATTCTGA
Organism: Callitettix versicolor; assembly: GCA_022606455.1. Lineage (NCBI taxonomy): Eukaryota > Metazoa > Arthropoda > Insecta > Hemiptera > Cercopidae > Callitettix > Callitettix versicolor. The sequence goes on from CM040190.1 coordinate 81,079,725, forward strand.
AAATTAATGAACTATTTGAAGCCCGATTTGTTTCAAATTTGATACGTAAATCGATTTTGGTAACACGGTAGGACGGGCAACTTAGTTTCTCGGTGAAATCCATTCAACCGTTTCAAAATAATGGCCATTAAAATTTTTAAAATAGATTCATAACGTTTTGAAAATATTATTGCAAACGGCGTTAAAATCTGCGAAAATTAGAATTTTAAATTTTTGATGTGATTTGAAAGTTTTAAACGCCAACATAAGCAGATTTTAATTCTGGTTATGATAGTAAAGTAAGATTTGAAAAACTGAACAAATCTATAGTCTGATCGATATTTATTACGTAAATACGCTGCAGGTGCGGGACATATTTGGACTGTAAAGATGGACGTAGTAAACGCCGGGACATCAGCCAACACAGAAATAGCATCACTGACCACAGACGTCAATGGGTTGTGACGTCACTCTACAAGTGACACGGTCTTGTAATGTTTGCAATAAGTACTGGCGAAAAGAAGCAGACATTTATTTAGAGGTCACGTGGTTTGGTAGCCCCTGGCACAGCGATCGAAGGACCTATTGTGCAACTAAGCCTCTTCGGTAATACTTCAGCAGCCCTCAATGAATTCGAGCAGCCCACTGACTAGCTTATTTATCATGAGGTCCTCAGGGTCCTGGAAGACAAGCACCCTTCACCTCCTGCTGGCATGAGCCTCACAGTCACAGATTATGACACCTGCAGTTTCCGGAACTAGCACATGAAGTGTTGTACAATATTATTAGGATTTTATAACACATTGGGATAACATATTATATCATATATTGTTATAGAGCGATGCTATTCTTGTCCTATATCATGTTTTTCACCATGGGGTCACACAGACCCTATGGTACCAAGAATGTGACTTTTTTCGTGGTACCAGAGCAGGGTTAACCGTCCTACGTAAGATTTCACCGTGGTCTCCAGCAGTAGCTTGTGGGTTCCATGAGGTCAGTTAGGTACAGCCTTCATGATTTCCTCCCCTCAATGATATTTCCATCTCCCACCATCACTTTACCAATTCATCAAGATTTCTTTTCCGGTCATCAAAATTACACAAGTAGACAAAACAAAATGGTCAACCGTATAGAGCCCTGCAAGCAGGAGTACAGCTAAGTTGCCTGGCATCCCAGAGTGCACATACTTTAACGTAAACTCCCACTAAATTACGATATTTTAACTTGTCTTCAGGTGTAAATAGGGATAAGGAAGGATTGTCACAGAGTAGAAAGGATGATGGTTTTAAAATTGTGATACCTCTTGAGTTTTGATACCAAAGTTTTGATCTCCACTTCCACTTGCTTATGTATGGGCAAGGATTCGCCAATCCCTGAAGCAACCAGTCCTCTACCGGGATCGTTGTGCAGTCCTACCGCTTCCATAACCGGCAAATCAGTCAAAAAGTGTGTTGAACCTAAATTTCGAGAGTAGACCTATGAACGAATAAAATAATTTCTACGGTTATTATTGAATTTGTAGACCTCTGCACCACCTTTCTATATTCCTGAGTTGCCCAATTACAGCGCCTTCTCCAGTTCTAGTCCCTTCGTAACGTCTAAGATTTGGAAAAGGATACAAGGAGGGTAGCTCTCCTACTACAAATTGGTGACTTCCCATCTCATTATTGAGGTACTTGCAGATGCTTGCTTTGCTAATTACCTTTCCAGTTGTCTATCGTTTGACTCTTATCACGAAAGCTGTGCTCCACTTGGCCAGCTTTTTGTTTTGCGGTGAGATCTTCTACTCATTCTATTTTACAGTGTCACTCATGCTGTTTCCATGAGTAGCTAGAGAATTGTATGCATGGCTCTAAGGTATACTGGAAGGTAGCCAGGTATCCCAGGGTTCAGTTTGATGCACCATTAGGAGGTGTCATTCACTCTAACAGCACGGATCGCTTTACACTTTAGAGTTAGCCAAGCTATGTAGAGTAGTGTGTATGAGCTAGAGGTACGGTGGGGTTGCTAAGCCCATCAGCTGCTCACTTCAGCTGCCTCCGCCGGAGACAGTAAGCATAAGAATACACGCTAAATACGCATACAAAATCACTACACAAACACATTATTATTTACCGCAAAACATCCAGTGGAAGATAAATGAATGAATGAATGTAAAGGGTTACTAATATACAGCGACCTTTGAATATCTTTTGCACCGTCTTCTATATTCTGGAGATAATCAGTTACAGCGCCTTCTCCGGTCCTAGTCTCTTCGTAAAGTCTAAAATTTCGAAAGGTTTCAAGGTGGGGAACCCCTCAACTTCTAATTAGTAACTTCCCAGAGTTGTAGTTCTCCTTGTAGGCAGATATATCCTTTGGAATGATCACCACTCCTTGCCTTGCTGGCTGCTTCTACGTCGATAGTGCCAGGCCTATCTATGTAATCAGCAATTTTTGTTTGCTGCAGGATCTTTAGTACGGGTCATTTATCTAATGCCTCTCTTACAGTGTTGCTTGATCTCTCGGAGCATGCATCCGCTATACTTTTATATATACTACTTTTTCCATTGCTTCTTCACGTTGGAAGATATCGATAAAATAACATCGGGCATCGTGTTATGTATAGTAGTGTATATTAAAACATAACAACGCACTCAATACCCAACACTTTTGTTACATATTAAGTGACATTTTGCTTCAAACTTTACACTTTATGTTCTTCTGATGAATTTGTAAACACACTTTTTCATGGTCACTAATACAGAACAGTATCACGATTTTCATTCTGACGTGACAATCATCCAATCAACACACATAACACCGAGCCAGTTAAAATGGTCAAAAAAGGTTTACCATTAAAACAGCCTACGCCTACTGCAGATTCAGTTCCTACACGTATACAACCAGTGATAACAACCTTATCAATCACTATCGGTTGCGCAGTTTGTATAAAACACACGCGGCCGGAGTATGCTTGTAATCACCTGAGTTGCGTCAGCAAGTTGCGGCGAGTAACCCTGAATGCAATACAGTATTTCCTTGTAAACGCCCCGCCTACCTGGGAAGACCTTGCTGGACCGAGGCCAAGGGAGTGCATAAGTCCCCGGTAACACGAAGATGGGCTATACCAAATCTGAAGGTATATTATGTGGGACTATACGACAGACTTGATTGTGTCCAGTGGCAGGTGCGATATCAAAGGAAATATGTACCTTCGTATATATAATTACTAGCTGCTACTCGTCGCGGCTTCGCCCGCAATTATAATATTTAGATAACAAAATTAACAGTTAATTTTCAAAATCAGAATAGGTTTATTTCAATTTAATTTATTCCCATATGCAATGTTATACGATTTATGGTTTTCGGCCAAGATATATAGATTTTTGCTACTCGACACTCTAAAACAGGCGACAAATAACTGACCTTGGGAGAAGCTCGGAATTCCCAAATGTATCCCTGTTACACTTAACGTCTGACCCTGTATATTAATTGTCATTGTAAATGCCAACTTCAATGGAAACTGCAATCTTTTAAATTGGAAAGGCAGTTTGTTTGGAATTATAGGGATGGAGTTAAATGAATTTTTGAAAATGTTTCCTTTAAAATCATTGCAAATATAAGATAATAAACAATAATTTTGTAATAAATAATAATTAAGATGTTTAAAACGGGAATACGTCTGTGTCCATCTAAGGTACCTAAGCCATGTTCTTTCCAAACTTCATTTCAATCGGTCCAGTAGTTAATACGTGATTGAATAACAAAACAAACACACAAACTTTCAGAAATATAATATGATTAAGATATAACCTATACATAAAAAAACTCAATATTAGTTTGCACCAAACACAATTATTTATTTTTTGCATTGCAAAGATCGTTATTAATACAAATCCGTACGACAGTTTCAAAATATCCGCATTTTCAAGTTTAAAAAAATAACTTTTTTACATAGATTTCTTTCCTAATCAGCGTAACCATCTAAGTTAGCATTTTGAATACGACGGCGTTCAGGGTTTAAACTTTTTTACTTGTAATGGTAAGTTTAAAAGCTAATATATGCAGATGTTAATGCTGAATGTGTAATTAGATTTTCAAAAAAGGACATGATAAAAAATCTGGAAATCGGGAGATTGAAAGGAAATAACCAGTGTTTATTGCTGGTTTGTATTGTACCAATTATATTACTGATCCATTACTAAGTAGAAATTGTGCATAACTGATATTAAAGAAAATAAACACTTACCTACATCATACAGAAAGATAAATCTTGTATAACATATAGGACTGTTAATGCACAACGGTTTCAACTCGACCGTTGGTCATTTGTTGTTGTTGTGATGGTGTGTGTGTAAATGCACGCGCGCGCGCGTGTGTGTGTGTGTCTCTCTCTCTCTCTCTCTCTCTCTCTCTCTCTCTCTCTCTCTCTCTCTCTCTCTCTCTCTCTCTCTCTCTCTCTCTCTCTCTCTCTCTCTCTCTCTCTCTCTCTCTCTCTCTCTCTCTCTCTCTCTCTCTCTCTCTCTCTCTCTCTCTCTCTCTCTCTCTCTCTCTCTCTCTCTCTCTCTCTCTCTCTCTCTCTCTCTCTCTCTCTCTCTCTCTCTCTCTCTCTCTCTCTCTCTCTCTCTCTCTCTCTCTCTCTCTCTCTCTCTCTCTCTCTCTCTCTCTCTCTCTCTCTCTCTCTCTCTCTCTCTCTCTCTCTCTCTCTCTCTCTCTCTCTCTCTCTCTCTCTCTCTCTCTCTCTCTCTCTCTCTCTCTCTCTCTCTCTCTCTCTCTCTCTCTCTCTCTCTCTCTCTCTCTCTCTCTCTCTCTCTCTCTCTCTCTCTCTCTATATGTGTGTGCGCATGTGTGAGTGTATGAGTGTGTGTGCGTGCGTTCGTGTCGTGTGTGTGTGTGTGTGTGTGTGTGTGTGTGTGTGTGTGTGTGTGTGTGTGTGTGTGTGTGTGTGTGTGTGTGTGTGTGTGTCTTGTGCGAGCGAGCGAGCGCGCGCGTGTGTGTGCGTGCGCGCGCGTGTGTGAGTGTGCGTGCGTGTGTTTCACAGTTTTGGCCGAACTCATTGACCGATCGTTTTGAAATTTGGTGCAAAGGTATCTTGTATAAAATCGGAACGACGTACGAGAAAGATTTATTCCCATTTACTTCCGTTTCAAGTTGGCGGTCTCTGATTTAACGATGACGTAGTTTTAGAAAAATGGACCGATTGTTTTGAAATTTGATACGAAAGTACCTTGTATAAAGCCCGAACGACTTATGGGTGTGATATTTTCATTCAGTTTCATTTCAAGATTGCGGTTTCTGGTTTAAGGATGAATAGTGCAGTTGCTGCTGGAGAAATAGCAATAAAGTTACTCAAGTAATAATTTTCCTAAATATTGCGGTTATCGGTTAAATTGGCGAAAAAATTACAGCGCTGTCGTAGAGCAGTGGCCAAGCAATGAATTAAGAATATACTGCGAGGTCTACTGTTCTTTGAACTGCTGGTACTAAATACTGCGCTGGAAAGAGGTAATATTTGGGGGAAACTTAAATGTGCAAAATATATTTCCATGTAAGGAATTTATACACCACAGCCTATGAGATCTAATACTGGCTAATACCAAACGCCAGCATCAGTGGAGTACCGAAAGCAGTGATTCAGAAGTAAGAATGTGTAGGAGGGAAGGACAGGACATTCCAAGCCGGTGAGTGGACTGAGGACGTGAAAGTTAAGTCACTGGCCTACACTGAACGTGTTACAACATGTTTTCTTTCTTTATATTGCGTTGTATTTGTCTTGATGTGACGGTTCAGGTTTTAAACATTTTTAAGAGAAATCACGAAGGACCTTAGCTCACAGAATTCGGGTTTGAAAAACAACAACGTTTTAAAGAACATTAAACGAATTTACAAAACTGAGGTGCCCGTTTTAAATATTATTAGGTAACCATTTTTTGGGTGTTTTTAAAGTGAAAAGCAAATTTGAAGAAGCGAAAGTCAGGCGTTTGATGGTCAGTTCATGTTTTCAGTAGCTTGAAAAATAATCAAGTTATTGTCAAAAAAACTGAAAACATTATTTCTCTACATCCGTCTTCAATACAAGAAATTACCCTGAAACTAAAATATTTTTTGAATTACGATACTTACCATAAATGGGTACATTATTAAAATTCATTGCTCTGAAATAGGTAGAAAAATTAGTACATTTTTTTGTTTTTGTGTAAAATTTACGATTTACTAAATTTTAAGTTTAAAATTTAAAGTTTTTAATTTTAAGTTTAAAAATAGATTTTTCAATGTAAAAAGGTATTTTATTTTAAAAACTTTAAACTGCCGCTGTTTTTCAAATTATAAAAACAAAATCTTTGCGTTTGGAACACTAGCAAATCGTAACGTGGTAAAGTTTTACACCAAATTTGAACTCAATACCTCGCCTGTTTCTTGAGTTACAGTGAGTTTTTGCAAAAAACCGATATGACGGATCGCCACTAAAATAAGGCGAATTAGGAAAAGAGTTACCGAACATTACTATGTTCAGTATAATAATCTGTCTTCCCTAGCTTCGTCAATTCTACATTCGTTGACGCGTTTCGGAGAACCTCCATCTTCAAAAACTATATCTATACTCTAGAGTAGCTAGTGAAGGCAGATTATTATACTGAACATAGTGACAATAATCCTAGCAGAAAAGAAGAAGAATATAAAAAGAATTTACCGAACATTTTTTATTTATAGAATCCGATCCTGTGTAGCGCCCGTTTCTTGTGACACCTGCACGTATGACCTATATGCCACATTTGTCAATTTGTTTAGTCTTTATCGAAGTGCCCAGACACACAAACAAACAAAAAAAACATCACGCACGCACGCAGACAGACCTCCAACTAACACTTAGGGTACCTGAAGATGGATGGTCTTGAGACATTATAGTCTCAAGGTTATTTTTCAGGAGTATCAGTTTTTCTGTACAGTTCGAACGCAAAGTAAAGGGCAAAGTTAAACAAAATCGAATCGTAAACATTGCCAACAGCGCAGCGCTACTGCAATATTATGAACTAAAACTACATGGCGTTTATAGGGATGAAATATCAAAAGAAAAGTATCGATTAGGGATGGCAAAAATTTTCAAAACATCGATAGTCCGATGTACGATATATTATTTGAAGAACTTGGATATCGGAACGAAAACATCGATGTTTTCTAAATCAAGGTGAGGTTTCTAAATCGATGGGATGTAAATCAAGACATATTAAAAACCAAAAATATTTTTTTTATAAATTCAGAATATTAATGAATTAAGTATAACATATATACATAAACACAATATCGTGTATTGTTAAACATGTACTCGGGGGGGGGTGCAGACTAGCTGCACCTATTGAGAGGATTTAGACTTCCCTCGTGGTACCCCAGTTTAACACACACTTACACTTGCAATACTACACTTAAGACTTTAACACATTACTTTCACACTTACATTTAGAGAGGCGATAATAGCCTTAATGTTCTTTTCGCCTTAAAATAACAACAACAAAAAATGTTAAACAAATACAGATAAACACAAATATAAAAATTTAACAAAAGTATCGCTATAAAAATACCTGCACAGCAAAATCCAACAATCATTCTACCAGCCAAGACAGTCCGTGCATATTTAGACAACAGTTGACAAGAGAGAATGAAGAATTAGCAATTTGACATCGGGAATCGAGTTCCAGTCAGCCAGAGAACAGCTATCATTGTCACCTTCTGCAGTGATAAGCTGAACTGCTGAACAGAAGCAAAATGCGCTGCAATAGATCAGTGAGAAGTTACACCACCAGTCTTTCAAATTAAAATATTGATATACATCGGGACTAAGACATCGGTGTTGAAAGAACATCAGCATGAAACCATCGGTGTTTGTTTGTCATCGCTAGTATCGATACTCTTACTAGAAACTAGAGATGGTAACGATATCACAGAACTGCTCTTTTTTCACAGATAGTCAAATTTCACATTTTTATCTAATAGTGAATGGCTGAGTTTAACTGTTATTAACTGTGAACTATGAACTGAAATCTCCGAAATCTGTTCAACCAATCCGTGCCCCTGGTTTCTTTTATTTCCGCTAAGATCGCGTAGCTTTGCCCTGCGCATCCAGATTTAGCTTGTTGTTGGTATTATTTATTTAGTATAGCGAATGTTTTTTGCACAAGTAGTGTTGTGTAGAAGAATAATTGTACAGAAGAATTGTGTATTTGTGTAGATAAAATACTGATTTTGTTTGTTTTTTTTCTGATTTATATTAGCCTATGTGAAGAAGCAATAGCTACATAACAGATCAGCCAAGACATTATTTCACAATTATTCACAGTTTAATTTAACAGATATTGAAAAGTAGCAGTATCAGTTTTCACATATAAGAATATTTCACAGACAGTATCATCTCTACTAGAAACCGGTATTGGAAAAAAGTATCGATACTTCAGGAAAATCGAAAAGAATTTTCCGATATTATACTCGAATAAAAGTATCGAAAGAAATACCAGAGAAATACTATAGATAATTTAAATAGTACTGTATCTGTTTAATTCGTATTATTAAAAGCAAAATATTAATTTAGCGAATATTATTATGATGATAATATTATGTACACTGAAAACAATAAATGAAAATACGTAAAACCAGTTCTTACACGCATAAGGTAAAAAATGTAATATGTACTTAACAAAAATTTAAATGAAAAAATGTACATACAACTAATATTTTGATAAATATTATATGGACATAACAAAAGCAATAAATGGAAAAATATACAAGTTATATACACACCGAAAACTGTAAATAAAAATAAATCCAAGAAATTTATAACATGGACATAATCTTTGTTACACCTTAGACTTTGTAAGATATAAACCCCGCAGAGGGTGCAGACTAGCTGCACCTACTGAGAGGATTTAGACATTCCTCGCGGTGGCCGAGTCTCACACACACTTACACTTACTACACTTAGGCCTACAACTTTAATACTTTACACTCACACTTACGTTTAGGGAGGCGATAATAGCCTCAATGTGTTTTCGCCTTAAAATAACATTTAAAAAATTTAAGATATAAATATGTAGGTTCCGTAGGGTGACTGAACTAAGCCTGGAACGTGTTGACAGCGTTTACACGTTGGTCATGTCCGTATGGTTTAATGGTACGTTTTGAGTAAAAGATGCCAGGTTCGAACCTGCCAAAGGATGTTAAAATGTTAACGAAAAATTTACCTATACCTTATTACTGAAACTGATACTAGTAAAAGTATCGATTAAAAAAATACTAGGTAACGAAAGAAAAGTATACCAATGTATCGGTACCATCCCCAGACGTATAAGGTATTACGTGAATGGGCTGCAGTCTGGACGCATTCTTTCCGCTCATAAATCTGTCGCACGTCTAGGCAGCCCCAAATTCCGAAACACCCCCGCCCAAGGTCAACCCGAAACGAACTGGTTTATTTATACCTGAACGTAAAAGATTATGTCATTTGTAAGGTTTCAATGCACTGAATATCATGCATATAACAGGTGCCGCGTTGTATGCCTAACTAGAGCTAATGATCTTGCAGTTGAAAAATATATTTAATAATAATCGCGGCACGCAGCTGTCTCGCTGACGTGATAGAAGCGAATTACTAAAACATTTTTTAAGTGAAAACTGCTTTAGGCAGGACTAGCACGGTTTTTTGTATGAGGGAAAATTTTTGATTTCGCAATAGCACGAATAATGTACGAGAGCAAGTCAAAAAATTAAGGAAAATTTAAATTTCCCTCGGAATCAATTGTCAGCACTGATTGTTCTGCTATAACTCATAACGTCTATCAGCTGTTAATTGAAAGTTTTGTTTCATTGTTGGCTAATTGTGATTGTGTTTAAAAGACTGTGTAAAATGAGTTCTCCTTTGTCTGATTGCACCAAGGAAGAAACACCAAGGAAGAATACGTTTGCTCAATTCAGAAGGTGTGAAACCGCAGAGATTATTCGTCGAATGCAGCAGCAATATGGAGAGAATTGTATTAGTGAAAGCAAGATCTACAAATGGATTGATCGCTTTAAAAGAGGCAGGATTTCTCTGTGTGATGAACAGCGGCCTGGTAGCGTAGCTCTTCCACTTCAAAGACTAACGATAATATTGAAGCGTTTAAACAAATGATTCTCGATATTCAACGAATTACAGTGGATAATATTGCAAGCGAGTTGAATGTAAGCCATGGCTCAGTATATTCAATCATCCACGATTCTTTAAACTTTTAAAAAGTCTGGATTCCACGTCAGTTGACCACGTCTCAGACAAACGTTTCAGGATTTCCCAGAAGCATTTGAAACGTTATGAAGAAGAAGGCTCATTTCTTAAGCCCATGATGAGACATGGGTTTATCATTTTGAACCAGAGAGTAAGCGACAAAGTTTGGTGTGGAAACATCCTTCATCTCTCCAAGCAAAAAAAAGTTCAACAAAATCGTCTGCAGGAAAGGTTATGAAGACGATATTCTGGGATATGGAAGGTACAATTTTGATTGACTTCAAACCTAAAGGTCAAACAATAAATAGTGACAGCTACTGTGAGCTATTGCGTTTATTGAAGTCAAAAATCAAAATCCAAAAGACGTGGTAACCTTTAAAAACGCGTGATTTTGCTTCAGGATAACGCTCGGCTATAACACGGTCCTATGCCTTTAAAATCTCGGTTTTCAGCTGCTGGACCACCCTCCATATAGTCCAGACCAGGCTCCAAGCGATTTTCATCTTTAAAGATTTTGAGAGAGTCAAATTTTTACAAAAAAATGAAGGCCGAACAATTTGCTGACAGGATGATTTAAAGGAAGAGAAAATTACTTTTTTCAAAGCAACGAAGTTTCAGAATCCGTTCAACAAAAGATTTCAAATTTTGTTCAAACGCCCGTATTACCCGCCCAGCTGTCTTGCTTCTTTATTTTCACCCAAAGCGTTAATACCTGTTAACTGACATATCCAACTTTTATTGAGAAATGTTAATACTTTCACTTTATCGAGTCGGAGAAAGTATGTTATAACCTACATTGCTGTGTAACAACAGCTTTCCATTAAATGAACAAGTTTTTCCGAAGCGAAAAACGTCTCAAATATCCTCGGGACTGGACCCGGGACCTTCCTACTTACGAGAAAAAACAATAAACACGGCACGCAAGCAATATCGCTGACGTGATGGCGGCGAATTTCTAAAAAAGTAATAACGCTGTCTTATTTCACAAACGTAATCAGCGTTGAAATCTGCATAAACTTAAAGGTTTTTAAATTGTCAAACTACACTGAAAATCCAAAAATGGACCCTAACAACCGCTGTCAGATTCATTTCCATAGTTTCAATGGAATTTAAAAAATTTAAATACTGTAGATTTAACGCTAAGAACAGTGGATAAATCAGATTTTCAAAAACGTGTAAGAAAAAAGTTACGTTTTTTTTAATTTAGCAAAAAACCGCCATTTTGAAACGATTGGACAATTTTTTTCAGTAAAGCACTTCTTCAAGCTATGAGTATTACCAAAATCGAACAGCCGACATGGTCGAGGTGTTAAGGCACCGGTCAATCTGCTGCATCTCTCAACTAGCGCGCGTCAAGGTGATAGGTTCACGAGCCGTAAGCTTTATCCTTTTCGTTAACCCCGATCCTTCGTTCTCAATAGTGTAATTAACAAAAACTATAATTTTTTGTTAAGTATATACAAAATAGGACCAAAATTGCGAAAAAAACCACTCACAGGGTGTTCTGCAAATCTGGAACAGCGTCCATATCAAAATCCCGGATCTGGGTCTTACTATGATGGCCACTCCAACAGCTCACTGTCCAAAACATGTTCCGACTGCGAAATCTTTAAAAACAACCATATTTCGATTGTAAGAAAAAATATTGTTAGTTTAGCGGGATAAGCAATGTTTCACAATATAAACAGCTGAAGATGCCTGAGGTGGGATAAGAGAGAGCCAGCGTGTGTTGCAAGTTGAAAGACAACCTTGCCGTTATTGCTAAACCTGCGTGGAGACGTTAATTCCCGTGTACTCCGCAGGGAGCAGCACCGTTTCATTGTTAGACAGCTGTTTCTGTTTTTACACACTGTGTAACCGATTTTTAAAAAACTGTTAATTGACAATGAATTTGTCTAAAGGTCTGAATTAATAACGTAAATATTTCGTTGGCCTCGATGGAACTGCTCATCGCCTTTACCTTACAATTTGTTGTTTGTATACAATGAAGAATGAATTAATAAGGCGTCTCGGTCAAGATGTAGCTCCATCTGTTCTGGAACATTCTAGAACATTCTTCGCGTGCAAAATTGTAATCAATTAATGATTTAAGTAAACGGTTCAAAGAAATATTAACTTGAGTTGTTGCCCTACTGTTTTTGTTACTTACATATAATATTCCTCATCTTATGCGCGTAAGAATTGGTTTTACGTATTTGCATTATAGTTTTCCGTGTACATAATATTATTATATTGGTATATTCTTTAAATTTAATATTTTGCTTTTAATACGAGGTAAACAAATGCAGTATTATTTAAATATCTATTATATTTCTTTGATTTCTTTTTCGATACTTTTATTCGATATCTACAATTACCGGTATTTTTTTCGATTTTTCCCGAAGTATCGATACTTTTTTCCGATATCAATTTCTAGTAAAAGTATCGATAATTTCTTTTGATATTTCATCCCTATATACGCCGTGTTTTTTTTTAATTCACAGTATTGCCGTAGTGCTGCGCTGTTGACAATGTTCACGATAACATTTTATTTAACTTTACTTTACGAAATCTACAGAAAAAACTGATAATAGTGAAAATGACCTTAAGATTGTAATGTAACCGTTTAAAAAAAACAAAAACAAAAACACGAACATTTTTTTTACAACTCATTATTACAACTAACTTTTATAATCATTTAGTAACTTATCAATCATACGTACGGTATCACAGCTGTTGGGTTATAACCCAGCGGCTAGTTCAAAAACACAAACAAATGTCTATTGAACTAAATAAATCGGTTTTGTTCTTTTCAATCTTCGCACTGTTCTGGTCTCATCCATCCTTAATCGACATTGTCATGCTGCTGCAGTTTGTGCAAATGCTTCACTTCACTGTTTCTTGTTTCATCTCTGACATATTCCATCTTTATTTCTGTGCAATCATTATTTCTAATACACCGTGGCGTACACCGAAGTACTTTTTGAAATTTCTGAACACATTTGTCTTCTTTGTGCAGCCCCAGAAACATCCGTATAGGTTTTAAAATTTGCCGATATAAAAGCAGTTTATTATGTATTGATAGCTCAGAATTTCTTCCTAAAAGCCAGTCCATGTTTTTAAATCCGAAATTTAAGTCCTCTTTTTTCTTTTTCCATTTAACTTTAGCATCTAAGGTATTTTGCTGTATTCGCATAGGAAATTTTCTTCCAGTTGATTTCTATTGGTATGTTATATACTTTTCGATTAGTAAAATTTATAGTGTGGACTTCAACTTATTTAGTTTTATCTCCATACCTTCGTCCAGTTGTTTACTGCACCAATAGAGGCCTGCAATTTACTGTTTGCCTCCACGCGAGGAAATTCCTTAAAATTTGATTTTACACAATTTTACATCCGCTTGAGAAGCTATCGAGGAAAAGAAGGAAAACGGAAGTAATTTCTCAAAACTCGTTAAACAGATTATAGTGAAATTTCGTATACAAACGGAGAGTCATAACCCAACTGAGCGTACCAAATTTTAAGTGGTTTGTATTAAACATCCCTCCTGTCGGACCCAAACACAGACATCTTGAAACTGGCTCAAACACATCTGTTTGTAAGTCTAGAGCTATTGCTTTTCGGAAATTCGCTCCCATCAGGTGAGTGAGGTAGCCTACGCGCATCTCTGGACATACTTCTTAGAAAAGCACCTCTCGTTAAACCCATTCACCCAGAGCGCAAGTCAGGTGATAACGGAAGTGTGTACCTGTTCCCCTAATTCTGTTTCCGGTTTAAAGCTACCCCACATTCCCACGCTTTGTCCGTAATTACTTCGGGGCCTCGAACAACTTCCGGTAAGATTGAAATTAAAAATTTTATAATAAAAACAACCGCGACACGTAGCTGTATCGCTGACGTGATAGAAGCGACTTTCCAAAAGTATTTGTCAGTTTTTTTAAATTCTGATTTCCCCATTATAATCACCGTTAAAATCTGTGTATACTAGCGTTTTAAACTTTTAAATTACTTTTGAAAATGTTGAAAATAAAAACAATTCAATGGTAACCCTTCCCCCTCAATCAGACCATTCTAGATACGCCAACGTATATTTCTGACATTTCTATATATCATTTCTCAAAGGCGTTTTGTCGATATAAAATATCTCTTTTAATACTGTATCAACATTAACGTTTGATAGTCCATTTTGAAGATTATTTTTCTCTTTAGTGATGAAAAATAAGTAAATATATTGAAATTAATGTTTCCGTTAAAATTATATTTTAAAAAGAAGGAACCCTATAAGGTTCCATAATGGTACAAGGTTAATGGTAACTTACTTAGGCGAGTACACCATCACTGCTAAAATAATTCACTCCGATAAAACTGTGCTCATAACCCGGATTAAGCTTACACCTTCTGATCCTACTGTGTCTTTCCGTATGGTAAGAAAACAATCCCCCATAAAAGTTGCTTTCGCTATAACTTTAAACAAAGCACAAGGTCAAACACTTCAATGCATGATTGTATTTACCAGGATCTGTTTTTTCATACGTGGTTTTTTCACGACTCCATAAGTTTAAAGATATCTTTGTTTGTGTTGAAGATTCATACGCGCAAAAAGTGAACGATGATCACTTCATAACCTCCAACATTGTTTTTAAAGAAGTTTTGTTAAATTAATTTAAACAAGTAATATACAAAAATTACGTCAATTCCTAATTAGGTCAGGCGCTTCCATCACGTCAGCAAGACAGCTGCCTGCTGCGATTTCTAAAACCAACATAGGATGTAACATAAGTGTTATTTAAATAAAATCCTACCGTATAGTCTGTACAAATATGTGATATTAATATTTGACAAAAAACTGTATTAACATCACGTGTCATCAGCTACAAGTTTAAAAAATGTATTTGAACTTGAGTGGATGAATAATAGTAGGAATTACCTGAGGAAATCCTATCGTATAGTCTGTCAACTTAAGGGGATGAATAGAAAGTATTTTATTAACGATTGAAAATTTGAACAAGATATATAAATAAGTATATATATATATATATATATATATATATATATATATACAAAATTTTATATATACAAGATTTATATATATATATATATATATATATATATATATATAAATTTAATAAATATTTGAGTGCGAATTAATAGTAGGAATTGAAAAAGGAAAGAAATGCTGTATATAATGTGATAGGATTATTGTTGTAATTTCATTAAATCATTTATAATAATTTAAATTGTATTACTATTTTTTATAGTAAAATATTTTGAAAGACAAATATTTATATTTATTTTCCTCCACTTTATTATATTACGTAACTGACCACTGATTGTGCGAGGTATTCTTTTTTTTTTTTTTTTTGGTGTTGCACTTGGGCTAATGCAGACGATGGAATGATTTATAGCGTATGAAAATGCCAAGCCCTCGCCGGGAATCGAACCCGGGTCCTCGGGGTGAAAGCCTAGTACGAAGTATTAGCGCGGATCACCTAGTATTAATAAATTTGAAATCAAAAGCTGAACGAAATTGCGAAATTCCAAAACCCACTTAACGTTTGGACGCTAGGGGGTACGTTACTACAAACGATGTTTTACGTTCGAGTGATTTACAATAAACGCCAGCTGTAATAACGATCAGAACATCTCGGGCTTGCTGTACTGTGTGCTTTATGGTAAAACAATTTCAGGGGTAGAATAGGCAAAATGGATACACGTTGGCTATCCAAGGCTAACAGCCCAAATCTGACTGGTGCTATGTTGAAATATACTTCAATTCTAAACGATTTTCCCAGTTCATAAACATCTAATGGGTCCAATTTTGAAAATCAATTTTCGAGGTACTTCCTAATGACAGAGTTTCTAGAAATTTTGCAAACATACTTAATCAAAGCCACGATTAAACGTTCTTTCAACACATTTTTCAAACGATTACTTAATCCATTAATTATAATATTTTTATAAGGAGAAGGACTTTAAATTGACCGTTTAAATTTTAACAGACCGTTTATATAAATTCTTTATTGCATACATAGCGTACAAGTCAACTTGATAATTTTACAGAGTGAACGAAACACTTTTAAATTACGGTATTTTATTAATTGGGTATACTGAATGAAGCTGAATCTACCAGTGAGCACTACACTCGTGGCTCAGTGCTACGATCTCAGCTATTGAAACTAAAAGTAAAGATTTCAAAACCCACTGCTGACGTTAAATTTTTTAACATTAAATATTTGTTCATTATTACGTTTTATAAGTAAGTTCAATCTTAATCTTAAATCTTAATCATATTATATTTTTGAAAGTTTGTGTGTTTGTGTGTTTGTTATTCAATCACGCTTTAACCATTAGACCAATTGAGATAAAATTTGGTACGAAAATGGTTTAGGTATCTGAGATTAACCATTTTCCTTTTTTTTAAAAATGGTTAATAGGCTAATCCCAGCCTATTAATCCAGGGGCTGGGATTAGCCTATTCCCGTTTTTAAAGAAATATCATTATACTACTTACCCAGCCCAACATAATTATGTAGTATTTAGTTTTATGGCATGTATTAACTGTAGTTATGTTTAATTACTGTTTACTGTTCACTGGACCTGAAATTTAGGTACCTGAGATGGACATAGATCTAATGCCATTTTACGAATCTTAATCTGTGTTTTATTTATTGCAAAATTATTGCTTTTAATGTTACATTTTCAATTATTTCAGTTAAATTGTTTGTCAAAACTGACTCTAATTTGTTACTTTGCGTTGAATTTTCAATATTAAATGTAAAAAAGAGTGCAGATTACGATACGTTAAAAATTACTATAATTGTAAGTATTTTCTCTTTGTAAAAGTCTGGTTTGCTTTATTGTTTGTAGTTTTGTTATTTTAAGTTACATTAGATCAAATAATCACAATCTGGTGTTTCTCATTTAAGACTTTTTAATGTTTTCGACGCAGAGTGCAGAATATATAACATATACAATTTTATTAGGATACTTTAATTGTAAGGTAGTATATATATTTGTGTAATTACATTGTATGAAAAAAATGGTAAAGCATGTCCTGGATTTTTCGATATTTTTGTTACTAAAACGCTTTATTACGTGTCCAAAAGCAAGAATCCAAAATATAAAAGCGCGGAAACCACGAGAAGTACGATAAAAATCGAAAACAAAAGTGAAAAACATAACCTCAAAATTGCTACCGCGAGAAAGTCGGTAACGTATTGTAGATCGATAAAACAATAAAAATACGTTTAACACGGGTTTTGGGTGATAAGAAACCCATTTTTAAAAGAATACTCCATAACCTAACTGACACGGTTGTTAGGCCTGAGACTGTGGTACGTAAAAAAACCTTTATTTTTTTAAAGGATACTACACATCCTAACTGACACGGTTGTTGGGCCTATCACGGTGATGTGTGTAAAAAAACTTTTATTTTTTTTAAAGAGTACCCCAAACCTTAACTGACACGGTTGTTAGGCCTAACATGGTGATGCGTGAAAAAAACTTTATATATTTTTTTAAAGAATAGTCCATAAGCTAACATGGTTGTTAGGCCTAACACGATGATGCATTAAAATAACCTTTATTTATTTTTTAAAAAAGAGTACGCCATAACCTAACTGACACAGTTGTTGGTCCTAACACGGTGATGCGTGATCTTTAATGTAATTATGATTGCGGGCAAAGCCGTGACGGGTAACAGCTAGTCATAATATAATTCTTAAAGTTTGTGTTTATTTATTTTGTTGTTGTTTGTTATTCACTTATGCGTTAACTATTGGACCGATTGAGATGTAATTTGGTATGAACGTGGTTTAGCTACCTGAGATGAACATAGACCTATTCCCGTTTTAAAATCTTAATCCCTGTTATTATTTACTGCAAAATTATTTTTTATAAACTTATATTTTCAATTTTAGTTAAACATTTTTAAAAAATCTTGCTCTAATTTGTTTATACGGGTTCAATTTTCCTTATTAAATGTACAAAGATTTCTGCACAGAGTGCAGAATATATAATTTTACCATTGCCTATGTTTTGTAATGGCACTAGACTTCGTATCACTCAGTTAGGAACGAAACATTATAAAAGCCAATCTCGCAGGAATATCGATAGGAGTAGAAGTTTTGATTCCTCGCATCCCTATAATTCCAAACAACCTGCCTTTCTGATTTAAAAAATTGCAGTTTCTATTTAAGTTGGCATTTACAATGACTATTAATAAGTCGCAGGATCAGACGTTAAGAGTAGCAGAAGTACATGTGGGAACTCTGTGTTTCTCCCACGGTCAGTTAAAGAGTGTTCTGGAGTGTCAAATAGCAAAAATTTATGTCTTGCCCAAAAACCAAAAAATTTATAATATTATATAGAGAAATATATTAAATTTCACTACATACCAAGCCCATACATGGCAAATGATTGCTTAAGTTTTCACTTTTGGCGACTAGTCGACCCGAAGCATTTTTTTAGATCCATACTTTAATTAAATGTGAAAGGATCTACATATATGTATTATTTGACGGGGAATAAAATTCGTTATTGACTACGGAATTCACAATTCTAATTGAACCGTACGCCGCGAGGTCAACGATCCACCGGTGTTTTATTTAGGAAACAGAAACCTTTGTTTGAATCTTACATAATACACAGAATTATTGTACAGTAATGCATTGCACCATATGTAGGTTATCGTACTAAAATAGGCTGCAAGTAAACATAACAGCAATATAACTGACTCCGTTTTGTTGACATTTTACTAAACTTTGATTTTTATTTTCTTGTTAAAAACGCTTTCACTAAGAAAATTAGGTTATGTTCAATGAACAGAGAAACAAAGAGAAATGTGCCGTCCGATACGCGTGTCAACGCTGAAAATAACATCTAGAAATTATAAACAATTTCTTTAATTCAACAATTCAAATAATTTTTTTTAAATGAAAACTTCTTTAGTTAATAAAAGGAGCGCTTTTTCTTAAACTCGCGATAACGCGAGGCATTATCTTGCCTCAATCTTGCTATATTATTATTATTATTATTATTCTTGATGTGAACTTAAGTCTACCAGTGGTCGTTGCTAGAGCATTACTCCTGTCTCAGTGCTATGAAACTAAGGGACGTGAGTTCAAAATCCACTGCTGGCCTTAATCTTTTTTACATTTAATGTTAATTTATCTAATTCATATTATATTTCTGAGTTTCTGTGTTTGTTTGTTTGTTATTCAATCACGCTTTAACCACTGGACCAATTGAGATGAAATTTGGTACGTATATGGTTTAAGTATCAGAGATACATATAGGCCTATTCCCGTTTTACAAAACGTCATTATACTACTTACCCAGCCCAAAATAATTATCAGTTTTTAGTTTTGTAACATCTGTTAACTATAGTTAGGTTTAATTACTGTTTACTGAACATGAGATTTAGGCACCTGAGATGGACATAGATCTAATCCCATTTTACAAATTTTAATCTATGTTTTATTTATTGCAAAATTATTGTTTTTAATGTTACATTTTCATCTAATAATCACAATCTGGTATTTTTCATTTAAGACTATTCAATGTTTGTAAAACAGAGTGCAGAATATATATATTATATACAATTTTATTAGGATACTTTAATTGTAAGGTAGTATATATATTTGTGTAATTACATTATATGAAAAAATGGTAAATATGCAGTGCAGCATCTATTGGAGTTTTCGATATTTTTCTTACTAAAATGCTTTATTATGTGCCCAAAAGCAAAAATCCAAAATATGAAAGCAGGAGAAGTACGATAAAAATCGAAAATAAAAGTGACCAACATAACCTCAAAATTGCTATCGGCGAAAATCGGTACCGTGTTGTACTGATTTTAGACGTATTTTTATTGTTTTACTGATCTACAGATCAGTAAAACAATAAAAATACGTCTAACACGGGTTTGGATGATAGGAAGCCCATTTTTTAAAAGAATAGTGCATAACCTAAGTGACACGGTTGTTAGGCCTAACACGGTGATGCGTGAAAAAACCTTTATATTTTTTTAAAGATTATTTGGCTACATATCCTAACTGTCACGGTTGTTAGGCCAAACACGGTGATGCGTAAAAAAACCTTTATATTTTTTTAAAGAATACTGCATATCCTAACTGACATGGTTGTTAGGCATATCACGGTGATGTGTGAAAAAACCTTTAAATTTTTTAAAAGAATACTAAGTATATTAACTGACACGGTTATTAGGCCTAACACGGTGATGTGTAAAAAAACTTTTATATTTTTTTAAAGAATACTACATATCCTAACTGATATGATTGTTGGGCCTATGATTGTGATGTGTGAAAAAACCTTTATTTTTTTAAAGAGTATCCAAACCTTAACTGACACGGTTGTCAGACCTAACATAGTGATGCGTGATAAATCTTTATATTTTTTTAAAGAATACTCCATAAGCTAACTAACATAGTTGTTAGGCCTAACACGGTGATGCATTAAAAGAACCTTTATTTATTTTTTTCAAAAGAGTACTCCATAACCTAACTGACACGGTTGTTGGGCCTAATACAGTTATGCATGGAAAAAACTTTATATTTTTTTTAAAGAGTACTCCATAACTTAACTAACACGGTGATGCGTGAAAAAACCTTTATATTTTTTTAAAGAGTACTACATATCCTAACACGGTTGTTGGGCCTATCACGGTGATGCGTCAAAAAACCTTTATATTTTTTAAAAAAATACTAGGCTACGTATCCTGACACGGTTATTAGGCCTAACATAGTGATGCGTGAAAAATCTTTATATTTTTTTACAGAATACTTCATTAGCAAACTAATATGGTTGTTAGGCCTAACACGGTGAAGCATTAAAAAAAACTTTATTTATTTTTTTAAAAAGAGTACTCCAAACCTAACTGACACGGTTGTTGGGTTAAACGGTGATGCAGGAAAAAAACCTTAATTTTTTTTAAAGAGTACTCCAAAACTTAACTAACACGGTTGTTGGTCCTAACACGGTAATGCATGATCTTTAATGTATATTATGATTGCGGGCAAAGCCGTGTCGGGTAACAGCTAATCATATTATATTTCTGAAAGTTTGTTTTTGTTTATTTGTTTGTTATTCAAATACACTCTAACTACTGGACCAAATGAGATTACATTTGGTGTGAACACGTTTTAGGTATCTGAGATAAACACAATACCATTCCAGTTTAATTGTATAATAATGACTTTTTAATAATACAGTATTTTATTAAAATATGACATGATCCTGTTTTAGCGTATCGAGTAGCAAAAATTTATATGTCTTGGCCGAAAACCATAAATCGTATAATATTGTATATAGCAATATATTAAAATGAAATGACCTATTCTGATTTTAAAAATCGACTATAAATTTTATTGCTTATATTATAATTGCAGGCAAAGCCGCAACGGGTAACAGCTAGTTTAAAATAAAATTGTGTATATAAATGAGTTGGACAATAAACATTAAAATTACCATTGACGCTATTATACTACATACCCGACCCATCTAGAACAAACTGTTTATAGCGTTTACAGTTAAATACATATTGCACCTACATTTTATACAAATACGTTTATTAATACATATTGTAATTATTAATGAACGCCTTTATAATACATGCCCAGCTCAGTTATAACAATTATTAAAACATTAACATATTTTTTTGTAGTATCAGTTCTGTATAATTTCAATTTATCAATAAGATTTCCAATAAAGTATAATATAAAACGTTAAGATTTTTATTTTTAAATTGCAAGGCTTAGATTTTGAAATGGATTTTCCTAGACAACGAATTTCTATTGAACTAATGCCTACCATTTTAATTGTCGTCATATTATGGCTCAGATCCGTGTTCTTAAAATAAGCACCGATCGTAGCATCTAGATCGGGTTTTGCGTGATAAAAACTTTATTTAAAAAAAAAACCCATAACTGACACGGTGTTAGGCTTAACACGGTGATGCGTGAATATAAGTGACTGTTGGAAGGCTTACAATTGCCTTTCTGACAACGGCTTTGTCCATCTCCCGATGGTTAATACTACTTTAATTTAACAGGGTTTTTACCCATCATCTGTATCAGTTAGGTTCACCACGCAAGTACAGTGTCAGTTAGGTTATTGAGTATTCTTTTCTTTTTTAAAAAAAAAAAGGTTTTCTTCAAGCATCACCGTGTTAGGCCTAACAACCGTGTCAGTTAGGTTATAGAGTATTCTTTTTCAATGACATAAAAGGTTTTCTTCACGCATCACCGTGTTAGGCCTAACAACCGTGTCAGTTAGGTTATGGTTCTTTTAAATAAAGTTTTTTATCACGCAAAACCCTTTTTAGACGTATTTTTATCGTTTTATCGATCTACAACACGTTAGCGACTTTCGCGCGGTAGCAATTTTGAGGTTATGTTAGTCACTTCTATTTTTGATTTTTATCGTATTTCTCGTAGTGTCCGCACTTTTATATTTTGGATTATTGCTTTTGAGCATGTACTGAACGTTTTAGTAAAAAAAATATCGAAAACGGCAGAACAGGCTACACTACATTTTTACCCAAAATCCTATTCCACCATCGTAATCAGCGTTTTAATTTTCAAATTTGTAATTCGCGCCATCACCTTTGACGGATGTATTCGGACCGTCACACGCTTTCTATACAACGAGTACGGATACAAAACTTGTAAATAGCAAAATCTTGCAAACAATTAGCTAATAACAGTACGATTGCTACTGCAAATGGTGCATCTCCTATCTCCACAGCAACCTTGGACACTTAGTCACGTGGTCATGTGACGATTACTTTACATAACCTAACCTTCTGTCCCCCCCTCCCCCACTGCTCGTCTCAAGGCTACCACCAGCTCTGTTCGCGACGACCATATTATACATTCTAGAAGATTCAACGCCTGTTTGTGTAAAATAAAATAATAGCTGAACACGGCTGTCGGAACATCGCTGACGTGATGGAAGCTCATTTCCAAAAATAATTTCTTAATACTACTCTGTTTGTGATCGCAACATTAACAGCATTGAAATCTGCCTATATTAGCATTTTACAATTTTCAAATCTCATTGAAAATTTTAAAATGAACCCTGACCGCTGCCAAAGTAAATTTCTTAATTGCAACGGATTTTGAAATTTCAAAATGCTAATTGATTCGGTTTTTATTTTGAAATTTCAAAATTCTAATTGATGCAGTTTGGATTTTTAAATTTCAAAATATTGGATTTTTTTAAAAGAAGAGGTTTACGATTTTAAAAGATTTGAAATAGCTGCCATTTTGAATCTGTTGAACGAATTTCGCGGTTAACTTGTTAGGCTATTACCATAATCGATTTTTGCGCCAAGTTTTAATCGAATAGGATTAAAATTGCGAAATGATCATGCTACTAAGACACACACACACACACACACACACACACACACACACACACACACACACACACACACACACACACACACACACACACACACACACACACACACACACACACACACACACACACACACACACACACACATATATATATATATATATATATATATATATATATATATATATATATATATATATATATATATACTAGCTGTTACCCGTTGCGGCTTTGCCTGCAATTATAATGTAGGCTATAAAATTTATAGTCGATTTTCAAAATCAGAATAGATCATTTCATTTTAATATATTTCTATTTACAATATTATACGATTTATGGTTTTCGGCCAAGAAATATACATTTTTGCTACTCGATACTCTAAAACAGGGTCCTGTCATATTTTAATAAAATACAGTATTATTAAAAAATCACTATTATTCAATTAAACTGGAATAGTATTGTGTTTTTCTTAGGTACCTTAACCGTCTTCATACCAAATTTAATCTCAATTGGTCCAGTAGTTAAAGTGTGATTGAATAAGAAACAAATAAACAAAAACAAACTTTCAGAAATATAATATGATTACCTGTTAACCGTCACGGCTTTGCCCGCAATCGTAATAAACATTAAAGATCACGCATCACCGTGTTAGGACCAACAACCGTGTCAGTTAGGTTATGGTGTATTTCTTTTTTAAAATAAAGGTTAGTTAACTTATGCAGTATTCTTTAAAAAAAATATAAAGATTTTTCACGCATCACCATGGCCTAACAAACGTGTCAGTTAAGGTTTGGAGTACTCTTTAAAAAAAAAAAAACGGTTTTTTTCACGCATCCCCATGTTAGACTTAACAACCGTGTCAGTTAAGGTTTGAAGTACTCTTTAAAAAAAATAACGTTTTTTTCACACATCGCCATAATAGGCCCAACAACCATGTCAGTTAGGATATGTGGTATTCTTTAAAAAAATATAAAGTTTTTTTCACGCATCACCGTGTTAGGCCTAACAACCGTGTCAGTTAGGTTATAAGTACTATTTAAAAAAAATTAATAAAGGTTTTTTTAATGGATCACCGTGTTAGGCATAACAACCATGTTAGTTAGCTTATGGAGTATTCTTTTAAAAAACTATAAAGTATTTTTCACGCATTACCATGGTAGACCTAACAACCGTGTCAGTTAAGGTTGTCAGTACTATTTAAAAAAAATAAAGGTTTTTTTCACACAATACCGTGATAGGCCCAACAACCGTGTCAGTTAGGATATGTAGTATTCTTTAAAAAATATATAAAGGTTTTTCACGCATCACCGTATTAGGCCTAACAGCCCTGTAAATTAGGTTATATAATATTCTTTAAAAAGTAAAGGTTTTTTTTACACATCACCGTGATAGGCCTAACAATCGTATCAGTTAGGATATGTAGTATTCTTTAAAAAAATATAAAGGTTTTTCACACATCACCGTGATAGGCTCAACATCCGTATCAGTTATGTTATGTAGTATTCTTTAAAACATTATACAGGTTCTTTCACGCATCACCGTGTTAGGCCTAACAACCATGTCAGTTAGGATATGTAGTATTCTTTAAAAAAATATAAAGGTTTTTCACACATCACAGTGTTAGGCCTAACAACCGTGTCAATTAGGTTATGTAGTATTCTAAAAAAATAAAGGTTTTTTTCACCATCACCATGATAGGCCCAACAACCGTGTCAGTTGGGATATGTAGTAGTCTTTAAAAAAATATAAAGGTTTTTTCACGCATCACCGTGTTAGGCCTAACAACCATGTCAGTTAGAATATGTAGTATTCTTTAAAAAAATATAAAGGTTTTTCACGCATCACCGTTTTAGGCCTAACAACCGTGTCAGGATATATAGTAGGCTATTTTTAAAAAAAATATATAAAGGTTTTTTCATGAATCACCTTGTTAGGCCTAACAACCGTGTCAGTTTGGTTATGCAGTATTCTTTTAAAAAATTTGTTTCTTATCACCCAAAACCCGTGTTAGTCGTATTTTTATTGTTTTACCGATTTACAACACGTTACTGATTTTCGCCGGGTACCAATTTTGAGGTTATGTTGGTCACTTTTATTTTAGATTTTATCGTACTTCTCGTGCTTTCATATTTTGGATTCTTGCTCTTGGGCACATAATAAAGCATTTTAGTAACAAAAATATCGAAAAATATAGGTTATGCTACACTGCATATTTACTATTTTTTCATGTAATGTAATTACACAAATATACGAGGGCTATTCAGAAAGTAGATTACGTTTTTGGATAAAAAAAAAACTAAGTACAGGAAAAAAAATTTATTATATACATTTGAAAGAGGAACTAAAATACTATTTTTCGACATAATCGCCAAACAAATTTAGACATTTGTCATATCGGTGAACTAGCTTTGAAATTCCCGTGTCGTAGAATTCCGCCGCCTGTGAATGAAATGCGATCAGTTATAAGGTTTTTGTTAGCAAAAAACCATAAACCGATTGAAATTTATCGGCAAGTTTGTGAAGTTTACGGAAACAACGTAATCAGTGAAGGTGGAGTTCGCCAATGGTGCATTAGATTTAAAAATGGACGAAGAGAAGAGTGGCAAACCGAGCATTGTGAGTGATGAGCTGGTTGCAAATGTCAATGAAAAAATTCGTGAAAACCGCCGTTTCACAATAACCGAACTTTCACTTTGTTTCCCACAAGTTTCGCGAACATTGTTGTACGAAATTGTCATCAAAAAGTTAGGATACCATAAGTTTTGTGCCAGATGGGTGCCAAAGTTCCTGACAGAACAGCACAAGGGTCAGCGTATGGCTGCATCGTTGTCATTTCTGGACGCTTACGACAAAGATGGTGAATCATTTCTTGATCGCATCGTAACGGGAGATGAGACTTGGGTTAAGCACGTTACCTGTGAGACAAAACTACAGTCTATGGAGTGGGGGCACACAAATTCCCCCCAAAAACCGAGGAAATGTTTGCAAACCCTGTCAGCAAGGAAGATCATGGCGACCGTTTTTTGGGACAGGAAAGGTGTTCTTCTGGTTGACTTCCTAGAACGTGGAGCAACCATAAACTCAGAAAGGTATTGCCAAACATTACGAAACTTAAGACGAGCTATCCAGAACAAGCGGAGAGGAAAACTGAGTGCAAAAGTGTTGTTTTTGCACGACAATGCCCGCCCTCACACGGCAAATCGAACAAAAGACGTCTTGACGGCCTTCAAGTGGGAGATTTTCCCTCATCCACCCTACAGTCCGGACCTGGCACCTAGTGATTTCCACTTATTCCCGAAGATGAAGACTTGGCTTGCAACACAGCGCTTCGATGACGACGCAGATCTCCGCGCGGGCGTGACTGACTGGCTGGCGTCACAGGCGGCGGAATTCTACGACACGGGAATTTCAAAGCTAGTTCACCGATATGACAAATGTCTAAATTTGTTTGGCGATTATGTCGAAAAATAGTATTTTAGTTCCTCTTTCAAATGTATATAATAAAATTTTTTTCCTGTACTTAGTTTTTTTTTTATCCAAAAACGTAATCTACTTTCTGAATAGCCCTCGTATATACTACCTTACAATTGGCACTCTGTGTAGGGATTTTTTTACATTTAATATTGAAAATTCAACACAAAGTAACAAATTAAAGTCAGTTTTGAAAAAAATTTCAACTAAAATATTGAAAATGTTACATTAAAAACAATAATTTTGCAATAAATAAAACAAAGATTAAGATTATTAAAATAGGATTGAATCTATGTTCATCTCAGGTACCTAAATCACATGTCCAGTAAATAACTACAATTAACACATGACACAAAACTAAAAACTGATAATTATTTTGGGCTGGGTAAATAGTATAATGACGTTTTGTAAAACAGGAATAGGCCTATATGTATCTCTGATACTTAAACCATATTCGTACCAAATTTCATCTCAATTGGTCAAGTGGTTAAAGCGTGATTGAATAACAAACAAACAAACAAACAAACAAACAAACACAAACTTTCAGAAATATAATATGAATTAGATATATATATATATATATATATATATATATATATGTCCTGGATTCAGGTCTTACCATGATGGTCGCTCCAATAGCTAATTTTCAAATGGAAGTTCGCTAAACGTTGAAGTCGTAGAGAGAAGCCCAGTAGCGCAGTCTGTAGGATATCAGATAACAACTACTACTTGTACCTCAAGATCGTGGGTTCGAGACTTACGCTTACTGCCGAAAGCTAAAAAGGAGATAAATTGAAATTATATACAACTGATATTAAAGAAAATGTACACTTACCTACATCAAATACAAATATGAAACGTCAATATATCCAATCGTTAATGTCCTAATAATTGTGACGGCTGGGCAGGGCATGTAGTAAAACGGCTTCAGTAATAATTTAAATATTTATCATTGAACGTAGGCCTGTAAATAAATATTAAATATTATAAAAAGTGTAGTCGGTTGTGGTTTTTGAACTCGGGTCGCTTAGGCGGAGCGGACTACGCATCCAAAACCTAACCTACTGTTTTTAATGTAAGTGCGGCCACTGGAAGCGAGGCGGATATGAGATGAGTTACGCGGTGTCGCAGGGCTCCGCTTCGCTTCCAGTAGCGGCACTTATATGTTACGTTTTGAACCCGTAATTCCGCTCCACATTTGACGGCCACCCGGCCATAGTTTCATAAGCAGGAAACCATAACATTGCATCGGGAATGCACATATAACCAATCAACTCACTGGTAAACTTAAATTCACTCCAAGAATACTATAT
The DNA here is from genome assembly GCA_022606455.1 of Callitettix versicolor. Taxonomy (NCBI): domain Eukaryota; kingdom Metazoa; phylum Arthropoda; class Insecta; order Hemiptera; family Cercopidae; genus Callitettix; species Callitettix versicolor. The sequence continues at coordinate 81,108,078 of CM040190.1, forward strand.
TTTTTAACGCTTATACTTTATGCCAGTTAGAATAATACAGATGAGGGTCAGTATTAACGGAAAAGCAACGGGAGCAACTATGGCTCGAGCTAAAAACCTTAGACCGATGAATGCTTTAGTCACTTCGACCACCGAGTACTACAAGAATACTAATAATGTGTATAACGTGCTATTGAGAGTTTCTATTTTTCTCACTCATACAAAACAATGCAAGGCCCGCCTAAATATTGCATATTCTTTTGTCGTTATAATTCTTGGAAAACCTATTGAAAACAACTTGAGTATTATTTGCAAACGTTTTGTAAATTGCATTTTTCTTTTACTTTTTTTAATCACTGAGGGCGTGTTCAGCCCTGCCAACCGGAAGCTAAGATATTAAAATAAACCCGCTCCGGACATTCTGCTAAGACTGGAACAGTTCCGTTAAAAGTTACGTCACTTAATAAAATTTCAACGATTCCAAGTAAATTATGTTGTTATTGTACAACCCCGGATACTATCAAGGTCGTTCGTGCTATTAGGTACTGCAGAGGAATTTTCCACCTAAACTGCCTTCGTCACAACAGCTGATGGAAGCCACACGTTCTAAGAAAGAATCGATAGCGGAAATAAGGGTGTTTTGTGGAAAATCGATAGTGCTTTAAACAATTCAAAATGTTTTTTATCTTGATTTTTTTTCAATACTACAACTAAGTACAACTTATCCAGTAGTTACAATTGCAAATATGTCACTGTCACAGTATTAGTTAGAAATCATCCTATGAATGACTCCGAACATTCTCTCACATGGTAACATAAATCCCACGCAGTACCTTATTTTGGAAAGATTGTATTATATTCAGGTTAGTTTTCTTGGTGCAACCCGTACATCCAGACTGGTCTCTTGTATAAGAGCAGTTTGTTTGGCAAATCTAGTTTAGACTGACGCCCTAGTAGCCAATACATTCTTTTATATTTCGAATCTAGTTGATTTTTTTCATTTTAACGTGAGCTTTCCAATTCAACTCGGCACCTAAAGTCATTGCCAAGTATTTTGCCTCCAGTTTACATATACGGATGCATTTATTACAGTCCTATTTATAAAATTAATGTGAGCAGATTTAGTCTCATTCAGCTTGGTACGCCACTTTTTTGTCCAAGAACAAATGTTATCCAGGGTTTTCTGGAGCTTATCTGGTGCTTCCTCTACAGTGGCCATTGTTGTTAAAAGTTGTTGTTGAATTTTTTTAAAACAGGCTTTTTTGAGTCCATTAATATTCTAAAACACCATTATTTTTTTAATCTAAACTAAGTTTATATATTTTTCAAGATTTTTCTGATCTAAAAATGACGAATTAGAGGGTTGGGCACGAAAACGTGAATTTTTGTACTAGTCTGGCGGTTTCTGATACTGCAAAAACTTTACATTCTAAATGAGTATCAGTTTTATTTTCAAACTAAAAAGAAACGTCACACTAAAAAGAAATAAAATAAAAAAGTAGTTTTGTTCTTAAAATGTGACTCCTTAAAATGACCAACTATTCAGCGAGTTCCGGCCGTTACAAAGACCATTTTTGCAAAATTTCGTAATGATCGATGACATAGTTTACAAATAAAGGTGCATCACCGACAGACAGACAGACACACACATGCATCTACTTATGGATCCCAAAAGCGAAGCGTTTAACAGTGACCACAATGCATTAGTTATTTTTTATTTTTATTTATAATTTTTTTTTAAAGACTATTCCAGTTCTTTGCAGATCCCCGTTACCAAATCAGGGCACAGATTAGGCAAATTGGATACACCCCTTCCTTCAAACATTTAATCCGAAATTTCAATTGGAAAACGATCTAATGAGTACCATCATGGTAAGACCCAGTCCCGGGACCTTAAGCGGTTCAAACGGCATAAAAAAATCTATTTCATCAATAGCTCGGACAAATCTGTTAACCAAATATCAAACTAGAAGACATTTCAAATCTTAGTCATAAATTTTAATCGGAAACCTATCGAAATTAGAGTTAAAATGTGCGTAAAATAATATTTAAAATTTTCAAATCGTTGAAATTAAAGATTTTTCAAATGTTTGTAATATTTTTTTTTAGAATAATCTCTCAACACGCAACTGTTTTGCTGATGTGATAGAAGCTAATTTCTGTAAGTATTTGGTTTTTATCCCCTTCTTAGAACTACGATTTACACCATCGCAAACGGCATCAAAATATCTATATATTAACATTTTAAACTTTCATATTTCAATGAAAATACGAAAACGAACCCTGACCGCCGTCAAAATTAAATTTCTAAATTACAACGAATTTCGAAAATTCAAAACGCAAATTTATATCGTTTTTAACGCCAATGAAGATTGTGAAATCAGATTTTAAAACCATTTTTGAATTTCTAAACTTTTGAAGTGGCCGTCATGTTGAAACTGTTGAACGAGTTTTATTGGTTAAAGAAGCTTGGAGAGATATTTCCAATTTTTTTGCCAAATTTGAATCAAATTCGACTAAAAATTGTATATACATTTATATATATATATATATATTATATTATATTATTATAATTATATAATTAATTATAATATAATTAATATATAATTATAATAATATAATAATATATATAATAATAATAATAATAATAATAATAATAATAATAATAATAATAATAATAATAATAATATAATATATAATTAATTATATAATTATTATAATTATATTATTATATATTATTATTTACTTATATATATATATATATATATATATATATATATATATATATATATATATATATATATAAGTATTAACGACCCTTCGAAAAGTGATTTGGAGGTCCCGTGTCATGGCAGCTCCGATAGCTCATTTTCCAATGTAAGCTCGCTTGTATCACGTCAGCGAGACAGCTGTGTGCACACGATTCGATTTAAACTGATATTCCACGGATAATTTCTGGATACTTCATTAAGGAGTACTGCATCTAAGTTTACTTTTTAGTACCTCATAACACTTTCTCTTACTATCAGAGTTGTGGGAAAGAATGAACTGTCTGCGATACCCATATTGTCCTATGTTAATTAAGGGTTGACACTGTCAGCTCTCTCCTAGTCAAGTTACCGTTAGAATCTTCTTTGTCAGGAAAATACCTTGCGTAAATACCCTGCAGGCATGAAGGTGAAAGTTGACGTTAATCCAAGCCTGTTCAGTATTTCCCGCCTATAAACGCAGTAAATATTTTGTTGCCTGCACAATAGCTGGCCGTAGAAGAACGGATTCTTTTGACGGAACTAATCCGCGGTTATTTATACGGATCAGGCCAGCAGTATTACAACCTGTTGTCAATAGTTAACCAGCTATCGGACATTTCTTTTTTTAAATAATTTATATCAAAAATAATAATTTTTTGATATAATTTTTATAATAATTATAATTTTATAATTTTTATTATAAAATAATAATTTATATCAAAATTTAAACAGTTTGATCGATTGAATTGAAACTCTGTAAACATCTTTAATAGGTGAAGATCTACTTTGAAAAACTAATAAGCTTCATCCATAGATTCATTTAAAAACGGCGGCAGTTTGAATTATTAATAACGAATATCTCAAAAAATATCACAGATAAATTACAAGGGACAAATACTTTTTCTCTCGTACAAATAAAATTAAGTTTTCAGATTTTTTCAGTCAGTGATAAAATAATTAGTAAGGCATTAATCAAAAGTTGCTAAACCTAATCTTAAATGTTGTAGAATGTACTTTACAAGAAATTACGCTGAGTTTATACCCAAACTTTGTGACGCAATTTACACAATGCTAATGGCCTAAACTAGACTACTGACGCAATTTACACAATGCTAATGCTCTATCTCTGAATATTGACTCAATTTACACAGTTTTGTGCCTATCACCCAGGCTACTGTTGACGCAAATTATACACTGCTAAAAGCCTCTATCAGACCATTAACGCAATTTACACATTGCTAATGATCTAACTCCGACTATTGACGCAATTTACACTACTGACTGCCTATCTCTTCAGGCTAATACTGACGCAATTCACACACTACTAAGAGCCTATACCAGACTACTGACGTAATTTACACACTGCTAATGATCTATCTCCGACTATTGACTCAATTTATACTACTGCATGCCTATCACTCCAGGCTACTACTGACGCAAATGACACACTACTAAGAACCTATAGCAGACCATTGATGCAATTTACACACTGCTAATGATATAACTCCGACTATTGACTCAATTTATACTACTGTATGCCTATCCCACCCCAGGCTACTGCTGACGCAATTTACACACTGCTAATGATCTAACTCCGACCATTGACTCAATTTATACTACTGTATGCCTATCCTACCCCAGGCTACTGCTGACGCAATTTACACACTGCTAATGATCTATCTCCGACTATTGACCAGTTTACACACTGCTAATGATCTATGTCCGACTATTTACCAATTTACGCAATGCTAATGATCTAATTCCGACTATTGACGCAATGTATATTACTGCATGCCTATCCTTCCAGGCCACTGCTGACGCAAATTACAATTGTAACTATAACGCTTAGTGCATTTGTAGTTGTCAAGGCTTTGTTAATTCCTTTGTTTCTAAAACCAGATACGAGAATATCTCTATCACAATACATAATGAAAGCATGTGTTATCTTATCTCGCGTCTTCTTTGCCTTGACGATTAAAACGGCTTCTAAAAAAAAATATTTAGTAGTTGCTCTTAGAATTATGTACGATAATTATGTAAAACGCCTGCCCACTTCGTCGGCCAACCCTGCGAAATTATGAATTATCTGTTCATTATGTAATTACTGTATGTATGCCGTTACCATAGAAACCCTACTAGGAACTTAATTATTTATAATATGTAGCTTCTAAGAGCAAAAATCGATTTTAGTTAGTTTAAACAAGTTAAAAAAAATCGTTTATCAGTTTCAAAACGACGGCCACTTTAAATCCTTAATTTTTTTGTTTTAAATTCGTTTGAAAATATTTCACTACCGTAATCAGCGTTAAAAACTGCAAAAATAAGTTATGATTTTTCAAAATCCATTGAAATTTTGAAATTTGATTTAACGTTGGTCATGGTTCATTTTTGTATTTTCAATGTATTGCTATAGTTTAAAATACCAGGATATGAATATTTTAATACTGTTAATGTTGGTGAAATCATAATTTGAAGAAAGGTTAAGTTAAAAAAATTACTTCAAGAAATTCGCTTAAATCACGTCAGCGAGCCACCTGCGTGCAGCGATTATAGCTGAATGGGTTTTCTGAACGCCCAAATCGAAACGTAATAGTTGTTGGGTGGAAACAAAAAATTCGGTTCGGGGCGAAAAAATCGTCTTGCCTCTGAAATTTGTGTTAAACAGAAAACCTGAACCACGTTCATTCTATATTAAAATAATCCACTTGTTTATTTCATGAATCAATTCGCTTATAGGAAACGTTGGCGGATTGCGTTATCACTCCAACGTCAAAACGATAAGATAAACCTGACGCGCAGTGACCTGATTGTTCTCTGGCGGAAAATTGAACAACTATAAAGTGCCAACTCGGTTTTTACAGAACGACAACAATAAACAAACCAATCGCGTAAATATTTGTAAAGATTAAAATGTAGTAAATACATACAACAGTGATTGCTTGAGTAAATGATTCTAAAATATCGTGTATCTTTGTCTACTCAACAGTTACGGCCTTAGATAAGATTAACAATATTTAATTAAAAAAGTGACGTGAATCCGAAACAAGTCAGTCCAAATAAATAAAATCGCAATCAATAAGAAAGAATTTGGTTTAAGGTAACAAAAAATTGTACTGATGGCCATGGATTTTGATAATGGGCATGTCAACGAAAAAGGGAGAAAACAAAGGAATATATATATATATATATATATATATGTGTGTGTGTGTGTATAATAAAGTAACAGCTGATCTATATTGGTGTTGCTAATATGATCACAACACTGTTTTAATGCAATACTTTAATAATTCTAAACACAATAATATGTTTAATACAATAATTTCATTTTTATACCATACATCTAACAACAAAGACTTAAAAATAATACAAAACAACACATGAGAACTTTAATTCCGTTTTTAAAAATGAATGCCAACATTGTTTTATAAATGAAGTAGAGACACAATGTAGCGTGTCACCGATTTGAAAGTAATATTTCTTTTATCAAAATACTTTTTCATTAGATTTAAAACTAACAAGTTGTGTATTTCTGCCACAAGTTATACTAACGTGTTATGCAAAAATATATTGTGTTTATATCTTTAACTGCAGAACAAAGCTTTGCAATGTCACTTTCTGTGACGTGAGTTACTAAATTTTTAAAAAAATGGTCATTACGCTGTTAACAATTAAAATGCTTTCTAAACTGAACAGGTCACAGCAGTTAGCTAGAGATTTTTCTCATTAGGGCTTCTGCATATCCCATACAAAGTTATAATAATGTGACAACTACTTAGAGTCAAAAATGTAATGTGAGTTACCATGGACACGACCTAATATATATTCGAAATTTGAATTAAAAAAAAAATACTCTTAATGTATGTTGCTTAAATTTTGTGCCTTTGTAAATAGGGATGAATATCAAAAGAAAGTATCGATACTGCAGCAAAATGGAAAAGAATTTTCATACTAATAGTAAGTATCGAATAGAAGTATGGAAAAAAATATGAAACGAACGTCAAAAGAATTTAACAGATTTATTACATTATATAATACCGTACCGTTTACTCCATATTTAAGCAAAACAATAAGTTAAAATAAATTTATAATATATAATAGTATTACGTACACCGAAAACATTAAATTAACATAATATGGACATAAACCTAATTTGTTGCCCATAATCCTTTGTAACATATATGTGTGGTTCTGCAGGGTAATTTGACGAAGTCACGAACGTGTTTACAGCATACATAACACTGGTTATCTCGGTTTGGTTTAATGGTACTTTATGATCTCAGGTTCGAATCTGCCGAGGGTGAAAGTATCGCGTAAAAAAAATACCAGGTATCGAAAGAAGAGTATCGATACTCTAGTGGTATTGTGTTATTGTTTGTTTGTTTTTTTGTGGTTAACGTCCGACTATTGTGCACATTTGGGCTAATGCAGACGATGGAATGATTTATAGCGTATGAAAATTCCAAGCCCTGGCCGGGAATCGAACCCGGGTCCTCGGGGTGAAAGCCTAGTACGCTATCAACTAAGACACCGAGGCGACTTATCGGGTTATCGGTTTCGTACCTAGTTGCAGACGTAAAATATAGAAGCTGAACGTACTTCAGGCCAAAATAATGTGGAAATTTATACGCAAATAATCGTGGAAAAGTGTCGAGTAAAAAAATACTAGGTATCGAAAGGAAAGTATCGATACTCTAGTGGTATCGTGTTATCGGTTTGGTCTACAGTTGCAGACTTAAAATATAGAAACTGAACGTACTTCAGGCCAAAATAATGTGGAAACGTTAAGCATAATCGCGGCGAACAGCTATCTCCTCACTGACGTCATAAAACCGAAATTCTAAAAGTACTGTTCATCTTGTCCTTTGTTCTGTTTCTGTTTTAACAACAAAAAAAACAGCATTTTATTCTCTTGAAACGGTGGCAGGAAACCGTTATCATAAATGATTTTGTTTTTTCAGTGTCCTACGTTCAACCAGTGTGTATAAACATGCTGTCAGCAACTAAAACTTGACGTCATCGTAAAATTCGCCCGTCTATTTTCGCGCATGAACGATGCACCTGTTACGGCATTATCGCGCTTTTCGTGACGACTGCAATGCGCTCTGAACAATAAAAAGTTAATTAGCAAACATGACGTCAGAAGGTAACAACTCTGACGTGGGCCGTCAAACTGCGGGAACGATAAAAATTTCATTCGAATCGAACCAATTATTCGAAACTTGAATTGTATAAAACCGAACGTTGTTTCACATCGAGTTATTTCTTCTTTTATCTGCCTGCTTGATAAACTGAACGCAAGATAAACCGGACGAGTCTATTTGTGCGCGGAGGGGAGGCAGCGCGCGCATTACGTCATTCGATGACGTAACCTCGGTAGTAGTATAGTAAGCGGTGAGCCGTTCCTTTCTTTGGTTAGGCGTGCGATTTAACACGGAATTACCTTATTGGATTGTTTATTCTATGACGTGTTGTGTCAACAGTTGGGTGAATGGTACATTTAGTAGTGACATTGGTCGTGAACTGTGTCTTGCCGATTATCGGTTACCCAGTTTTGTAAACACACTGTCACAAATGTTGAACTCGATTTTTGTTTGGTTAAAAAAAGTGGCGTCATTCATGTTGGCACGCCATGGTAAATTTTTAAGTCACGTGACCGCGGAACTCGTATGACAACGTGGCGCAGGTCACAAACCGCTAATATTTGTTTCTATATTGATGATATACTCCCTTATTACTATCACTATTACTATCACATCACGTGTGTAAAAGATCCTACATCTAGATAACATGCCACCGACGGATTAATGCAATTATGTGGGTGGAGGCGGTTGGTTGGATGATTCAGTTAAAGAGAGCCGCCCAGGGGATGACAATTTTTGAAATAATACCTTCAAAAACTAGCACTATTAAAATCAGTTTCGAAACTTAAAACGCATATAAAATAAGTGTAAATATTTACTCCATTTTAGACAAAAAATCACTTAATTTTCTTAGATTCCTAATTTTTAAAACTTTTACAAAATTGGTTCTATTTACATAACTTCCCTTCTTCTCAATATACCTATCTATAATATTTTAATAATTAGAATTATATACCTATTCTTCCCGTCAGTGGTCTATCAACCCACCTCATAAAGGCTACCGCGGTTTCGAAACTTTATAGTTTCATCTTCAGGCCATACAAAATGTTAAATCCCTCTGTCGAGGTAGTCACAAAGTCAAACAAAACATTAAAACATACATCACAAACACTAAGCACAATTACACATTAGAAATATTCATCATGAAATTCGGCTTGGCCAAGCTACACCGCGACTCGTACGTCGTTACATTCCGGATTGCCTGTAACATTTTGGACAGAGGGATTTAACATTTTGTATGGCCTGAAGATGAAACTATAAAGTTTCGAAACTGCGGTAGCCTTTATGAGGTGAGTTGATATACCACTGACGGGAAGAATAGGTATATAATCCTAATCATTTGAATATGTGGTCCAGTGGCTATGTTACAATAATATAATTTTTTATATACAGCTGCAGTTACTCCAGTTTACTGTTACCGTTAACGCTGATCCCTCGTCCTCATTAGACTAAGCAAGTCCAGTTAAGTGTCACAACAGTTTCTCAAGCAAGTTTTGATCAATTTTAGAGTTGAGAAAGATCTGTCTGTTGTTGCAGTTAAAGCAGGAAGAAAAGAGGGAACCAACATAAAATATCTTACTGATTAACCCTGTTCTTATCCTCAGTACAAGCATTTCAAAGTGCTCAAATGTACATATGTACATACGGACACGTAGCCGTCTCGGTGGCCTAGTGGATAGCGTACTAGGCTTTCACCCCGAGGACCCGGGTTCGATTCCCGGCGAGGGCTTGGCATTTTCATAAGCTATATATCATCCCATCGTCTGCATTAGCCCAAGTGTGCACAATAGTCGGACGTTAAACAACAACAAAAAAACATACGGACACGTACATACAAAGTTGAGATCGGATGTGACGGGTTTCGGGCCTTCAGATGTCTCTTTGACTCTTCTCCTCGAAGCTGCGATACTTCCATTTTAAGGAAATCGAACAGAATCTTTTACATTTTTTATTTTATTTCTTTTGTCTCGGTCGCCCCTTCGCCCTCCCTTTAATCCGTCCTTGTAAAATCCAGGGACCGCTCTAGATGTTAACTAGAGTACCGAGCAGTAATCGGTAAAAGTAGCGTTTCCGGAGATATGTTTACCATAACCTTTTTCTTTAATTTGCGGCAAGGATGATTTCCTGAATTATTTCAGCGCATACAAACACGTACAAAGCAAAACACTGGTGGAAAATATCTCAAAAAATACGCAAAAAGTGACACAAACGCGTTATGTTGCCGCAAAGAGGGAAATAAATAAAAACATATTAGGTCATACTAGGAAAAAGTACATCGTTACGCAAGATGATGTACAAAAATTGTATTCGTTTTGCATTTGTCATCATCAAGGAAACTGAAGATAGTTTCCGAGGCAGGAATATGAGAGCCAACAAAGAAAATAAATGAAGAAGGTTTGATTAAATTATTAAACCTGTAATGAAGTCTTCAAGCACACAAACAAAACGAAACGATCGAAATCGCTCCGAAATAGAAATGTATCGATACCAGAAGTAAATCGATTTAAAAATCTTCTAGACAGAATCATGACTCAATTCAATGTATCAAATTGAAATAAAAGAAAAAAAATGTTTTGAAAATATTACCTTTGCCGTCAAATTCAATTTCGTAATTTCTACGGATTTTAAAACGGTGTTATGATGCACGCGCGTGCCTGTGTGTGTGTGTGTGTGTGTGTGTGTGTGTGTGTGTGTGTGTGTGTGTGTGTGTGTGTGCGCGCGCGCGCGCGCTTGTGTAGTGTGCATTAGCGCTAACACGTTCGTCGTTTTAAATTCGTTCAACAGTTTCAAAATGGCTGCCATGTCAATCTTCAAATATTTTAAAATTCGTAACTTTTTGTTTAAATATTTTTGAAAATCGCAATAGGCGTTTTTAAACTGCGTAAGTTAGCATTTTGAATTTTCAAAATACGTTGAAATAAGAGATTTTAATTTGACGGCAAGTTTTTGGATTTCCGAACTTTCAAAAGTACATAATTTGAAACTTTAAAAACTCTAATATATACAGATATTAACGACGATTACGACCGAATGACTTTAAAAATAAGGTTAAATAAGATAAATTACTTTTGGAAGTCGTTTTAATCACGTCAGCGAGACAGCTGTGTGTCGCGTTTTTTTTTATCGCACAGGATCTGAAAACGGATTTATTCAGTAAATTTTTTCACAATGGTACGTTGTTAAATTACTTCTTACGGTAAGAAATAGACATTAGCAAACGATAAAATTAAAAGGAAATGTTGGTATTGTACAGACAATCTAATCAGCTGTTTGTTGTTCCAGATTAGATAAACACCTAGGCCTTGGTCATTGCTCAACGCTGCCACTTTGATTACAAACATAACACTGCAGTAATACGTAGTTAATAGTATATGATTAAATTACTACTGTACGAATGTACCTGTGGGTAGCGACCTTTGCAGACCCGTTGCTCTCCCTTTCTGTATTCCTATGATGCTAAATTACAGCACCTTCTCCAGTAAACTCTTCATAAACTTTAGAATTCGCAGTGGATTTAAAGTGGGTAGCTCCAGATCTTCTAATTTGTGACTAACTACCCAGTTGCTTATTGAGAAGCTTGCAGGTACTTGCTTTTTTCCTTTTCTTGACCCTTATTACGTAGGTTTTACTATTTGGCCAACCTTCTTGTTGTGCGGTGAGATCACGCTCATTCTATTTTACATTCCACAAGAAGCTAAGGAAATTAGGCTCTCCCGTACAGAGTCTACAGTGGGAGGTGCCAAGTATTACAGGGCTCCGTTTGATAACCACTGGGGTCATTTACTTTTATCAGCACGGGTCGCTTTTTAATTTATAATGAACCAAGTGTGATATGTTGTGTGCCCTTTCTATATTCCTGAGATGCTAATTTACTGCCCTAAAGTCTAGGTTGGAGAGGACTCCACTTCTAACTGGTAGGTTTTCTCTTCGTTATTGACGTACTTCTTGCTTGTTCTGATTCCCTTTAAATTTTTCTTTCTCTTAACCCTTATCACCGTGCTTGAACTAGCTTTTTGTTGTACGGTTTACGTATTCACACAAGTAGCTATAGGTCAGCAGCTTAGAAAACGGTCTACTAAGAGGACCAGTAGGACTTAGAGATGGGTAAGAAAACTCCAAACTGTTAAAACAAACTGTTTTTCTATATACGAAAAACAAACTGCTTTGCCAAACGGAAACTAGCAGTTTGAATTGGACTGGATCGTGATTTGTTAAACAAGGAACAACAGTTTGGACTTCCCAACCACCTACGTTCTATTCGAACGTTGCCGCAAGCGCTAAAACTTTTTTCCTGCTATTTTCCTGTTAAACTGCTTTCCTCCAAACAGTACAAACACCTTTTCTTTAACTTGCTATACTTTTTCCCTCTATTTCTTGTTGCAATGTAGTGAAGTAAGAACTGTTTGGGCGTTGTCAAAGTTTATCTCTATTTTGTTGCGAGTTGTTTGAAAGTTTTAAATGTAAAATTTGTTGTTTTTTAAACTGTAAAAACAGCCATAATTGTGTTATATATTAGTTTTTCTCCGTAGTTTACTTTGTGTTTAGAAATTTAAAAATATTTAGAGGACAATTTTGAAAGTTTTCTTTTACTTTTTTTATGTTTTTAGAATTAAGTGCATAGTTTTTAATTATTTATTGGATGTGTGGACTTTTTAGTGTTTTTTTTCAGTGTTTAAAAGTGAAAAACCTGTTTTTTGTGGGGAAATATTACAAACGTCTTACAATTTATTTTTATCCGGAGCCTAATTTTCTTTAAAAACATTTGTTTTGTTAAATATGTTATTACAATAAACTTTATACTTTTTCTGTGTTGTAAAATGGAAAACTTATTTTTTTGCTAATGCTAATGTTAATAACCTATCATTAACCTGTAATAACCTAATGTTAATAACCTATAATTTTGTAACTAGATAAAGCCAATTTTATTTAAACATATTTGGCCTATGTTCTTATTACTATATTTTACTTATTAAGGTTACTTTTTTCAGTATTGAAAAATGAAAACCTAGTTTCTCCCAAATAAAAATATGACAGTAACAGCTCACATTTTGTAAATACATAACCTAATTTTATTTAAACGTATTTTTTATATTTATTATGAATCATCAATATTTTTTAATCAACTAAAAATATTCTAAATTGTTTGCATTTCAGTAAATATGCAAAGGCTATTTAATTTTTAAGTAAAAAAAGAATGCTTCTATTAGAAATTCATTGCATTTTGTAAATATAAAATGGCATACATATATATTACGTTTTGAGAATGTAATTTAATTATTACTACACTTATAAGGATTATTTTTTTCTAAATGTTTTACACCCAAAAACAGTTAAGGACATGGTGGTAATGGGAATGAAAAAGTAGTCTTAGAAAAGTTTGTGCTTATGTTTTAGCTGCTAATACAACTTCGAGTTTCATTTTTCTAAACCTGTTTTTTCAAACTGTTTTTCCAAACTTAAAACTACGGCCGTAAGTTGCTAGTACCGTAGCTTATGTACCTAACCGGTGAGTTTTAAATGTCCCTCTTCCATACTTATTATTTTCGCTGTCAGAGCTGTCCGTCGCTATCAGTAGGCAGACAGTAGACAGTAAGTACTGGATCTGTACGCAGATTCGCACCTAGTTGCTACGGTCTTCACTAGTATGATTGCACGCATCTGTTTCGCTGACGTAATACAAGCGAATTTCCAAACGATAACATTTTTCGTCTTACCATTTTTTGAAACTCTGATTTCACCATCAAAATCAGCTTTAAATTCTGCATAAATTAGCATTTTAAACTTTCAAAACACGAAAATGAACCGAGATATATTTTCCTGTTTTTAACTGAATAAAAATTTTAATTCTTAATTTATAAAGATTTAAAACCGGTGAAATCTGATTTTCAAAAAAAAAGGTTTAAGACAAAATAGTTATGAATTTTTACGATTTGGAATGACCACCATTTTGAAACTGTTAAATGGACACACACAGATTTTTGTGTCCCTTTCCTCCCTACTTTCTTTATATTTTCCCACGTTGCCATTTATGCATGTAGAAAAAAGTATGTAGAAACATAACTTTTTGGTGATTACAAAATGTAACTTTCGTGGCAATCACCTGTGCAGTTATGTCGTTAAAAAAAAGGAGTCGGTATGATAGTTTTATCATGTAGGCCTACATGTTCACAATTTTAGTCAGATTTTATTCAAATTTGTCACGATAATCGATTTTGATAATATCCGACACAATTTCGTTACCCAGCATTTAACAGTTTCAAAATGGCGGCCATTCCAAATATTAATTGTTTGAAAATCTGATTATACATCGTAATCGGCATTAATAATCTGTAGACCCTGTCGGCCATTTTGAATCTATTCCCTGTATAGTAATGTTAAGGGTACAACTTAGTTAAACATTTAACAGTTTCAAAATGGCGGCCATTCCAAATATTAATTGTTTGACAATTTGATTTAACCATCGTAATCAGCATTGATAATCTGTAGACCCTGTCGGCCATTTTGAATCTATTCCCTGTAAGACTAAAGTTAAGGACTAAAGTTAAAGCTATTTGTTGACACAAAAGTTATGTTTGATCCCATTTTACAGGTCTTGTAATGTTGCCAGCTTTTTAAACAATTACCCTTTAAAAGCTGACCACATTCCTAAATACAAGACCTTCACAGTGAGATATCAAACATAATTTTATCTTAACAAATAGCTGAGTAATCTGTATTGTTATTGTTAAAGAGAAAAGATTCTAGATTCTAGAGATTTCTTATAGAGAAAAGATTCTATATGACCGACTGGGTTTGTACTCTTAAAACTTATAATGATTAGCACTTAACATTTTCACATTGAAAATGAATCCTAAATAAATTCCGTCGCTGATTCGTGTTGATTCGCGCGCTGCTTATGATGTTTCCACTGTCAAGAAAATTCAACGTTCAAAAAATTATTATTATATGATGATTATTACAAATTCGTTTCCCCCAACTTCAGCGAGACAGCTGCGTGCCGCGATTACCTTGGCCTTGAACGTACAAGCCGTCTGTTGGCCCTGCAATTCGTAACGAGTAAAATTTTGGCAACAGCGATGAGTGGAATGCCATTCAAGTAGACTACAGACTACAGGCGCACCGCGTATAGCGTACAGTGAATGGAATGGGTCTGGGTCGATGACTCGGGTCACCAACAAACGGTACCTTCCCCTCACTACGCAAAGACGGCCCAGTGTAAAACATAACTGAGCTAAATATCTACAAAGTTAACGGGACGAACAGCCTGAACCCAGTGTACTCTGCTACCGGGCTGCACGCACCTGTATCGCTCGCGCTATAGAAGCGAAATCCACATTTCACTTCAACTTTTTTTTTTAAAAATTCGCACAACAAATTTTCAAAATTTTAATAGGAACCTTGACCGCCGTCAGATTAATTTTCGTGTTTTCAATTTGTTTTGAAA
Organism: Callitettix versicolor; assembly: GCA_022606455.1. Taxonomy (NCBI): domain Eukaryota; kingdom Metazoa; phylum Arthropoda; class Insecta; order Hemiptera; family Cercopidae; genus Callitettix; species Callitettix versicolor. The sequence continues at coordinate 81,123,392 of CM040190.1, forward strand.
ATTCAAAATACAAATCCGTGCAGAATTTAACGCCGATTACGTTCGTTAAATCGGATTTTAAAAGCCATCATGGTCAGACCCAGACAAATATCGTACGGTATAAGCTTAGACAAGATCGTTAACCAGCTAAATTCGTTCAACAGTTTCAAAATGGCGGCAACTTCAAATCTTTAAAAATGCGTTACGTTTTTGTTTTAGATGTTCCGTATCGTTAAAAACTGAATACATTAACGTTTTGAAGTCTCAAAATCGGTAGAAAATAAGGAATTCAATTTGACGGTAGACAGGGTTCATTTTCGTATTTTCAGTGCTGAATGGGCATTTTAAATTTATAATGTATGAAGATTTTAAGGCTGATTATGACGGCGAAATCATAATTTCGAAAAAAACCCGTTAAAGATAAGAAAATTACGCCTGCAAATTCGCTTCCACTACGTCAGCGATTATTTTAAAATTTGGTAAAATAATTTTACGAATATTTATACTTGACAAATGTTATTTAAAATAAAAAAACACTTTTACAGCAAAATGGAGAGAAACTAATTTGATATGAACAGAAAAATATTAAACTAGTCAAATTACTTTACACTGATGCACGCTTCGGAAACATTGATGTCATCTTCAAGGAATACCAAAAGTAAGTAACTCAATGTCATTTGGTTTACCTCTTAGCACTGACTTATACATGCACTGAGTTAACCCCACTATGTTAAAGCGATACACTAAATACCTCTAAGTTTCTTTTAAGCCCCCATAGCGTCTAAACGGAACGAAGTGTACGCGAGATAAATTTATAGCGTCGGATTATTTACAAATACAGTTTACGATATTAAACAACCCCAACTGTCACTTAACCCACAGCCCCTAAGAAATATTAGCTTTTATCCAGTGATGTGTAATTACATAAGTCTAACCTGACCTCCCAAGAGGAACGTTAACACACCCTACGGTAACACTACAAAATGATGTAACAGTCACAATAATACAGTATGGTGTGGGAATAATGAACTACCCGTGACCTTGAAATGAGCGCCGACGTTTTGGGGGCACTTGGCACGTTTACATTCAAATTTTAGTCCGACTTGATTTAAACTGGACACGAAAACTGATTTTAGGTAAAATAGCTCGGACAGAGTCGTTAACGAGCGAAATTTCTTCAACAGTTTCAAAATGACGGTTATTTCAAACTTTAAAAATTCATTACGTTTTTTGTCTTAGATGGTTTTGAAAATCGTATTCCGCCGTCGTTATCAGCGTTACAAACTGCATAAATTAGCGCTTTGAATTTTCAAAATCAGTTGAACTATGAAATTTAATTTTACGGCGGACGGGGTTTACTTTCGTATTTTCAATAGAATTTAAAAGCTGTTTGAAACTTAAACGGATTTTGACGAATTACGAACCTGTCCAACCTGTTGCGCACACGCACACGCACACACACACACACACACATTTATAATTACAAAAAATTACCATTCCTAAAAGGCTCTTCAAAAAGTGATACAATTGAGGATAGGAACTGATTTCAAGTTTTCAACTGAACAACTTGAAAATGAATAGGCTTGTTACACAATTTATACGCGGTATTAATTTGCGCGAGTCAATGTTATTAGGTCTGGTTGTATTTACTGATCTAACCCTGAATTGACAGATGTAGGGGTAAGGAAGACTAAGAAAGAGGGTGACCTGACATTGATGAATGCTCGGAAGGGATGAATCCAGTGTTGCCAAATCTACAACACAAATGAATTTTAAGTTCTACTCGACTGTGCTATGGGCTATGGTCCGAGTATTGTTACAAGCGTAGCTGTTATTAATTAATCTATAAACTCGAGGGTAGTTAAACGAAGAGGGTGTAAACTTCATCCTTGGGGGTTGTTAAGTCAATCCACTTGTTTGACGACATAAGTATTGGAAAATTGCTTACTGGAAATTAGTTCCCGCTGTAAGAACTAGACACCTGAAAATGTATACCGATCATGATCTCTAGAATGCGTTAAAAACGTTAGACCATTTTGAATATTTTTTTTCTCTATTGGCAATCATGCGGTTACAATTTTAGTTTCAGTCAAATGTGGCTCTAAAATTAATTTTAGATAGCAAGTTCGTTATCTAACAATACCCGTTAATTCCTTTCAAAATGGCAGTTATTCAAAGTCTACAAAAACTTTTTTGCTTACACTTAAAGTAAAAGCGAAATGAGCATGGCTCACATGTAAGGATTACTCTGAAATGAAAATGAGCCACAGAGCCAAAATGTCAACACTTACAGGAATGCCAGTAAAGTAACTTTAATGTTTGTGAGACCAAAACTACCCTTTTTATCCGCTTTCTTTCATTACCCTCATGACATCCCGCCAATCGGCAACACTGCAACAAACATCCAATCTGATTCCTTGACTGCACAGAAATAAAAACTTTCCATTTAAAAAGACTTTTCCACATGACTGACAAACAATAGATCCAGCTACTTTTAGCCGGGAATCCCCAGGTTACTGCACTGCCTAATTTAGCACTGCCTACTTGAGTTTTTGACCTGCATAGGAGAAGTCAATTGTTTGAAAATCAACCCCTCTCATCGGACCAGGTAAGTTTTCGAAATTCACAAACAGCCAAGTATTAGAGGTGGGCGTTTCTGCTATTTTTAGAAAACGTCAACAAACTGTTTGTTGAGGAAAAAAGCTGCTTTTTAAAACAGTTGGAAAAAACAGATTTAGAAAACTGAAACTCAAAGTTGTATTAGCAGCTTAAAAATAAAGCACATACGTTCAGTTTTCTAAGAATACTTTTTCATTCCCATTACCACCATGTCCTTAAATTGTTTTTGGGTATAAAGCATTTAGAAAGGATAAAAATAATCCTTATAAGTGTATATAATAATTAAATTACATTCTCAAAACGTAATAATTATTTATGCCATTTTATATTTACAAAATGCAATGAATTTCTAATAGAAGCATTCTTTTTTTTACTTAAAAATTAAATAGTCCTTTGCATATTTACCAAAATGCAAACGATTTAGAATATTTTTAGTTGATTAAAAAATATTGATGATTGATAATAAATATAAAAATATGTTTAAATAAAATTAGGCTCTGTATCTACAAAATGTGAGTAGTTGTTACTACAACTCGCAACAAAATAGAGATAAACGTTGACATTGACCAAACAGTGCTTATTTCACTATAAGCAACAAGTAACTTTGAAATAAAGGGAAAAAGCATAAAAGCAGGTAGAAGAAAAGCAGTTAGCAGGAAAACAGTTTTAGCGCTTGCGGCAACATTAAGTATGGTAGTGCGGAAAGCCGTTCCTTGTTTAACAAATCATAAACAAGTCATAAACAAATCATAAATCCAACTGCTTGTTTCCGTTTGAAAAAGCAGTTTGTTTGTCGCTTATAGAAAAGCAGTTTTTTTAACAGTTTGGTGTTTTCTGCCCCACAACTACAATTTTGTGGGTAGAGGCGGTTGGTTGGATGATTCAACTTACAAGAAGGCATCCCTGGGGGGTTGACAATTTTTGAAATAATACCTTCAAAAACTACCACTATTAAGCTGTTTTGAGACTTACATCGCATATAAAATAAGTATAAAAGCTTATTCCATTTTAGACAAAACAAAATCACTTAATTTTCTTAGATTCCTAATTTTTAAAACTTTTGCAAAACAAACTCCATTTAGGCCTACATAACTTTCACTTTTCTCAGTATACCTATCTATCATTTTTTATATATAACCGCAGTCACAGCAATTGTTTTATCCTTAGCCTAAGCAAGCCCAGTTAAGCGCCACAACAGTTTCTTAACCAAGTTTTGGTCAGTTTTATGGTCAAGAAAGATTATTTTGTTATTGTAATTAACAAAGGAAGTGAAGAGAGAACCAACAAAATATCTAATTGATTAACCCCGTTCTCACCCTCAGTACAAGTATTTCAAGGTGCTCAAACGTACATATGTACATACAGACAAGACTTGTACATACAAAGTTGAGATCGGGGTAATGTGACGGGTTTCGGAACCCTCTGAGGCCTCAGATGTATCTTTGACTCTTTTCTTCGAAGCTGCGACACTTCCATTTTAAGGAAGTCAAATAGGATCTTTTACATTTTTTATTTTATTTCTTTCCCACAGGGGGTGCAGACTAGCTGCACCTATTGAGAGGATTTAGACTTCCCTCGCGGTACACGAGTCTAACACACACTTACACTTACGACTTTAACACTTTACACTCACACTTACACTTAGGGAGGCGATAATAGCCTTAATGTGCTTTTTGCCTTAAAATAACAACAACAACAACAAATATTTTGTCTCGGTCGCCTCTTCGCCCCTCTTTAATTCGTCCTTTAGTTGAGGGCGAAACGGATGTTATCTCAACAGGTTCCAAACGTTACCGTTCCAGCCCAGTAATAGGTTCCATAAACCTGTTAAAAAATACCAGCGCCCCAATCTGTTGGAATTGTTGGTTTGTAACCACGGCTTCATTTACAAAATGTACCGTACAACAGAAATTCAGAGAACAAAATTTGCAAATAATTAATATTTGTATTCAATTAACCCACTGTTAGTAAAACTGTAAATGTATATATATTAACTAAAATAACAGGACAACACAAGAAAAAATAATTTTAAAACAAATTAAAACTATAAACGGTTTATACAAACTTTAACAACGAAAGACTAACAAAACTCCTAAACGTTTTGACTTTGCTTTGTTAACTAGTAACAGTCACGTAACAGTAGACTATGTAACTGAGTACTTTGCTTAGACTTGGAGTGGAATGTGAACTGCAATTATAACTGTAATTTTTGGAAGAAAACGTGACAATATCGTTTCTCAAACCCCAAAACATTTAAGAAAAATAACAGGCACGCATGCGCATATGAACTTTGTTATGTGGTGTAGAGGGAAGACCTCGGTGTCAAAGTATCCACTGTCATCAGCCTGTCATCGTATTAAATATTACTCTATACAAAATAACAGGTAACTGGTACAACAGGTTACTCCAGAAACGCTGTTATTTTGGCCAAATTTTGGTTTTGGGGACTTTTTTATTACTTACAAACTTCCTTTCACTTCGAATTTATTGCAAAAAATTAATATTATTTGCTATTAAATCTAAACTTAAAAATATTCAAACCGTTGAAACGGATAAGAAAACGTCATCCATAAAAAAAACACGGTATATTACTTAAAACGTTACACGTTAACTTAAAAACTATTATGTGTTATTTTCGTGTTCTTTTAATAAATGTTATTCTTATGGATTGAGCGAGCTGATATACATAAACTACTTTTGTGTTGCTTTAATACATATAGGCCTAGTTCTTATGGAACGAGCGAGCTGATATACATAAACTATTTTTGCGTTCCTTTAATACAGATAGTTCTTATGGAACGAGCGAGCTGATATACATAAACTACTTTTGCGTTCCTTTAATACAGATAGTTCTTGTGGAACGAGCGAGCTGATATACATAAACTATTTTTGTGTTCCTTTAATACAGTTAGTTCTTATGGAACGAGCGAGCTGATATACATAAACTATTTTTGCGTTCCTTTAATACAGTTAGTTCTTATGGAACGAGCGAGCTGATATACATAAACTACTTTTGTGTTGCTTTAATACAGATAGTTCTTATGGAACGAGCGAGCTGATATACATAAACTATTTTTGTGTTCCTTTAATACAGTTAGTTCTTATGGAACGAGCGAGCTGATATACATAAACTATTTTTGCGTTCCTTTAATACAGATAGTTCTTATGGAACGAGCGAGCTGATATACGTAAACTATTTTTATGTTCCTTTAATACAGTTAGTTCTTATGGAACGAGCGAGCTGATATACATAAACTATTTTTATGTTCCTTTAATACAGTTAGTTCGTATGGAACGAGCGAGCTGATATACGTAAACTACTTTTATGTTCCTTTAATACAGTTAGTTCTTATGGAACGAGCTAGCTGATATACGTAAACTATTTTTATGTTCCTTTAATACAGTTAGTTCGTATGGAACGAGCGAGCTGATATACATAAACTACTTTTATATTCCTTTAATACAGTTAGTTCTTATGGAACGAGCGAGCTGATATACATAAACTATTTTTGTGTTCCTTTAATACAGTTAGTTCTTATGGAACGAGCGAGCTGATATACATAAACTTTTTTTGCGTTCCTTTAATACAGATAGTTCTTATGGAACGAGCGAGCTGATATACGTAAACTATTTTTATGTTCCTTTAATACATATAGTTCTTATGGAACGAGCGAGCTGATATACATAAACTATTTTTGTGTTCCTTTAATACAGTTAGTTCTTGTGGAACGAGCGAGCTGATATACATAAACTATTTTTGCGTTCCTTTAATACAGTTAGTTCTTATGGAACGAGCGAGCTGATATACATAAACTACTTTTGTGTTGCTTTAATACAGATAGTTCTTATGGAACGAGCGAGCTGATATACATAAACTATTTTTGTGTTCCTTTAATACAGTTAGTTCTTATGGAACGAGCGAGCTGATATACATAAACTATTTTTGCGTTCCTTTAATACAGATAGTTCTTATGGAACGAGCGAGCTGATATACGTAAACTATTTTTATGTTCCTTTAATACAGTTAGTTCTTATGGAACGAGCGAGCTGATATACATAAACTATTTTTATGTTCCTTTAATACAGTTAGTTCGTATGGAACGAGCGAGCTGATATACGTAAACTACTTTTATGTTCCTTTAATACAGTTAGTTCTTATGGAACGAGCTAGCTGATATACGTAAACTATTTTTATGTTCCTTTAATACAGTTAGTTCGTATGGAACGAGCGAGCTGATATACATAAACTACTTTTATATTCCTTTAATACAGTTAGTTCTTATGGAACGAGCGAGCTGATATACATAAACTATTTTTGTGTTCCTTTAATACAGTTAGTTCTTATGGAACGAGCGAGCTGATATACATAAACTTTTTTTGCGTTCCTTTAATACAGATAGTTCTTATGGAACGAGCGAGCTGATATACGTAAACTATTTTTATGTTCCTTTAATACATATAGTTCTTATGGAACGAGCGAGCTGATATACATAAACTATTTTTGTGTTCCTTTAATACAGTTAGTTCTTATGGAACGAGCGAGCTGATATACATAAACTATTTTTGTGTTCCTTTAATACAGTTAGTTCTTATGGAACGAGCGAGCTGATATACATAAACTATTTTTGTGTTCCTTTAATACAGTTAGTTCTTATGGAACGAGCGAGCTGATATACATAAACTATTTTTGTGTTCCTTTAATACAGTTAGTTCTTATGGAACGAGCGAGCTGATATACATAAACTATTTTTGTGTTCCTTTAATACAGTTAGTTCTTATGGAACGAGCGAGCTGATATACATAAACTATTTTTGTGTTCCTTTAATACAGTTAGTTCTTATGGAACGAGCGAGCTGATATACATAAACTATTTTTGTGTTCCTTTAATAAAGATAGTTCTTATGGAACGAGCGAGCTGATATACATAAACTATTTTTGTGTTCCTTTAATACAGTTAGTTCTTATGGAACGAGCGAGCTGATATACATAAACTATTTTTGCGTTCCTTTAATACAGATATTTCTTATGGAACGAGCGAGCTGATATACATAAACTATTTTTGCGTTCCTTTAATACAGATAGTTCTTATGGAACGAGCGAGCTGATATACATAAACTACTTTTGCGTTCCTTTAATACAGATAGTTCTTGTGGAACGAGCGAGCTGATATACATAAACTATTTTTGTGTTCCTTTAATACAGTTAGTTCTTATGGAACGAGCTAGCTGATATACGTAAACTATTTTTATGTTCCTTTAATACAGTTAGTTCGTATGGAACGAGCGAGCTGATATACATAAACTACTTTTATATTCCTTTAATACAGTTAGTTCTTATGGAACGAGCGAGCTGATATACATAAACTATTTTTGTGTTCCTTTAATACAGTTAGTTCTTATGGAACGAGCGAGCTGATATACATAAACTTTTTTTGCGTTCCTTTAATACAGATAGTTCTTATGGAACGAGCGAGCTGATATACGTAAACTATTTTTATGTTCCTTTAATACATATAGTTCTTATGGAACGAGCGAGCTGATATACATAAACTATTTTTGTGTTCCTTTAATACAGTTAGTTCTTGTGGAACGAGCGAGCTGATATACATAAACTATTTTTGCGTTCCTTTAATACAGTTAGTTCTTATGGAACGAGCGAGCTGATATACATAAACTACTTTTGTGTTGCTTTAATACAGATAGTTCTTATGGAACGAGCGAGCTGATATACATAAACTATTTTTGTGTTCCTTTAATACAGTTAGTTCTTATGGAACGAGCGAGCTGATATACATAAACTATTTTTGCGTTCCTTTAATACAGATAGTTCTTATGGAACGAGCGAGCTGATATACGTAAACTATTTTTATGTTCCTTTAATACAGTTAGTTCTTATGGAACGAGCGAGCTGATATACATAAACTATTTTTATGTTCCTTTAATACAGTTAGTTCGTATGGAACGAGCGAGCTGATATACGTAAACTACTTTTATGTTCCTTTAATACAGTTAGTTCTTATGGAACGAGCTAGCTGATATACGTAAACTATTTTTATGTTCCTTTAATACAGTTAGTTCGTATGGAACGAGCGAGCTGATATACATAAACTACTTTTATATTCCTTTAATACAGTTAGTTCTTATGGAACGAGCGAGCTGATATACATAAACTATTTTTGTGTTCCTTTAATACAGTTAGTTCTTATGGAACGAGCGAGCTGATATACATAAACTTTTTTTGCGTTCCTTTAATACAGATAGTTCTTATGGAACGAGCGAGCTGATATACGTAAACTATTTTTATGTTCCTTTAATACATATAGTTCTTATGGAACGAGCGAGCTGATATACATAAACTATTTTTGTGTTCCTTTAATACAGTTAGTTCTTATGGAACGAGCGAGCTGATATACATAAACTATTTTTGTGTTCCTTTAATACAGTTAGTTCTTATGGAACGAGCGAGCTGATATACATAAACTATTTTTGTGTTCCTTTAATACAGTTAGTTCTTATGGAACGAGCGAGCTGATATACATAAACTATTTTTGTGTTCCTTTAATACAGTTAGTTCTTATGGAACGAGCGAGCTGATATACATAAACTATTTTTGTGTTCCTTTAATACAGTTAGTTCTTATGGAACGAGCGAGCTGATATACATAAACTATTTTTGTGTTCCTTTAATACAGTTAGTTCTTATGGAACGAGCGAGCTGATATACATAAACTATTTTTGTGTTCCTTTAATAAAGATAGTTCTTATGGAATGAGCGAGCTGATATACATAAACTATTTTTGTGTTCCTTTAATACAGTTAGTTCTTATGGAACGAGCGAGCTGATATACATAAACTATTTTTGCGTTCCTTTAATACAGATATTTCTTATGGAACGAGCGAGCTGATATACATAAACTATTTTTGCGTTCCTTTAATACAGATAGTTCTTATGGAACGAGCGAGCTGATATACATAAACTACTTTTGCGTTCCTTTAATACAGATAGTTCTTGTGGAACGAGCGAGCTGATATACATAAACTATTTTTGTGTTCCTTTAATACAGTTAGTTCTTATGGAACGAGCGAGCTGATATACATAAACTATTTTTGCGTTCCTTTAATACAGTTAGTTCTTATGGAACGAGCGAGCTGATATACATAAACTACTTTTGTGTTGCTTTAATACAGTTAGTTCTTATGGAACGAGCGAGCTGATATACATAAACTATTTTTGTGTTGCTTTAATACAGTTAGTTCTTATGGAACGAGCGAGCTGATATACATAAACTATTTTTGTGTTCCTTTAATACAGTTAGTTCTTATGGAACGAGCGAGCTGATATACATAACCTATTTTTGTGTTGCTTTAATACAGTTAGTTCTTATGGAACGAGCGAGCTGATATACATAAACTATTTTTGCGTTCCTTTAATACAGTTAGTTCTTATGGAACGAGCGAGCTGATATACATAAACTACTTTTGTGTTGCTTTAATACAGTTAGTTCTTATGGAACGAGCGAGCTGATATACATAAACTATTTTTGTGTTCCTTTAATACAGATAGTTCTTATGGAACGAGCGAGCTGATATACATAAACTATTTTTGCGTTCCTTTAATACAGTTAGTTCTTATGGAACGAGCGAGCTGATATACATAAACTATTTTTGTGTTCCTTTAATACAGATAGTTCTTATGGAACGAGCGAGCTGATATACATAAACTATTTTTGCGTTCCTTTAATACAGTTAGTTCTTATGGAACGAGCGAGCTGATATACATAAACTACTTTTGTGTTCCTTTAATACAGATAGTTCTTATGGAACGAGCGAGCTGATATACATAAACTATTTTTGTGTTCCTTTAATACAGATAGTTCTTATGGAACGAGCGAGCTGATATACATAAACTACTTTTGTGTTGCTTTAATACAGATAGTTCTTATGGAACGAGCGAGCTGATATACATAAACTATTTTTGTGTTCCTTTAATTCAGTTAGTTCTTATGGAACGAGCGAGCTGATATACATAAACTATTTTTGCGTTCCTTTAATACAGATAGTTCTTATGGAACGAGCGAGCTGATATACATAAACTACTTTTGAGTTGCTTTAATATAGATAGTTCTTATGGAACGAGCGAGCTGATATACATAAACTACTTTTGTGTTGCTTTAATACAGTTAGTTCTTATGGAACGAGCGAACTGATATACATAAACTACTTTTGTGTTGCTTTAATACAGTTAGTTCTAATGGAACGAGCGAACTGATATACATAAACTACTTTTATGTTCCTTTAATACAGTTAGTTCTTATGGAACGAGCGAGCTGATATACATAAACTACTTTTACATTCCTTTAATAAGGTTTATTCTTATGGAACGAGCGAACTTATCTACACAAACTCTTTTTGTGTTCCTTTAACAAAGTTTATTCTTATGAAATGAGCGAGCTGATATACATAAACTACTAAAAAACTGATCTAGAGGTCAGAATCAAACTCATTTCGAGGCCCCGGGTCTTGGTCTTACTATGATAGCTCCAATAGCTCAGTTTACAAAAGAAATTCGCAAACATGTGTAACGTGTTATGAAGTATGACTTATAAAATGTGCGTTGACCTGCTTATAAACGAAATATTTGTAAGACATGTATCGCGCCATCTTTAATGCTTGGGTTGAACAGTCATGGCCTAACCGTAGCGTTTATTCGTTAAATACAGTAATGTCAACTAAAAAGATTTACTGATTGTAATAATTGTCATTCGTAGTAGGCTTCTACTTACTGATAAGGATTTCCCCAGTCATGACCTTGGGTTCAGCGATAAGCTACGGAGATAAGATACGGATAAACGCTTACAATTTTTCGAAAACTCGGCACTTTTATTTGTCCCGCTTACTGTCCAAGGTAGCGAAAATAACAGCTGATACAAACGATATGCTTACACGTGCAACGAGTCAAGGGAATTTGAAGGATTTAATTCTGCCACTGATGTCACTACACTTAATTATTTTTTTTTAAGGCGAAAAGCACATTGAGGCTATTATCATAGCCTCCCTAAAAGTAAGTGTGAGTGTAACGTGTTAAAGTCATAAGTGTAGTGTTGTAAGTGTAAGTGTGTGTTAGACTCGGGTACCGCGAGGGACGTCTAAATCCTCTCATTAGGTACAGCTAGTCTACACCCCTTCGGGGTACACTTTGTTTAAATTAGTGAGGAAGATGGACCGACGTTAAAGGAAAGCTTACGTTAGCACCCTCGTCTCGAACCGGCGACCTTGAGATGCGCAGTTACAGAAAATACAGAGGTGTACCTTTCATGAAATTAATTAAAAACGTCATATAAACTAAGGTCTGAAAACTACTTGTTAGCAAGTTGAATTTCTAGTTAGAAGTTAACAATCCTGGGGGGGGGGTTAAAAATACCTTTAAAAACAACACGTTTTCTGTCTAGAAAATCTGATGCCACCGTTGTAATCAACGTTAAAACAACAGCATTTTGAATTTTCAAAATCCGTTGGAAGTAAAAAATGAATTCGCGTGCAGGGTTCACGTTATAATGTACAGCAATTTGAACGTTTAAAAAGCTGGAAGACAGCTGCGTGCCGCGATTATAATTAAAATATCACTTCGTTTCATGCACTTGCAGATGAAGGGGCAACGTTTAACTGTCGGATACCCTTTCCCGCTGCGCGGACCAACCCCGCTCGTTGATTCTGATCTTACCTAAAGATTGTCAGCTGTTTGATTAACTGAGGTTTATAATACAACTTCCAGCAAATGCGATTCCATATAAGCACAGAGTTTTATGTCGTCTATTTTGACGGAACATGTGACGCTGTACTTACACCAAGTGACAAGTAGCCGTCATCAATTACTTCGTGAAGCGTCTGACAGAGAGGGAAAATTGATTTCTCAACCAAGGGTTGCTGCTCCCCTCATGTCCTTAATCCCCTAATGGGTGTCTATGACAACAGAAATAACAAAATATAAAAACAAACTATTAATCTTTGTTACTTTTGGTCCTAGCTAAAGATTTCTGGATGAAACAAGAACTTATATTTATCAAGTTTGCATTTACGTACACTTGGTAATCTATACCATTTAGCAAGTGGTACCATCTATGTTTATCAAGTTTGCATTTACGTTCATTTGGTAGTCTACCATTTAGCCTACGTTTATCAAGTCTGCATTTACGTTCACTTGGTAGTTTACCATTTAGCCTACGTTTATCAAGTCTACATTTACGTTCACTTGGTATCATTTAGCCTACGTTTATCAAGTCTGCATTTTCATTTGGTAGTCTACAATTTAGCCTACGTTTATCAAGTCTGCATTTAAATTCACTTGGTAGTCTACAATTTAGCCTACATTTATCAAGGCTGCATTTAAGTTCACTTGGTAGTCTACCATTTAGCCTACGTTTATCAAGTCTGCATTTAAATTCACTTGATAGTCTACCATTTAGCCTACGTTTATCAAGTCTGCATTAAATTCACTTGGTAGTCTACAATGTAGCCTACGTTTATCAAGGCTGCATTTAAGTTCACTTGGTAGTCTACCATTTAGCCTACGTTTATCAAGTCTGCATTTAAATTCACTTGATAGTCTACCATTTAGCCTACGTTTATCAAGTCTGCATTTAAATTTTACTTGGTAGTCTACCATTTAGCCTACGTTTATCAAGTCTGCATTTAAATTCACTTGATAGTCTACCATTTAGCCTACGTTTATCAAGTCTGCATTAAATTCACTTGGTAGCCTACAATTTAGCCTACGTTTATCAAGGCTGCATTTAAATTCACTTGATAGTCTACCATTTAGCCTACGTTTATCAAGTCTGCATTTAAATTCACTTGGTAGTCTACCATTTAGCCTACGTTTATCAAGTCTGCATTTACGTTCACTTGGTAGTCTACATTTAGCCTACGTTTATCAAGTCTGCATTTACGTTCACTTGGTAGTCTACCATTTAGCCTACGTTTATCAAGTCTGCATTAAATTCACTTGGTAGTCTACAATTTAGCCAACGTTTATCAAGGCTGCATTTAAATTCACTTGATAGTCTACCATTTAGCCTACGTTTATCAAGTCTGCATTAAATTCACTTGGTAGTCTACAATTTAGCCTACGTTTATCAAGGCTGCATTTAAATTCACTTGATAGTCTACCATTTAGCCTACGTTTATCAAGTCTGCATTTAAATTCACTTGGTAGTCTACCATTTAGCCTACGTTTATCAAGTCTGCATTTACGTTCACTTGATAGTCTACCATTTAGCCTACGTTTATCAAGTCTGCATTTAAATTCACTTGGTAGTCCACCATTTAGTCTACGCTTATCAAATCTGCATTTAAATTCACTTGTTAGTCTACTATTTAGCCTACGTTTATCAAATCTGCATTAACGTTCACTTGGTATCATTTAGCCTACGTTTATCAAGTCTGCATTTAAATTCACTTAGTAGTCTACCATTTAGCCTACGTTTATCAAGGCTGCATTTAAGTTCACTTGGTAGTCTACCATTTAGCCCACGTTTATCACTACCGACGCTTTTTCCATATTTTACGTCAATCCCCCGTCTTTATTAACTCAAGTGGTATCGAACGGAGGCAGATGAAGAACAGTTGGCGGGGGTACCTCTAGCTCACACTGCTCTCACCCATCTCCTCGACACACACACACACACACACACACACACACACACACACACACACACACACACACACACACACACACACACACACACACACACACAAATTCACTACTCTACATAGCTTGGCTAACTGTAAAGTGTAAAGCGACCCGTGCTGATGGAGTGAATGACACCGGCCTGATGGTATACATAAACGGAGCCCTGGGATACCTGGAGATCTCCTGTTGTACCTCAGCATGTAGGGCTCTGCATGTGGGAACATCATGAGTAAGAACACAACCTCCGCGATGAGAGTTAAAGGAAAACCTAAAGGGAATTAACAGAGCAAGCAGCAAGCACCATAACGAATAGAAACGTCACTTAACTGTGAGCGGGCGAGTTATCCGCCTTGAATCCTCTCCTAATCCTAGAGTTTATGTAGAGATTGGAGAAGGCGTTGCAACTGAGCACCTCTGTAATACACGACAGGGCGTACAATAGATCTTCAATAATAAGCACTTCATTCATACCCAAAAGAGGAATGGAATTTTGAAATTGTTAATGTAAATATCCAAACAATATCAATTCTTTCGTAAGAAATTAGGACAATTACGAAATCTATAATGTTAATACACAGGATTGGAACTAACTTTTTGATCCCGAGTTGTGCCTTGCGGTAAATTCGCTAACAATTATCACTTAATTAATAGTTTTTGTATTAAAGTATACACAATTTCAATTTAAAAACGTTTTACGTTTTCTACAACGTATATCTTCCCACCTAAACCTACGCTAGTCTAATTGCTCTATTCCAACGGAACAACACGGACACGACAGTTTCTCTGAGTTTAGTGTGACGCGTTAATTTGTTTATCAGTCTGATTGTAAGAAAATACGCTACTATTCTGGGAAAATATTTGTTTACAATAGCCTACGCAGATAATATAATCCGAGCGGCGAGGTTCAGCCTTGTAGAAACTTGAGTGAAAGTTACCGCGCGCTGTTGCCGCGTTCACTGTTTTGTTTATGTAACTTTTAAATCGATTTAAAACACAAATACTTCGCACCGCACTGGCCGATTGGCTGGACTCGCGCCATTTGTTTGTATAATCGATTCCTGGACATGCAGTGCATCTTAGAGAAACCGGTTGAGCTCAGCCCAACAAATACTTTAACTGCAAAAAAAATTCAATTTGCGGCACGCAGCTGTCTCGCTGACGCGACAAAAGCGATCCAAACAATAACCAATTCAATGAACATTTCTATACACGATTGTAGTTATTAGCTTAAAATAGTTCGTTTTCCAAAAAAAAATCCGTTTCAAAATGGCCGTCATAAAACAAACTTTTAAATTTTAAAATAAACTGAAATAAACAGAATCACGACCAGCAATCTGATATATTTTAACGAAATTTTAAATAACAAAATACCACTTCATGTTGGTTACGACAGTAAAATCAGATTTCCAAACAAAATATAAGACAGAAATGTTGAGATTCTGAATGGCAGCGCTTCTGGAACAGATTTTCCTAGTTAACAAACCTGTTCCGGCAACTAGCTTGAAAAATCAATTTTTGTAGCAAATGCGAATCAAAATATATCACAATTAACGCTAATGTGTTAGCATATTGACCGGTGCTCATTTTATTGTTTCGACTTTGGTCTTACCATGATGTGGCAGCTCCACAGTGAACTCTTTAAGAATTATGTCGTATTAAATATTTTAACATTTATAATGTTTTAGTGCTGGTTGTGATGTTGGATTTTGTGTGATGCGAGTGCACAAATTTATATTAATATAGTGTATTTTGGGCGTCGTAAGTCTCGTATTAATTATAATTAAAATTTTTTTGTCTTACCGGCCGGGATCGACCGCGGACCTTGCGCGTGTGAGGCGCACGTTATAACCAATACACTCCGAAAACTACGAAGACGTTTGACCTATGTAAATATATGAAATGAATCGTTAATTTAATTTTTATTGGTAGTTAGGCACATAGTAAAAGATCAGTTATATTAATTCGTAATGATCATCTGATTTCATTAAACAGCTGATAGGTTATAATTATTTGTAGGTTATGTCTTGTTTTCGAACGAATTATCGTAATTAAAATAAAAAAGAAGAGAAAACATGACATAAGATTTTTATTTTTTGTTCAATAACCGAATTTTCGTTTAATTTTAAAATTAAAAAATATAATTTTTCGTGTCTTGTTTTCATTTTATATCAACTTTATTAATACTTAAAGAATGTATTTGTCAAAACATTGAAACAAACTAATCTGACTTGAACAGAATTAATATGGAACTAAGTTACTTTACCCTGACGTACATTTCCGTAATATAGCTACCATCTCCAGAGGTAGCTGTTACCGAAATGCACACGGTACATGTGAATATAGTTTGTTTTACAGACAGTCATACAGACCGTTATCAGTCATACAGACAGTTATCAATCATACAGACATATATCATACTGACAGTTATCAGTCATACCGACAGTTGTCATACAAACAGTTATCTGTCATACAGACCGTTATCAGTCATATATACAGTTATCAGTCGTACAGAAAGTTATCAGTTATACATACCGTTAACAGTCATACAGACAGTTATCAGTCATATAGACAGTTATCAGTCGTACAGAAAGTTATCAGTTATACATACCGTTAACAGTCATACAGACAGTTATCAGTCATATAGACAGTTATCATACAGACAGTTATCAGTCATACAGACAGCTATCAGTCATACATACAGTTATCATACAGACCGTTATCAGTCATATATATAGTTATCAGTCATACAGACCGTTTACAGTTATACAGACAGCTATCAGTCATACATACAGTTATCATACAGACCGTTATCAGTCATATATATAGTTATCAGTCATACAGACTGTTTACAGTTATACAGACAGTTATCAGTCATACAGACAGATATCATACAGACAGTTATCAATCATACAGACCGCTAACAGTCATACAGACAGTTATCAGTCATACAGACAGATATCATACAGACAGTTATCAGTCATACAGACAGTTGTCATACAGACAGTTATCAGCCATACATACAGTTATCATACAGACCGTTATCAGTCATACAGACAGTTGTCATACAGACAGTTATCAGCCATACATACAGTTATCATACAGACCGTTATCAGTCATACAGACAGATATCATACAGACAGTTATCAATCATACAGACCGCTAACAGTCATACAGACAGTTATCAGTCATACAGACAGATATCATACAGACAGTTATCAGTCATACAGACAGTTGTCATACAGACCGTTATCAGTCATACAGACAGATATCATACAGACAGTTATCAGCCATACAAACAGTTATCATACAGACCGTTATCAGTCATACAGACAGATATCATACAGACAGTTATCAATCATACAGACCGCTAACAGTCATACAGACAGTTATCAGTCATACAGACAGATATCATACAGACAGTTATCAGTCATACAGACAGATATCATACAGACAGTTATCAATCATACAGACCGCTAACAGTCATACAGACAGTTATCAGTCATACAGACAGATATCATACAGACAGTTATCAGTCATACAGACAGTTGTCATACAGACAGTTATCAGCCATACATACAGTTATCATACAGACCGTTATCAGTCATACAGACAGTTGTCATACAGACAGTTATCAGCCATACATACAGTTATCATACAGACCGTTATCAGTCATACAGACAGTTATCAGTCATACAGACAATTATCATGCAGACCGTTATCAGTCATACAGATCGTTCATGCGACTCAATTTGTTATTTCGAATGCAACCACATTATACAGGGTGTTTCCGTAATGCGCGGACATTATTCAGGAGGCGTTTATATGGGTTGAAAAAAGAAAAAAAGTCCCTATAAACGTTCATATCAGGAATACTTCATTCAGAACCTGTCAAATGTGATACAAAGATCCTGACATTGATACCTCTCTAGAGATACAAGAACAAACATCTTTCCGAACACGTGCTGAGAGGTGTCAAACCTCACCGAATGATCTTGGATTCTTTCTACACATCATTAGTCATCATTCAGAACCTGTCAAACGTTATCAAATGATAATGAACTAATTGTCGCAACATTCGTACATAATGAAATGTTTTTCAGAACCAATAAAAAAACAAATAATTGTTATCTTTTTGTTTTTACATGCGTACATACAATTTGAAACAACTTTCAGAACATCTGAAGAGGTATCAAATGTTCTAGACCTTTTTGTTTTTACATCCACAACTAGAAATATCTTTCAGATGAAGAGATACCAAATGTTGACACCTTTCCGAATAAATAGAGAAGTACCACAACCAAATGATCTTGGTCTTTTTGTTTCTATATCCACACAATTTGAAACATCTTTCAGTACAAGAGAAGAGATACCAAAACTCTTTTTGTTTTTACTTCCTGTTTGTTGTTTAAACAAAAAGATATACTGCCTTTTTGTTTCTACTTCCACAAAACTTAAAGCATCTTTTAGGGCAAGTAAAGAGATACTAAAACCAAATGATCCTGTCCTTTTTGTTTCTACAAGTGAAGAAATACCAAAACCAAATGATCCTGTCCTTTTTGTTTCTACAAGTGAAGAAATACCAAAACCAAATGATCCTGTCCTTTTTGTTTCTACTTCGACAATCTTTGAGAACAACTGAAGAGGTACCGTTGGTAACAAATGTAACATTTTTTTTATTCTATATCTGTAAAATTTGAAACATCTTTTAAAAAAAGACTGGTACCATTCAGTCTTTTGTATGCCTTTACAACACAATGTAAAACATCTAACAGACCAAGTGAAGAGGTACTATATGATAGTGGTTTTTTTATCTCTATATATTCATAGAATATCAAAGATCTTTCAGAACAAGTGAAAAGGTTCTGGTAATCACATCATAATGTCATAGAGATCCTGACGTTTCCTCTCCATATTCAGAGACGATGAAGTCCTTCCATAACACTTGAAAATATATCAGATCGATCTTTATGAATCCATGAAAAAACGAAATGATCATAGATTTTGTCTCTACATTTATACAAGAACAAGGTTTTTCAAAATATGTATATGCATAAAACCTGGTTATTTTTATCTTTCTCCAAATAATATTCAACATATTTCAAACTATAGAGGAGCAGGTCCTTGTCAAACAATCCTTCGCTATATCGAGTTTCAAAATCAAACATCTAGCAGACCTCGCAGACCTCGTTGTAAGTTGTCAAGCAAATCTTTTAACCCGTGGCTGGGAAATTTGAATTAGGTTTATACAGCACGGGAATCCAATACCACAGTAAACATGAAAAACCCAAGCACAAATAATTGGTGATTGAGTACAGCAGTAGGCCTCGCCTGGTGATGACTGCAGTGGCGATGGCGGGCGTGACGTCACCCAGGCAGGTTCGTTGTCCGTTAGGCATGGGCAAGCACCGCCTCCTCCCACCTCAGTCTGCAATCTCAGCAATACCAGTAACTATAACAATTATTTGCAAGTTGGCAACAGTGGTCATTAAATCCAAGGCAGTTTCTACATTGCATAGCATAAGCCTAAACCATTCACTTGTTCTAACTCCAACGCCGGGGATTCGTTTTATGCAAACTGTACAGGTTGATCAATAAATATGTTAGTAGTTATAAAGAACCGATGGAAGATTTAACACCGGCTGCATGTATGTTTTGGGGACAAAAGTTATGGCATCGACTTTATTCTTTAAGCCTGGTGAAGGTCTCTAATATAAATAATAAGTAGATTGTATGTCAGACCGCAGTAACTTTCTCACAATTCCATAACCAAATAAAAAAATGAAAAACATATCAGTTACTTCATCACACAAAAAGGGAATTTTGGAAATGTAAGAGAAAAAATTTTGCTAAATTTACATTTTTCTTTTGATTAAAATTAATTATTTCGCGATTACACTACCAAATTTTACACTATTATGAAGTAATGAATTTTTCCAAACCTTATTTAATTTGTGCGAAAGTAGATTGATTATTAATAACCATTCGTTTTTTACCAAGTACTGTAATAAATTCCTAATCGTTTCTTATGAAATACCGTAAGGAATTACCAATCGTTATATTATGAGTAATTAATTCCCGATCGTTTGTTTTGAAGTTATAAATTCCTCCAATAGTTTATTATGAAATACTGTAATGAATTACAAATCGTTTATTATGAAGTAATTAATTCTCAACCGTTTATTATGAAGTATAAATGTCCCTAATCGTTTATTATGAATCAATAAATTCCATTTTTTTTTGTGTTTAACGTCCGACTATTGTGACACTTGGGCTTATGCAGACGATGGGATGATTTATAGCGTATGAAAATGCCAAGCCCTGACCGGGAATCGAACCCGGGTCCTCGGGGTGAAAGCCCAGTACACTATCAACTAGGCCACCGAGGCAGCCTCAATCAATTCCAAATCTTTTATTATGAACTAAAGAATTTCCAACTTTTTATAATGGTCATAAATGTTGCCAATCGTTTTTTATTAATTAATGAATTCCCAATCATTTATTATGAAGTAACAAATTCCCAATTGTTTATTATGAAGTAATAAATTCCAAATGGTTTACTATGAAGTAATAAATTCCCAATCGTTTACTATGAAGTAATAAATTCCGAATCGTTTATTATGAAATGACAAAATTCCTGTCGTTTATTATGGAGTAATTAATTCCGTTAGTATAATCTAGTGTTTTGATATGGTACAGTAGCGCGGGAAAGTAAAACAGCTTAAGTTAGATTACATTCGAAAACAGATAAAAGTTACAGTGAATCAATATACGTGAATAATCAATGCATCAACATTAGAGTGTAGCGTGCCTTAATATGGTATTTGCAGATAAAATATGATTTTAATTTATTTTAAAATTAACTGTTATCTTTTGTGAAGCACTTGTCTAGTGTATAGAGTGTTTGAGAGATAGCGCATGGAGATAGGCCTAATATATCTAGCGTTTAGTTGTATTCGTACAGATTTTATAAATGCCAGGTCTGGATCGTCACATGAAGGCCGCTCCAATAACACATTTTCCAATGGAAATTCACTAAATACAGACTGTGCCGATGTACAAGGCATTAGGTTGCATGTGCAATTTCGTAAAAGTGGGCTTGAAAATAGAAATTATTACCATATAAAAAGTGTAACAGAATACATGTAATTTTGGTAAGGCTCAAAATAAGTTTCAATTGTTAATCACAATATACCACGCAATGAAATTTTTACAATGCATATCATAGATGTTAAAAATAACCAAGTTTTGATATCTTTGAGAATTTTAAAATGGCGACCAAAGTACCTGCAATATGGGTTCCGTTTCTGAACGTTCAAGGATTTTAACCCTTTTAAAAGACCACTTACAACGATGCAAAAAGCTGGGTTACCCCCTGATGAGAGTGTTGTGACGTCACCGAGAAGTTAGCACAGTCGGAGGCGCAGACGCAGGTGCAACCACTGCTCCAATAGATAGTTGCATACTTTCACTAGCTTTGCTTTACTTCCTCGACGCATTCACTCTCTCCGCGCGTGACACGCTCCAATACGTTCCCGTCACCAAGACAAGGCATTGTCGCGAGTCCCGAGGCACCAGGCATATTAACAGACCCCATACAACGGACCTGTTTCGTTTAGCGTTGCCTTCACTGGCTACTGACAAACGAACACCATAACGGAGAAAACTAGTTATTATGTAAATGGCAGAAGAACTCCCAGAGATCGAACCTTAGATGTGAGACAGAGGTTGAACCTTGTAGGGGTGCGATGACAGAGATGACGGGAATCGTACTTCGAGACTGGAAGGCAATCAGGAAAACCATGAGACTCATTGCAGGGTGCTGTGGTCTGAGGGTGACCGTGAACAGGATAAGAATATACCACGAAGAAAGCGTATGTAGGTTGTGCAGGAAGGAAGAGGAAACTGCAGGCCCTATATCCATGATTGGGCTATTGTTAGTTGGAGACAAAGGGTGCTTGGTTTTAAAACACCCTGGGAGTTTCCAGCAGTACCATCTAGTCAATGGACTGGTCAAACTCATTGAGAGAAAACATTTACTAAACTATAATCCAAAAGGTTTAGTTGCACAACAGGTCCTTTGACCTATAACCTCGATCAAGTCCACCAAACCCCATAGCATCGAAAAATTAATCTAATCTAAGAGGAAGTACTCAACAAAATAGATGTTGGGATTTTGAAAGGTATAAATCCGTTTACCAAGACCAAAGAAGTGGTGATGTGGTTAAAGCACCGGTCAGACTACTGCGTCTCTGATCTGCGCACCTCGAAGTTCATAGTTTGTTCACAGTTTCATCCATACAAGCGGGTACTGATTGACGGGAATGAACTAGGTTTTTTGTCTCAAGTGCTTCAGTTACGTCAAGTGTCATAGCGTGTAAACAGACTACTCGCTGGGTACAAATACGTCTCGCTAAGTGTTAGTTGTTTAGTTACAATTTGTCACATCACGGCGTGTTGACCATTACAGTAATTACAAAACCGGATGTAGATGGCGTGCCGTAACGTTCCGCTTCTTACCTCCTCATCATAACATGGAGATTGTACTGGGACTGGCCAAGGACTCGACCATCGACAGTTGGCGTCCTTGCCAGCCTCTCTACGTCGGTTAACTACAGTTTCCATATTGCATTTTCTACAACTGGTTGAATGTAACTGCTTTTTACTTGGTCCACTTCAAGATCTTTTTAATACTTTAGCCGTATCGGTTCGTACCTGGTAAATTCTTAAGATATAGACAGATTTAGTAAATTCTGCGTAACTAAAAGCAAAGAAAAAATACTTTAAATTTACGAAAACAAAGCCTGATAGCCGTTAAATTTACTTTCGTAATGTTAATACTTTTGTAAATTTAAAATGCCAATTTACACAATTGCAACACTGATTACGATGGTGAAATCAGATTTTCAAAAAATGTACAATGTAAACAAGTTTTTTTAAAAATGGACTGAAACTGTTGGACAGTTTTCCTCAGTAACGAACTATTACCAGCTATTACTAAAACCAATTGTTGTGCCCAAAGTGTGAACCGAATCGAACCTGAATTCCTAACTTGAAAATGCTAACACAAATTATACCTTACATAACAAACACACAAACATTATTTATAAATTTTTTAACAACACCACAAAAAATTTGAACGCACTTCCAAGGTTCGCGGATTATTTAAAATCCAGGGACTGGGTTTAACTATAACTAAAAACGGTGCTCGATTTTCCAATGGAAATTTGCTAACAACAAGAAATATATTATTAATGTTTTCACTGTTACGTAATAATCAATCTATGACAAAAGCCAACTCAGAAATATTTTTCCAGTACACAATGTTACACGACAGAAAATAAAAATGCTGACATTTTTGCAAAATAACAGTCACCCAGTGGAAAAGAGAACTGTACCAGCTTAAGTTTTAACGGTAAAATTTTACATAAAGCGATTTATACTTTGAAATGTTATGCAACACATTGGAACAGCTTCAAACCCGGAACCATAAACGTGTATGAATTAGCATTTAAGATTTTGAAATAATTATAAGAAAATATAAAAAAATAACCTGATTTTGTTAAAAAAGATTTAATGAAAGTGGAAA
Source organism: Callitettix versicolor (assembly GCA_022606455.1). Taxonomy (NCBI): domain Eukaryota; kingdom Metazoa; phylum Arthropoda; class Insecta; order Hemiptera; family Cercopidae; genus Callitettix; species Callitettix versicolor. The sequence continues at coordinate 81,147,263 of CM040190.1, forward strand.
TTACGAAGTATAAAAAGTTTGAAATAAAAAAAACGGATTTTACTGGATACGCACCGTGCTATTTTCCTTTGGCGGCGAATTTATTTTAAAGAAATGAACTATTTGAGCGGCCATCACGATAAGACCCGAACCTCAAAATGACCAACAATCCTGACCTCTAGATCACCCTTTGAGGGGTCTTTTAACTTTTTATTATAGACTATGTATATTTGGGTGTTGGCACGCTCACGTTAGGTGGCAAGTTACTAGATCACCGTATGATAAACGACTTTTGAATAAACTCTGCAGAGAGCTGAAGCAAGTTATTCAAGATATAAAAAATGAAAGTTTGACAAGTTACCTGTCCAATCTGACTGACGATAATGGTACCGATTACTCCTTATGGAAGGCAACTAAATATCTAAAGAGGCCAAAATATCATGTACTTTCAAGCCGTAAAGAAGATGGGAAATGGGCAAGGAGTAATGCAGATAAAGCATAGTTGTTTGCAGAATATTTGGCTGACACTTTTAAGCTGCATACCAGACAAACAGCAAACGAGTACTTACCAAGAATACAGAATAGGGATATGACAAAGTTGAATCCTGTTACTCCTAAAGAGGTAGCAAAAGAGATTTCCAATTTACGCTTGAAAAAAGCTCCAAGCTGTGTCCTGATAAATGGACGATCAATAAAGGAGATGCTACAGAAAGGAGCATTGTGCTATGTACCAATGCAATGGAAAATTGCTGAAGTTATAATGATATCCAAGCCCGGTAAGGCACCTAATGATAAAACATCATATCGGCTAATATCATTGTTACCCATAATTTCTAAGATCTTTGAAAAGTTATTATTAAAGCAACTTAAGAAAGTTACTGAAAGGAAGAATCTGATTCCAAACTATCAATTTGGATTCAGAGACAAGCATTCAACGATTTACCAGGTTCATAGAATTGTCAGCGTTTTTGAAAATGCACTTGAAGAAAAACGAATCTGTTCTGCTGGGTTTTTGGATGTTTCCCAAGCTTCGATAAGGTGTGGTATCGAGATTGGAATACAAAGTGGAAAAATACTTGCCAAAACAACATAGACAATTGCTGAAGTCCTATATTTCAGGAAGGCACTTTCGAATCAATTATGAAGATAGTCACTCTGATTTGAAGCGGATATCTGCCGGAGTTCCACAAGGATATGTGTTGGGGCCCTTCTTATACTTGCTTTATACAAGTGATATTCCAGTCTGTGATGAGGCCATCATTGCTAAATTCACGGATGATACTGCTGTTATCTCAGAAGGAAACAGCATTGAGGAGTCTATTAGAAAGCTGCAGATAGCTGTCAATGGAATTTGTGACTGGACTAAAAAATGGCGAATAAAGTTTAATGAGACAAAATCTGTTCATGTTACTTTTACTAACAGAAAATTCAACTATCTTCCCGTGGTTATCAATCAACAAGTGACCCCACAAGATAATAATGCAAAATACTTAGGCATGACATTGGACGCAAGACTGCGCTGCCTTTGGGTAATGTCAAAAAGAAACGTAATGAACTGAATCTGAAACTAAGGAAAATGCATTGGCTTTTTGGGCGATATTCTGAGTTGTCAGTGCACAATAAACTATTACTTTATAAACAAGTCCTAAAACCCATCTGGACATATGGTGTGCAGCTTTGGGGCTGCACGAAAAGAAGCAATATTAAAATTATTCAAACGTTTCAAAATAAAGTACTGAGAGGCATTGTTAATGCCAAATGGCAATGATTGGTAAAACGTAATGATGATCTTCATAAGGATTTACAAATTGCTTAAGTTCATGAAGAGGTTCGGCGATTTGCTAGGAAGCATGAAGTAAGACTGCATAAGCACCATAACATCGAGATGCGATAAGTTCTCGACAATTCGGTTCAATTTCGGCGGTTGGACAGGATAAAACCGTTTGATTTGAACTAAGACAAGATCGATACAACTGTCACAAGATCAAGTGATTTTTGGATTTTGGAGTGCGTCATAGGATGTACAACCAACTAACGCTTTCATTTTATAGATATAGACCTATTGATAGGTGGACTAAATTCAGTTTCAATTGTAATAAAATAAATAAAAAAACGCTCACGTTAGCAATTTTGATTCGATTTGATTCACACGTGGCACAAAAATCGAGTAATAACTTGGACGAGTTCGTTTCAAAATGGCGGTCATTTCAAATCTTTAATAATTCGTAACGTTTTTGTCTTAAAGTTTTTTTTATAATCTGATTTCATAATCGTAATCAGCGTTACAAACTGCATACATTAGCATTTTGAATTTTCAAAACCCGTTCTAATTAGGATAATGTTTTGACGGCGGCTAGGGTTCACTTTCCTATTTTCAATGTAATATGAAAGTTTAAAATGCTAATAGAAGTAGATTTCAATGCCGATTATGACGGTGAAATCAGAAGTTTAAAAGCGGTAAGACAAATAAAAATACTTTTAGACAGCTACTTTTAGCGAGACAGTTGCGTGCCACTATTACGACATGTTAGGTTTTGGAAATTCGCTTCCATCATGTTCGTATTTTAGCGTTGAAACCGTAAAAAGTATTATACTAAGGCTCGACTGCAGTCAGTCAATGAATGATTAGACGTTGGAACTGCGCACGCGCACAAGCCTGAGGACTATACGTGTGCGAGTTACCTTGGGAGTTGTAGGTTGTGAAAGTCGATTTCATCACCAGCGCACTCCGTTGCAGCTGCATTGTTCGCTGCAATAGTTCCAGTCCTCCGATCTGCAATGGACACATTTACTTTAACACTTTATTCAGCAAACTTAAGTTATAAAGCACCTAAAACAATGTGGAAACAGAGTTGATTATTGGTCCACGAATGACAATGCTTCCTCCTTTATGACTAATCTTGTGGGTTATTACAAACTGACTGGTCTATCAAGGTTAGTTAAACCACCTTTGATATATTTGTCATCACATTACTTTCAAATATAAGAGCCCACTGTTTATTATTTTATCAGACCAGAATTTAAACGTATATTTTTAAGTCACTTTATGGCGCTCAACAAAAAGAACTTAATTGTCAAAAGTGAGGATTCTAAACGTAAAACTGTGATCAGAGAATTCGTCATTATAGGACTCGGTGGTCGATGTGACTAAAGCACCGGTCAGTCTGCTGAGTCTGAATCGCGCACATCAAGGTTCTTAGTTCGAGCCGCTGTTACTCCCGTTGCCTTACCCTTACCGTTAACGCTGATCCCTCGTCCTCATTAGTATTAACTGGACGTTAAAGAAAAATAAAATCTCCTTCAAGATTGTCAAAAACTGTCGTCAAGATGTGCTTCTAGCTTCCTCGATTCTAGTATTTTCAATTGAAACATTCTTATTAAAGCAGTGGTTTTGGTTTTATTCAATAAAATCACTCTACATTTTCTCCAGTCCTATTACCTCCATGATAAAGTCTAGGATCTAGAGAGGATTCAAGATGGGCAACTCCCCTACTCGTAACTGGCGGTTCGACATTTTATTACTGAGACACTTGCAGATCATTGCTCTGGTAATTCCTTTTCAATATTTCTTCCTGTTCATCCTTATTACGGAGGTTTTGCTACATTTGACAGCTTTTTGTAATGCTGTGAGATCCTGCTCATTCTATTTTACTCACGGGAACACCCATAAGTAGCTAAGGAAATGAGGCGTTCCCTACGCATACATGGATAAAGCTGAGGTAAACTAGGAGGCTCCTAGTTATCGCGGGACTCCTTTTGATACACAGTTAAGCAATTGTTACTCCATCAGTACGGGTCGCTTTACATGTAGAATAACGCTTTACATGTGTGTGTGTGTGTGTGTGTGTGTGTGTGTGTGTGTGTGTGTGTGTGTGTGTGTGTGTGTGTCGCTAAACCCATCAGCTATCTAAAATCACAAATAATCAAATGAGCACTGATACGGATTACTATATCACGTTTTGCGTATTGGTGGCCACTCTGACGTTAATAATATTGGTCCGATTGAATACGAACTTAGCACAATAATCGAATTTGGTAACTGCAGTAAATAACATCACCACAAGCTCGTTAACCGGAAAAATCCGTTCAACAGTTTCAAAATGACGGTCATTTCAAATCTTCAAAAATTTATGACGTTTTTATCTTAAACGTTTTTGAAAATCTGATTTCACCACCGCAACCAGCGTTAAAAATCTTCATAAGTCGGTGATGAATTTTCAAAAATCCGTTGTAATTTACGGGTCAAGGTTCATTTTCGTATTTTTAGTGCAATTCGAATGTTTAATACTCAGATTCCCTGCTACTCACAAATCATAGGCTATCTCACTTCAACTGCCTCTTCCGCAGAGATTTGGCCAAAGTAGGCACACTAAATAAACTGAACAAAAATATCGCACAACTCTCTTACATGTTGTTATTCCCCCCAAAAAAAAAACAATGTGTCAGATTAGCTGTCTACACCGGAAGTTGTGTGTAACTGACATGTCCACTTAACAAATGCCTAGTACAGTACGCTGAAGCCTCGATGACGTTCTCCATCACATCCTCGGCGAGTTTCGCAGCCACTGCGGGTCATAGCGGCGAGTTTTTACGGTACTGCTACACTTCTGTCGTCACGTTTGCAGAGGTAGAGCGTGGTAAATCTGAAAAGTAGGCCTGGCCTAGCGTAGCTCGGGAACTTTCACAATGGCCGCCGCACCTGGTGAAAGCGTGCCTCTGTCTCTGCGCTCTGATGTGGTACACTTTGGACAGCACTTCCGTTTGCTCGACCAATTTCTTCGTTTTAACTTAACTGGACGATATCCCTTGATTCTTGTCTGTCTACTACGTACAGCTGGAGTGAGGATTATGTTTAAGAACACATTTTGCATACAAGCCTGTGTCTTCCCTCAGAATCACATTCAGGAGCAATCACTAAAAATTAATTTGCAAACGGCAACTTTTCAAAATCGGTACACAGACATTGTACTTCAAAATAAACAATTCACCCTAACCACGTGCGGTTTTTCCGTCAGTAACTTCTACATTTGGTTTTTCGGAAAAGTTCTGGCTCAAAATATTGTTTTGGTACTTAAGAACTACATTTGACTGGAAATTTATACCAATCGCTAGTGCCAGTTAAAAAAAGATTTTATTAATTTTACATCTTTTAAAAAACAACAATCCCCCTCACAAAAATCCGGTTCGAAACATATCAACAAAAAAACCGGTTCATCGGAAGTTGTTAAAATTTCAGTCATTCAAAACTGAAGCAGTGTAGGAAATTTGTTAAGTATCACTGAACCCTCGAAGTGATTTAAGCAAATTGTCATTTGAAACTCTTTCAAATTCGCTAAAATTCGTGGTAATAACCAGACCCGTGACTACGAAATGAGAACCGATCCTGATTATATCACTTTTACGTATAATTGTTAGCCACTCTGACGTTAGTTATACTGTTTAACAAAAAAAAAAAGTTTCAAAATGGCGCCCATTTTTAATGTATAATACAAAAATGTATAACGTTTTTATCTTAAACTTTTTTGAACATCTAATTTCACCACCGCAATCAGTGTTAGAAATCTTCATAAATGGTGCTAAATTTTCAACAAAAAATTGAAATTTACGGAACAGGGTTAATTTTTGTATGTTCAGTGCGATTCGAAAGTTTAAAGCGCATATTTCCCTGCTAATTATGACGGTGGAGTTTGGATTTAGGTAAAAAAATTCTTATTCAGTACACTGGTCGAAGTTGTGAATTTTAAATAAAACCGAAATTCGATAATCGATTTTGAAAAATCAGATCGATTTTCAGTTTTTCTTTTCGATATATCAGAACAATTTTTTTCTGAAATAACAAGGCGCACAATTTTGCGCCATTAATCACGCTATCAGGCAGGTAATGAAGTACATAACCTAATTAACGTTATCGAGTTGCGTCCAACCTTCAGGAAGCGTTTTGTATCTAATTGGGTTATCGCGATTGTCCGACCTTGGTAAATCACTCTTTGGTATCAAGTTGCGAATAATTGTCACTTTCCCGGAGTCCTGAGCATGTTTGTATGTTTGTAAACGCGTAGTAGCGGGCAAAGGGCGGAGAGGGGGTACAGAAGAGGGTTGTATGTTCAGGGGTGAGCACCCTTTGTGAGTCACGGCGTAGCATTGTCCCCGCCGCCATTGGACGCTATAGATTAGGCACGTTTGGCTTCAGCACCGACAATACGCCAATAGTCTACTAAACCTACTCCTTGTTATTTACAACTCACTTGACTACTGCACTCCACTCGGCAATCAATTGTTTGCCAATAAACAATAACACGACATTGTGTTCAAAGTTATTACCGAATTTTCATTAGAAAACAAACTATTGGATCCGCTATGGGCAATCATAGTAAGACCCAGACCCGGAATACTGAAATAAGCGCCGAACACTTTGTCATGGGTCGTTAAAACACTACGTAGCTGTTTCACATAATTGTTTCCAGTAGAAACATTATTAGACTTTTCGCCAAAATCGTTTCTGGCACTGGCATCTTCGAAGTGGTTCTCACTACAAGTCTGAATTCCGAATGTTAACATGTATCATGTTTTAGGGCAGGTTTTGATGTTGGATTCTGCGCGTCGCTCGATGCGAGGAACATGTTTATACTGATATATAACCGTGTGTTTTGCACGTCGCACGTCTGATATTAAATTAATTATGATTAAAAATTTCTCTGTTTCCACCGGGATCGAACCTTTTTTTTTTAATTTTAAGGCGAAAAGCAAAAGGCTATTATCGCCTCCCTAAATGTAAGTGTGAGTGTAAAGTGTTAAAGTCGTAAGTGTAGTGTTGTAAGTGTGAGTGTGTGTTAGACTTAGGTACCGGGAAGGACGTCTAAATCCTCTCAATAGGTGCAGCTAGTCTGCAACCCCCTACGAAGCCGGGATCGAACCGGGGACCTTGCGCATATGAGGTACACACTACGGAGATACGAAGAAATTTGACCGATGTATATGAAATAAATCGTTAATTTAATTTTGGTAGTTATATTAAAAGATCGGTTTTTTATGTTAGTTCGTAAAGATCAGCTGATAGGCTATAATAAGTTTCAGGTTATGTTGTTAAAAACTAGCTACGTTAATTTGTCGTGTTTTCGAACGAATTATCGTAATTAAAAAGAAACAGAAAACATAATACGTGATTTTTATTTTTAGTTAAGTAACAGATATTTTTTTCTCACTTTTTTAAAAATAATATTCTCCTAACACAATCCAGTGACCGTCGTAGTTCGTTTTAGTACTTTTAATGAGTGTTTAAAATTCAAAATGATAATTTCGGTACATTATAACTCTTATTATAACCAACCCACCCACACACTGATTTCTCAAAAAATAATCTATATACCAGGATCGGCGTTCATTGCTCTGTCTCAGGGTTTTACCATGATGACCGCTCACTTACCTCATTTTGCAATGGAATTTCTTTAAGAGTCTGCGAACGCTGATGGTTATACTAAGACTAATACTGTATTAAAATTTTTAATGTGATCGTATGTTTCCCCGTTAGGAATGTTGCAATTTTGCACAGAGCATATCTCCGCCTTTCATAGATTCGAACACTTTATAACTGTTGACGCGTTTCAGAATGTTTCCATTTTCAAAATATTTTATTGTAACTCAAATAAAAGTACAGGAAAACGTTTTGAAAATGGAAGTATTTTGAAACGCGTCAACAAATATAAAGTGTTTGAAGCTAGGAATGGCGGAGATATGCACTCTACAAAGAGGCTAAATATTAATTAACAAAACAATACAGACTACTCTGCTATTAATTTACATTTGATCTCTCATTTTGAAAGTCTTGTGTGAGGGAATATCGCCCGCTTTTTTCACTGTGTATATACTTCTTGCATTCGGCCGTTAACCGGGTCCTAGACTTCCTTCATCGTCTGAAATTTTTAAAGAAAATTTAATTTATATATGTGTTATTGCTTGTGTTATTTTATTTATTTATTTTCTCTAAATATCTTTATCTCTGTTATGTTTATATATACTTTTACGAATTGTTATTAAATTTTATTCATTATTCATTGTTATTTAGTTCTTAAGTATTCGTTATTGTAATATAATTATACCTGTTATTTAATATTTTGTTTAATTTATTTTTACTATTATAGTTTGTTGTTTTTTTTTTCTTATTTACGTAAATTTTGTTAATTTTTTTTATATACTTTTATTTTGCGTGACGGTGATAATAATCTTAACGGTTTTTCACCGCAAAAAAATACTTCTTGCATTTAAATTTACAATAGCAAAAAATGTACACAAAAAGCAGAACAAGTCCCCACATACAAGACATTTAAAATGAGAGATATCAAAATATCACTTTATCTTAACGAATAAAGTGTCTAGTTAATTAACATCAGCCTTATAGTGAATAGATTCGATATGGCTGGCAAGGTTTATACATTGGCATAATGTACTCGTGGAAGATTAGCAGTATTGCAAAGCATCGATAAGTCGATAAATTAGTTCTGAACTCTGTTCGTGCGATTCATAAGGTAATTCACTAATCGAGAAAGAGGTTAGGATAAATAAGTAAACAAAACAAATTTTGTAGAAACACAAAGCAACAGCTGTGTAAATTAGGCTTCGCTTTACGTGTAATTTGATTTGAACCTTTGGGAAACATAACGAAACAAATGATCTGGAACTGTGGATAGAAGTGACGAGGAAAGTAAACGGTATGAAAAGCATTGCACAAACTTTTTTGAAAACAATTCGAGACAAAACAACCCCGCCCCCGACAGCAGAATGGGAGAATTGGAACAGCCATCATGGTAAGAACCAGGTATGGAACCTTGAAATGAGTCCTACCCTGACCTATAAATACCTTTCTAACGTTAAATTTGTAAAGTAAGTGTGTGCGTAAGATTTTAACGACTCTCAAAAAGCGATCTAGAGGTGAGGATTGGAGCTTGTTTTAAGAACCCGAATCTGGGTATTAAAGCGCTGTTGAATGGCTGCTGGAAATCGCTAATAGCCACTGACACAAAAAATTCAGGAGTGAAATTTTAAATCCTTGATGTTTTGTTGTTGTTATTTTAAGGCGAAAAGCACATTGACGCTATTATCGCCTCCCTAAATGTAAGTGTGAGTGTAAAGTTTTAAAGTCTAAGTGTAGTGGTTGCAAGTGTGTGTGTGTGTGTGTGTGTGTGTGTGTGTGTGTGTGTGTGTGTGTGTGTGTGTGTGTGTGTGTGTGTGTGTGTGTGTGTTAGACTGTGTGGTGTTAGACTCGGGTACCGCAAGGGACGTTTAAATCCTCTCAATAGGTGCAGCTAGTCTGCATCCCCTGCGGGGGAAATTTTTACTTGATGTGGCAATTTTTACTTTTTCACCGTAGAAAGTACGTTTTACTATGGGAAGGCGGTCAGGCTGGCAGGACCGTGTGATCCTTAGCTGAGTTTCTTGGACCTAACCAACAGATACATTATCAATAGGTGGATCAACCAGCAACACCAGAACAACCTTACAGTGTCATCGCCTAAACAACATAGCAACTGAGTTACACAACCTAGTTCCGCTTACTAACACCAAAACAACTACGATAAAAATCTCCGTACTTCTCTCTCGGCTTGGAAACAACCTTAGCCTGCGAAACTTAATTTATTGCCGCCAGCAAAAATCACTTCCGATTGGTTCGCAGTGCACGCGTATGTCGGGTCTTTACTACGCTACACTAATACGGCGCATCTCCTGTGCACAAAAGCTTCATTCTGATTGGTGCGTTTTTTTTTTTTTTGAGTCTAACGCCCGACTATTGTGCACACTTGGGCTAATGCAGACAATGGGATGATTTATAGCGTATGAAAATGCCAAGCCCTCGCCGGGAATCGAACCCGGGTCTTCGGGGTGAAAGCCTAGTACGCTATCAACTAGACTACCGAGGCGGCTCTCTGATTGGTGCGTTCTTTCTCTAGTTTTAACATTGAAATTCTGAGAAATTATGGTGCCCGCCATAATTTTGAGAATAAATACAGGTCGAAAATCGTTGGTCGACAGAACATCGAGGAAGACCACCCACTACACAGCAGTTTACCAACACCCGGACCAACTCCACAACTTGCTCGGAAAGAAATAGGACGGAACTAGCCAACTATAAACAAACGGACTTTTTAGTTTCACTTCACCATTCCGAACCTGAAGAGTGCCTCGCCAGCCCGCTGCCGACCTGGTAATCGCCCGGACTTCTTCTATTTCTTCCGCTGACTACAAGAGGACATTTCCACTGTCTTGAAAATGCTTCAAGGAGGACGGAAGGAATCCTGGGCAGAGATTAACTCAGGAAAACCACAGGACTCGTTGTAAGGCATGTGTTCTATGCATCTGAACAGGATAGGAATGTACCACGGAGAAACTGTGGGCTTTGCAGGAAGGGCGAGGAATCTGTAGGCCACATAATCTGTGATTGTGAGGAGGAAAAGGGTGTTTAGCTTCCAAAACACTGAGGACAACAGGATGAACTGGTCAGTGGACTACTACTGAAGGTATCAACTACTGAACTGCAATCCTTAGCTGCACAATATATCCTTTGAACGCGATGCCAGAGGCCATAAAACCACGTAATCTTTAAAGAATCTAAGCTATAATAGGAAGTACGTACATAAATAGCGATAGTGACTTTGAAAAAGTCGATGTTGAAGTTATAATTTATATATCTACTTTCTGTCCGTCTGTGTATTTATAGGGAGGGAGTTAGCTCTTATTTGCTTTTTATTTAAACTTAAATATTAACAAAACCAGGACTTCCTCAAAACCACACCACCCAAAACCATAAAATAGACATAATTTCTCAAAATCAGTTTAAGCCTAGTTGACGATCACATAAGAAAATAATTCAGTGGTAAATTTGAAAATTAAAAAAAATGTCTTCGGTATAAAAAAAAATTAAAAAACATTCCCCCGCCGTGCACTTGAAAACAGTACCACGAGACATTGGTGACGTCACAGCTGCTTGCTAAGATATTATGCTACATTTAACAAAATGGTAAAGTAAAACAGCAACGAGTCCTGCAGGCCTGGACAGTCAGGTCGTTGACAAGGACTATCTCTTTGTGTGCGCATCCTGATTTGCATACAATATATCAAGGAGTGTGGTGGGGGGAACGTACAAATCATTTCACTAATGTTTGTAAATTAACAGACTAGATGTATGGTTTGTTATGCATACACATGTAACAGTAAAACTATTGAAACATTATCAGTTTGTGTTTAACAGCCGTTTAAAAATTATTGCACTCATAGCTATATACAGTAATGTATTATAGAAAGTTTTAAAGGAATTTCAAAAATTAGCTATTGAAACACGTATATACGACTGTATATATATATATATATATATATCAAAATTTGATCTAGAGGTTAGGATCAGTGCTCATTTTCCTGGGTTCGGATCTTACCATGATGGATACTCCAATAGCTCATTTTTCCAAAGTAAATTCGATAAAAAAGAGTAAAATTCGATAAATCCAACGATTGTACTTTGTATGTAATTTTAAAGTTTAATATAGGCCGAATTTAATGGTAACTCTATCTGTAAGTAAAAATCATAAAAGCGAATATAAAATATGGAATGCAGAAAGATGTACTGGCTGCTTGCGCAGATCTGAACTGTCAATCGACAATAAACTTAATAGTTTATTATGTAAACCATTTATTGTTTATATACTATTGTCTATATATAAACAAGTGTTGATACCTGTTTGGATATATCTCATACAATTCTAGGGATGCGCAAGTGACACAAACATTCAGACTTTCCAGAACAAAGCACAGAGAGGTATTGGTACATTCGGAAGACTTATATCGCGACCTTCTTGATATTAACACTGTAAAGGAAGAAATTGAGTATACGCAGCAAAGCACGACATGCTTCTTCGACTTCATATCAATCAAGCAGTGAACTCCAATTTTAATAAATTGATCAGAATAAAAAAAAGTAAATAAAATATGTCGGTGAAACCAGTTTGCCAACAAAACTGATGACTGGAAATTCTCATTCCATCACGTCAGCGAGACAGCCGCGTGCCGCGGTCATTTAGTTTTCCTGTGTCGTACAGTAAGGAAAATGGTGTGATTCAAGCGTAACAGTTACGTAGCACTAGGAAAGTATGTTCCTCATATCGGTGACAATAAAATACTGACCTCATTGTGTACAATAACCCTGTGACTAACGTATTGACTCATCTGTGACAATGATTCATTAGCAAGATTATTCTGAAACGATCGGGAAGTGTACGGTACGTTGACGGCATAAGCATTAAAATAGCTCCTATGTGAATACGTAACCGGTTATTTTCGTAAAATAGCTTCTACATGAATACGTAATCGGTTATTTTCATACAATAGTTCCTATTTAAATACGTAGCCCGTTATTGTTGCAAAATAGCTCCTATGTAAATATGTAATCGGTTATTTTCATAAAATAGCTTCTATGTAAATACGTAACTAGTTATTGTCGCAAAATAGCTCCTATGTCAATATGTAATCAGTTATTTTCATAAAATAGCTCCTATCTAAATATGTAACCCGTTATTGTCGCAAAATAGCTCCTATGTAAATACGTAATAGGTTATTTTTATAAAATAGTTCCTACTTGAATATGAACATAAGTTGAAATAACACAACAGGTTATTTTCATAAAATACCTCTTTTGTAAATATGTAATCGATTATTTTCATAAAATAGCTCCTATGTAAATACGTAACCGGTTATTTTCGTAAAATAGCTTCTACGTGATTACGTAACTGGTTATTTTCATAAAATAGCTCCTATGTAATTACGTAGCCCGTTATTGTCACAAAATAGCTTTTATGTAAATACACAACAGGTTATTTTCGTAAAATACCTCTTTTATAAATAAGTAATTAATTTATTTCCATAAAATAGATCCTATGTAAATGAGCAATAGGTTATTTTTATAAAATAGTTCCTACTTGAATACGTAATCAGTTATTTTCATAAAATAGCTTCTACGTGAATTCGTAACCGTTTATATTCATAAAATAACACCTATGTAAATAAATAATAGGTTATTTTCATAAAAAAGCTCCTATGTAAATACACAACAGGTTATTTTCGTAAAATACCTTTTTGTAAATAAGTAATTGGTTTATTTTCATAAAATAGCTCCTATGTATATACGTAATAGGTTATTTTTATAAAATAGTTCCTACTTTAATATGTAATCGGTTATTTTCATAAAATAGCTTCTACGTGAATTCGTAACCGTTTATATTCATAAAATAACACCTATGTAAATAAATAACAGGTTATTTTCATAAAAAAGCTTCTATGTAAATACGTAAACGGTTATTTTCATAAAATAGCTCCTATATAAAAACATAATCGGTTATATTCATAAAGCAGCTTTTACTTGAATACTTAATGGGTTATTTTCATAAACTAGCTCCTACTTGAATACGTAACCGGTTATACATAACAGGTTATTTTCATAAAATACCTCTTATTTAAATAATCGGTTATTTTCATAAAATAACTCCTACTTGAATACGTAACCGGTTATACATAACAGGTTATTTTCATAAAATACCTCTATTTAAATATGTAATTGGTTATTTTCATATAACAGATCCTAAGTAAATACGTAACCGGTTATACATAACAGGTTATTTTCGTAAAATACCTTCTATGTAAATACGTAATCGGTTATTTTCATAAAACAGGTCCTAAGTAAATACGTAACCGGTTATTTTAATAAAATAAGTCTTATATGAATACGTATATTTCCATAAAATATATTTTAGGCCAATGCGCAGTTTTGAAAAACGCATTAACTTCCTATATAGGCTAATTTTGCCCGATTAACGGAGAAAGAGCACAAAATTCCCCAATAAAATTGGTCCAGTAACATTTCTCCCCCAAACATTACGGTTTCCGGTTAAATTGGCGGAAAAGATCACAGGCGCTTCAGAGTATTGACCAGGCCATTAATTAAGAATACACTGCGAGGTCTGCTGTTCTTTGAATTACTGGTGTACGCACAAGCAAGGCAACAAGTGAGTCACTAAAGCAAACACCGGGTGTTTCTAATAGACCGTGACGCATGACGCATGGAGGGTGGAGAGCAGTCATTGAGCTCGGTTAGACCCATATCTGTGGCCTAATTTAGACCTTCCTCGAACCACGTTAATGATGCAATGAAACAATCGATCTTTGATTATCGGACGTGTTGTATCCTGTTTAATGGATGGATGTCTGTGACAAAGCCCGAACACTGTGCACACTTTTTCGTATGTAATTCAATTATTTTAAATAGCCTGTAAAACCAAACAAAACATCCAGTCGACCCAGTAAAATGATTGGTTTAACTACATCATTTTACATACAGAGTCTTCATTTATTTTGTCGATAGCTTGGACAGGTTTGTTTTTCAAAAATGCTCCGATCAACATTTTATTTTTTTTCAAACGATAACTTATTTTGTTTTTTTTTTTGAAAATCTGACTTCAACATTATAAAATTAATTCGGTCAAATTGTATTGAAATTAAGAAAACTTAACGGCGGTCAGGGTTCATTTTTGTATTTTCAACAATTTTAAAATTTTAAAATGCTAATTTATTCAAATTTTATCGCTTATTACGATGAAAGAAAGTACGGAAACAAACTTGAAGATAAGAACCTTTTTACGAGTCCTGGGTTCGGTATTATCAATGGACTGCTCCAAGTCATTGAGAGAACCAGTCTACTGAACTAGAATCCAAGACGTTTAGCTGCAAATAGGCCTTCAGTCTGTGGCGCCAAGTGCTACCAACCCCACAACCTCTAAATAAAAAAAACTAAAAATTTAATTTCACATAATTTTTTAAAGTTTAAAATGTTAGTTTACGCAGTACCCAAAGCAAATTACGATGATCATACAGATTTTCAGTAAAAAGTTAAGACGAAGACGTTTTTTAAATTGGAATGGGCGCCATATTGAAACGGCCAAACCGATATTTTTGGGTAACGAACTTGTTGAGGCACAATCAATTTTTGTGCCCGATTTGAATCATATCTGACCAAAATTACAAAAGTTAGTAAAACACACACACACACACACACACGCGCACGCACGCACGCACGCACGCACACACGCACGCACGCACACACGATTATTGAAAACAGATAATAATAGTAGGCTTATTAATTAAATCAGTATTTAAAAAAAACAATAATCGCTGTACAGAGCAGTCTCACTGCCATGATAGAAGCCAATTTCTCAACTAACAAAACTGAACAACAAAAATTTCGACACGCGAATGAAACTATGGGCTTAGCTCAAGGAAACCTGACATGCAGACTGTGCGACCAGTACACTGAACCAGCAGAACAAAACAATGGAGCGGAAAACACTATGATCTTCGGCCCTAAATGAGTTCTTGCAAAAATTGGGAATCTGGCGAAGCAAGTTCTAAGACTCACGAGAAGGTCGTAGAACTCAGTGTTGCCAATCTCAACTGTAATAATTACCAACAACCAGACAAACAATTACCCGCAGATTGCCAAAGTCAATAATGTGTATGCGAGCTCGTGTATATAAAACTCGTAGAAACTAAAAAATGTTTAATGTTTACTGTTGAGGTGGCGGACCCTTCTCACCCCCACCCCAAAATCACTATTTTCCTCAATACATTTGTATCATCAAAGCGAATAGAGGTATTTGTTCGCGATGGTTAGCAGTGTTGGTTTTCACGTGATCAAAAATCCCCCCCCAGACACGCTTGACCTACAAACATCTTGTTAATCCTTAAAAATTAAATTTTGTTAAAATCTGCCAAAAGACTATATTTTTTAGTGATTATCCTACTAATCATTTCAATTAGACTGGGTACCTACAACTAGTTTGCTATAAAACGTACGATGAGCATGAAAACAAGCAGTAAAATAATATTTTGAAAAATAAAGTTAATCTAAAAATGAGCTGAATGAGGAACAGAAAAAACAAGCATGGACACGTGTAAAGGTTGATACAAAATGAGCCACAGAGTAATTAGGCTTGCCACATTTCGAAAGAGTTCAACCGGGACAAAAGATTTACTGGTTAGGGAAAGAAAGAACACCTTACTAGGCAAAAAAGTGATTTTCCCCGGGAAAATTTGGACATTTGTTGCTACAAAGGCGTATTTTCAGATAATTTAAAAAAAGTTTTTTTCTATTTGGTAGCTTTTAAACGTAGCCAAATTATTATTTTTTTCAAAAGGAGAACTAACCTAACTCTTCTTGTTCACAAACCGTTCATACCTTTATCAAGAATGATTTAAAAAAATATTTTCTTATTTTTTTTTAATAATAACCTGAGCAGGAGAGAACCTTGCATAACATTAAAGCTCTCATAGCTGACGCTCTCATTAACGAAAATATTCTTTTCGCTTTGCGCAGGCGCCGATTTTCTGATTCAATATTATGATCACTGCCAACCGAATACCCCCCAGCCTTATTAATCTTATGTATCTGCACACAGTTTGAATTTTATAATATTAGTGCTTTTGTTACAATTTTTATTTTACTGTCATTTTTGACCGCTGACCGGGACATTCACAAATCCGGCCGGGACAAGAGCCTAAAACATGGACTGTCCCGATCAAACCGGGACGTATGGAGTCAAAATTAAAATGGAGTCAAAAGAGGAATGCGAGTAAAGGTAACGTTTCTTGATGATTTTTGTATATCTCGGTGAGACCTAAATTACCCGCCAGTTGGTAACACTGGGACAGTGCACGAGATTCTGAAGGCTGAGACGCACAGAGGGTAACAACGCCGCTTTCATTGTGACAATAAACGATGGATTTTTACAAAAATTGATTTTTTAAAATTTTTACAGCAACTTATCAATTATAAAACGTTTCGCGAGACAGCTGCGTGCAACGATTATTTAACACGATTTAAAGAAACGCAACTACCGTGACTAATATATAATTGATGCGATTCTAATCCTAAGTGACTAATTTCGTATGAAAAACTCTGTCAAGCTTTGTATCATCACAGCGTTACGTAACGTATGGCATAAATAGAAGCACAGATAACGGTTTTTTACAGACAAAACATAATCAGTATTTAAATAAATAACATTAATTAGTACTGTAATACGATAATTTGATAACAGAAACGACGAACGGATAGTTTAGGTCTTGTGTAGTGATACTGTGAGTTCGCTTTTTAATTTTATAGTAACAAACTGAACGCTGACACTTTGTTAATAAAAAAATAATCCGAACACGCAACTGTCTCGCTGACTAATAATTTTATTTTACTCCTTTTTTAAATCCCGACTGCTCTATGATAATCAGCATTTACACCTGACCGTATTACCGTATTACATTGTAAACACAAAAATAAACCTTGACAGCTGTCAGCAAATTCAATTTCTTAATTTGAACGGATTTTG
>CM040190.1:81172149-81177149 GCA_022606455.1 Callitettix versicolor
ATAGCATTTTAATTAATTACAAACATCGAACATGACCCTAATCAAATTAAAATTAATTCAATTTCATTTTTTTAAATTTAAATTATTATTGTATCATAGGTTTAGAAAAGGGTGCTACAAAATATATTTCATATTACTTGATAGTGCGTGAAAGACAAACCGAACACAATTAATGCATCTTTGAACTTAGCATGTTCATTGTATTTCTCATTATCGTCAGAGATTTATTCACAAATCCTATAGACAAATTAATAGTGCAGGAAGGGTAGGACAACTGCATCCTCACTGTATTTGTTTATCTCAGCTGCCAAGATAAGGAATAAAGAATAAAATAATGTGACAATACTATTTCAGCTGCGTTTTCCTGCTAATGTTGTTAGCTGAAAATTAGCAGTTGTCCTGTTATTTTTAACTGCTAATTCTCAATAGCATTAACAGAATTAGCTGCTAAACAAAAATAGCACTTTTGCCCATCACTACTGCCTACCGTATACATTTTTACAATAATAAAAGCTCTGCAACCATAACGCATTGATACCAACCTAACAGAGACGGATATCCCCCTTGAGGAATAATCGGTACACACATTCCACTGCACTTCGATCTATCAATATCTTTCTCTTTAAATGATTTATGCAGGGAGTTTACGTTTTTGAGTTAAATATTTCTGGGTTGTATTACCAAAACATTGTTTTCTGACCGGTGCGTATAAAATAGTTCGCGGATGTCAAAAACTTTGAAAATGGCAAAAACGTATCGAAGTAGCGGCCATTCGAAATAGATACACTATTTTTTCCATTCGTAATCAGCGCTTAAGACTGCATTAAATTAAAATTATGAATTTCCAAAATCCGTTAAAAATCTTAAATTTGAAGGCGTTCGCGGTTCATTTCGTATTTTCAATGTAATTAGAATATTTAAAACACTAATATATGCAAATTTCAACGCTGATTACGTTGGTGAAACAAATTTTAAGTTAATTTAAAAAAATGGAAGAGATTCGCTTCCATCACGTCAGCGAAACAGCTGCGTGCCGGAAGTATGTCGTTTGTAGCTCGACGCGACTGAAACACTCCGGTTATTTCAGCGGACCTTTGTTGTACGATTTCAGTAAAACCTTGACAGACGTTTTGGTCGTATCGAAGCTTTAATTCCACTAAAGTTTTTATTGAGCCATGTGGGTCTAAAACTGCACGTAATCTACATTATGTGATCGTAAATAGCATTTAATTGCAAACGTTATTAACAACAGTCGTCAATACCAAGCAGAAATCACAAATAATGCTGGCATATTCTAAGTAAACACGTACCAAGCTAAATTTAGAGATTATATAATTCGTTTCCTTGTTTTGTTTTTCGTTTTTTTGATAAATGATTTTAAATATTGACAAAGCGTTTAGAAATAATATATATAATAATACATAAAATGTTAGATATAATAATAATAATAATAATAATAATAATAATAATAATATATATAATTCATTTTTTCCTATATATGGTTCAAACAGTTTAAGGGATTCTAATGTAACTTAATGTAATTATAGTATCACGAAATTTAGTGCAAACAAAACTTTAGTTATAAGTAATTAACTGAACACATGATAAAGTGATAAATTACACGGATAATAAACTTAACAGATAATGGTAATTTATTAAGCGAATAATAAACTTAACAGGTAATGAAGTAATTAATTACGCGAAAAATAAACTTAACACGTAATGAAGTAATTAATTATGCGAATAATAAACTGAACAGAGGATAAAATAATTAATTATGTGAAAATAAAATTAACAGTTAACAAATAATTAATTACACAAATAATATTTTTGTTGTTGTTATTTTAAGGCGAAAAGCACATTGACGCTATTATCGACTCTAAACGTAAGTGTGAGTGTAAAGTGTTAAAGTCGTAAGTGTAGTAATGTAAGTGTGTGTGTTAGACTCGGGTACTGCGAGGGACGTCTAAACCCTCTCAATAGGTGCAGCTAGTCTGCACCCCCTGCGGGGTACACAAATAATAAACAAAACAGACGACAAAGTAAATAATTAAGCGAGTAATAAATGTAACAAATAATAAAGTAATTAATTACGCGAATAATGAATTTAACAGATTATACAGTAATTAATTCACACATTATAAATTTAACACATAAAATAAAGTAATTAATTACGCGAATAAAAAAAATGAACAGGTAATAAAATATAATGTACTTAATGTAATAAGTAAATATATAAAATATAGTGTAGGTAATAAATGTAAATAATTACTGTAATAATTGCGTTAATAATTACGCAAATAATTAACTGAACAAAATAATAATTAAATAAAGTAGGTAAATGATAAAGTAAAAAAAAATCATAGCGTAATAAAATTAGTAAATAACCTTACCAAATAATAAACTAATAAAATTGGTGAGTAATAAATATAAAACTAATAATAATATATAAATTCGTGAAATTAGGCCTAAACTTGACTAATTATAAAGTAATTAATTATGCGAATAATTAACTTAACAGATTATAAAGTAATTAATTAATAATAAAATTGACAGATGAATAATAAAATAAAAGTGAATAATAAAATTAACAGATAGTAGAGTAATTAATTACACGAATAATAAAATTAACAGATAATAAAGTAATTAATTAAGCGAATAATAAAATTAACAGATAATAAAGTAATTAATTACGCGAATAATAAAATTAACAGATAATAGAGTAATTAATTACGCGAATAATAAAATTAACAGATAATAAAGTAATTAATTAAGCGAATAATAAAATTAACAGATAATAAAGTATAACTAAGTAATAATTACACAAATAATTTACTGAACAAAATAATAATCACATAAAATAAAAAAAAATCATAGCGTAATAAAGGCGGTAAATAAACTTACCAAATGATAAACTAATAAAACTGGCGAATAGTAAATTTAAAACTAATAATAAAATCGTGAATACTTTAATTAACAAATAATAAAGTAATTAAGTTGGCGCCTAATACCTTAATAATAATTTGTTAATATACAGTAAAAAGTGGGTTTGTAAATAAAGTTGGCGAAAAATAAGTAAAAAAAAAAAAATAATAAAGTAATTACGTAAGTGAATAACAAAGTAATACTATATTTAAAACGAACATAATCATAAATTGCGTTCACTTATATGTATGTACTACATAAACGATGATTCATTGAACAAAATGAAATTGAATGATTACGTTTTAGGTTAGGTTAGGTGGGGTTGACGATACAGACTGTAGACTGCGGTAAAGTGGAGCAGGGCAGGCGCAGTTGCACTCAATACACGAAGATCACAAGAAACTGGGACAAGGCGACTGGCAGCTTATTGCGTGGGAGAAGCGGATTACAATACCGTGTGCTGAGTGCCCAGCGAAAGGACAACAAATACACACATATATTTAGAACTGTTAATCCCAGCACGCAGCTGTTTAGCTTACTGGAGGGAAACACTATTTCGTACAGCGTAAATTAAATTCAGTTCAGAATGTTTTCGATTTTGGAAAATTTGGTTTTACTATCGTAATCGGAGTTAAAAATTATTAAATATTGTAATTTTATAACGAACGTTCAGTGATATTTAGGTATTAAATCATCATGGTAAGACCCAGACCATAAAACGAGCACTGATCCTGAACTCTCGAACACATTTTAAGGGTATGTAAAAACGCTGTAGGCCTATCTATATACACTGTACGTGTTCTTGTGTTGGTTAAGCATTATTTGTTAAGTCCTCTAGCGTTTGCAATTTTCATCCGATATGATTCAAATGGTCAAAAAATCGATAAGAATAACAATAATATCTTGTACAAAAAAATTCGCTAAACAGAATAATTCGATCACACTGAAAATCGGTGTACATCCGTTCGACAAAATTGTTTCTGGAAGAAACACTGTTCCCACGTTTCGCCAAAATCGTGTCATCTTCGAGGTCATATTCTCTCTCCAAGTCTGAAGTCGAACTTGATTCACATTTTTCCACCCGTGAAGGAAGCAATACGTATGCGCTCGCGCGTGTTATATATATATATATATATATATATATATATATATATATATATATATATTATTATTATTATTATTATTATTATTATTATCTGCGCATAGACCCTGTTGGATCACGCAAAGCACTCCGAATCATGTCTTGTTCCTTCTAATCCTCCACACCTCCCTCATCCTGTCCCCATGGATCCTCTTCCGCTCCTCCGTCCATTTTACCCCTGCTCTCTTTGGGATTTCATTCTCTGGGACCTTCCAACCGAGCATCTTTCTCCTGTATGCGTTCCTGTCTTCAACATCTGTTGAGTCTATTCCTGCGTCATGTAGGTCTTATATATATATATATATATATATATATATATATATATATATATATATAGGGTCTATATAACAAATTTTAACGACCCTCTTCAAAAAGAATATCGAATAGAGGTCAGGATCGGCGCTTATCTGAAGATGTGGGTCCGGGTTTTCCCATGATGGCCGTTTTAACAGCGTATTTTCAAATGGAAATTCTCTGAAAAATAAATAAACCAGCGAGGTGATCAAATTAGTATTATGCATTGAAAATACGAAAATGAATAAACACCGGTGTCAAATAAAACAAGTGTAATAAAAACAAATATTGTGATTGTTACTTTTCGGGAATTCACTTACGTAAAATCAGCTGGACAGCTACGTGATGGACAGCTAAAAGAAAAAAAAATTACAGAAAACGAAACTAACTTAAGCCTTATTCGTATTTTCAAACGAACCAAATTCATTCGTCAATCGAATTTTAATTACAATGCTGTTTAATGCGCATTCCAACACTGATGATGGGGCTCGGTAGTCGAAGTGGCTAAAGCATTCATTAGTCTAATGAGTCACTCAACTGCGCACTTTAAAGTTCTTAGTTCGAGCCGCAGGTGCTCCCTGTAACACTGATCTATTGTCCTAATTAGTCTAAAAATAATAGTCCATAAAAACCCAAATAA